>VDFB02281492.1:33576452-34143670 GCA_007258455.2 Sequoia sempervirens
TTTTCTACAATGCTGATATCAAATTCCTACATTAACAACAACCACCTTACTAGCCTACCTGAAATTAAGGGCTTATTCATGAGGTATCTTATGGCTACATAGTTTGTATGGACAAATATCCAATATCTTGTTATGTAATGCCTGAACTTGTTAAGGGTATAGATGACTTCCAACATCTCTTTCTTTATCACTATGTAATTAAACTCAGCTCCCTATAGGTTTTTGTTGACAAAGTAGATTGCATTATCAATTTCTCCATCTTTTTGTCTCAAGATAGCTCCTATAGCATAATCAAATGCATCTATATGAATATGGAAAGGGAGTTCCCAATTAGGGCCTTTGAGTATAGGAGCATGGGTTAAGGATGCTTTTAAATTAGAGAATGCTTTGTCATACTCCTCTGCCCACTAGAACTCAACATCTTTAGTTAGAAGATTGTACAGTGGTGTTGTCATCTTACTAAAATCTTTGATGAAGTACCTATAGTATCCTACATGTCCTAAGAAAATTCTAACATCTTTTTACTGGGAAGGAATAAAAAGATTGGTAATCACCCCAATCTTGGTTGGGTTCACTTGAATTTATTTTTGAGAGATGTAGTGGCCAAGGACTACTCCTTCATGCATCATCATGAAGCATTTCTTACTGTTCAAGGACAAATTATGGTCTTCACATCTCTGCAAAACTTTTCTTATATTTTCTAATGCTTCTACAAAATTAGTACCATAGGTAGTAAAATCATCCATGTAGATCTCCATACAATCACGTGAGATATTTGAAAATATACTAATGACTACTCTTTGAAAGGTTGCAAGTGTATTACATAAACAAAATGGGAGTATTGAGTAGGAATAAGTCCCCAAGGATAGATAAAGGTTGTCTTCTCTTGATCCTTAGGTGCAATATGTATCTGATTATAACCACTAAATCCATCTAGGAAAGAAAAATATTGTTTACTTGCAAGTGAATGCAATACTTGGTCTATGAAAGGAAGGGGAAAATGATCCTTTTTTTTGGAAGAGTTTAGTTCTCTACAGTAAAAAAAACTCTCTATTTACCTCCCTTTTTAGGTATAATTACCAATGGGGACACCCATTGGTTGTCTAAGATAGGGTAGATAAATCTTGCATCCAATAATTTTTGTAATTCCCCTTTTACAATATCCCTCAATGTAGGGTTGATTCTCCTTTGTGGCTGCCTTACTGGTGTGTATTCATCTCTAATAGATATCCTATGAGTACAAAGCTTGGGATCCAATCCTTTCATGTCATGGTAATCCCATGCAAATGCATGTTGATGGGTCTTCAATAGGTTTTTCAGGGACAACTGTTGTTCTTGATTCAATTTGTTAATATTCAAATCCTTTCTTTTTGAAACTTGTACTTGTGTGGTAAACTAAATCATGGTTGGCATTTTTAACTCATGTGGCAACAATGTGTGAAGAATGTCTATTGTTGTAGGAAGTTCAAGTGCAGGAGGAGGGAATAGAAGTGTCTTCATTGGACCTGCAAAACTAGAGTCATGAGTGGATGATTCTTCATGCACCTCACAATGGTTCTAAATCATGTGGGATAATACTTCATCTTCTTCCTTGAGCTACATAAAAGGACTTATTCCTATCATCATGAGTTGTGCCACTAAATTGAATTCCTCGGCCTCTTCTCCAACATGTGGCCATATGGGGTTATCCATATCATGGGATGGTTGAGTAAGAGGGTAGGGAACAATATTTTTAGTGCTTCTCCCATCAGAAATAGTCATGTACCTTGACTGACATCCAATGTAAGCATCTGTTGTGTCTAACCACAACCTACCTAGAATAATGAGATACCCTCCTAGTGTAGCTTTAGGGGAAAGGATCATGAAATTTTTTGGGTACTCCCAAGAGTGTAGAGTTACAACAAGGTCTTCTACTATATTGTCTAGTTTGAAAGTGGAACTATCAACAAGTTGTAGGATAGTAGGAGTAGGTCTCATATTTGCAACATTCAATTGTTGCAGGATATCTTTAGTCATCACATTTATTTCTACTCCCAAGTCAATCAAAGCATTCTTTATCTGGATTCCATTTATAATAACTCCTACCACAGGACTACCTGGGTCAATGTATTTAGGAACAGTAACTTTCCCAAGCATGATATCTGCCAACTGTCCCACCACATGAATGGTAGTGGGGTCTTTCTTTTTCCTCACTAGCTTTTTGAGACATCCTTCCTTGATTGCTTTTCTATATATGGGGACATATTTCATAGCCTAGAACAAATGTATCTTAACACATATTTGTTTCAATTGATCCAAAATGTCAAAGGTTTTTTCCTCCTTCTCTTCCTTTTGTTTAACAACTTCTAACCTTTGAGGAAATGGTGGGTCTTGATCAGGCTATTGAACTAGTTTGATATTTTTAGGCATACTTGGTTGAATAGGGACATTCCAATGCTCCTCTTCTTCCATAGGAAGCTTGGAGATGATAGGAGTGGAAGGAGTTGTAAAAGTGATTCCTGAGCACAAATGAATATCATTCACACTCACAGCATATGTAGGAAATTCGTTAGGATTTGAAGAGTAGATAGGCTACTGCTATGCTTTGTTATTTGGGTTAGGTGTGGGTTGAGTTGGTAACTGAGTAGGTCTAGGTGTGCTAGAGCTTGATCTAGTAGGAGGAGGCATGATGGTAGGTTGTTGAGGCTGTGGAGGTGGTTGCATGTAACTAGTTGTCTTGGTTGGCCATTGTTGTCCTCCCCTCCATTGGGATGTATGCTACCAGTTTCTTGGAGGTGGTTGCCAATTCCCCTAGGATTGTTACCACTGGGGTGGAAAGTTTTGGTCATTAGGCCAAGTGTTTGGAGGGTTTTTCCAAGGATGAGGTGGATATCGTCCATAGTTGGATGGGTATGTGGGTTTCCATTTATTACCAAATGCATAAGAATTGAAATGAGGCCCAGTAAAAGATAATGGATCTGGCGGCATATCTTGTCTTGGGGCCCATGGTCTCCTTTGTGCAATGTAGTAGACTTGACATCATCACCTTGGATTGGATTGAACTCAGGTGGTATTTGCTTGCTATCAATGTTGGCTACCATTTTGTGTCTACAATCCTTCTTCTTTTGTCTGCAATGAGGGCAATATTTTGCAAACATTGCCTCTACCTCATGTTTCTTCTTTGCTTGAAGTTTATCTAGCTAAGTAGCCTAATTGTTTATGATGTCTTGCTTGAAATCTTCCAACAAGTGAGTAATCTACATCCTTGAAACTCCATTGGTGGAGGATTTACCCATAGAGGATTGGTAACCTCTTCCTTTCTTTAGAGCTGCCTTGGAGTAATTCTGACATATCTTCTTAATATCATCCCAAGGAACTTGGGTGATATCTCCTCCTCCCATCAAGTTCAAAGCATCAATGTAGTTTTCATTGATCCCTCTAAGGAAGAGCAGATTTTGAGACTCTTCATTGAGTGTATGATGTGGAGATTTATGTAGGGAAAACAAAAACCTTGAAATATAGTCCTCCAAACCCTCATCTTCCTTTTGTTGCATCCAAAATATATCATCTCCTCTCATATCACTTCCCTTGCATTATTCTTTGTAATTCTTAAGAAACTTTGTTTTCATATCATCCCAAGTCTCTACAATATTCCTACCTAAGCTCATAAACCATCTTAATGTAGCTTCTTTCAAGGTGGTAGGAAATAATTTAAGCCTATGAGCATTAGTAGTATAGTCATAGCTTCTACAGAGGATATCGAACTCAAATAAGAAAATTTCAGGGTCTTCTGTGACAAGCCCATAGAACTTAGGAAGAACTAAAGCAGAGATGTTTTTGAGGTTATCAACTTCATTCTTATGTGTGATAGGAAATGGAAAAGATGGTTGGTTGGGTCTATTTTGATTTGTATCAGCCATTCCTACTTGATGGAGTGCCAAAGAAAATTAATTCTCAATTAGGTTTTGGGAAACTTGTTTTTCAGAGGAAGTTTCAAAACTGGTCAAATTGGGAAATACATCAACAAAAGGATTGTCCTCCTCTTCTTCTTTGTCTCTTGGCAGATTTTGAAACTCAACTAGTTGGTTATTAGGATTAGGATCGTTAGGAAGGAATCTCTCATGAGCATCTCTTTTCCTGCCTTTATGCATGTGGTATTAACTCAGTAACAACTAACTCACACAAAGAATTGGTCCAAAAATAACAGATCATTACTTTTCTCAAATGAAGGGTATGCTAAGAAAAAACTTCAGAGATACTAGAACAAGAAAGAAACTATAAATGACTCCAAAGAACTTCCTAGTTTGACACCATCCCTAACAATGGCACCAAAAATGTTGGCCTCTAATGGTTCAATAACTAAGACCTTAGAGTTGTGTCGTAGAGATTAGACATATGCACTAAGTAGCTATCCTACTCATCATGAAGGTGCATTTCATTGTCAACCCATGGATGTAAACTTGAAATGGACTAGTATTGTATGTGCACTAGGACTCCACTGTAGTCATCCTCATCCTACAACTAGAAAAGGAACAGTACTGGAAATAAAATTTTGGAAAGAAATTAATATAAGCACTGAGCATGAATCAACAAATACACTAAGCATCAACAATTGAACTAGAATGGATAATAGAAATAGAAATCCCAGCAAACAGACAAGAAACTACTCTATCTACCTTGGTTGCAAGAACAATCACAGAACAAAGTTCCAATGGTTGCAAGAACAGACAATTGTTGAAACCGAAACTAGTTATTGAACAAAAAAATAACTATTAAACTAAATCAGTGGAATTCGCACCAAGTGGTCCCCCTTGAGCGAGTCTTCCTAAAGCTAACTCAGATGCAACAAACCAAAATATCATTTTATTCCTTGAAAACATGATTACAACATATCAACAATATGACTATATTACTTAAACTTAAAATGCAAGTACAATCTCAAAACATCCAACCTTATGAAAAGGGGCATCTGACAATTATTTATAGAGGGAAAAGATTCTAATTAAACCTAACTAACTAGGCAATCAAATCAAACAAAATAGGAGGATTTCATTTATTAAAAGCATAGAAAAGAGAGGGAGGAAGTTATACATGTGCCAGATTTGGTCAAAGTAGACTTGCCCCAATGAGGATCCAACACAACACACTTCCTATATTTTCTCAACTAACAAACATGATCATTTAAAAGGTAGTTACAATCTTCCATTTTAAAGTAGGAATTTACCTCCATTAAAAGTTTCCCTCCATTGAGATTTCCCCTCCTCTGACCTCTTAATGACCATCTTTTTTACTTCCTTAGCAACCAACCAGCTTGTAGGAGTTTCTTCCACTTTGCAAGCTTTGTTTACATCAACATCTTAATGTGAAACTGCATAATGAAATTACCACGCACAAACAATTGCATATAAATAATTACCTTAAAGTAACATCCATTCAACCACATGTAAAATGAACATATTAGATAATTCACATAGCATGTTAATGTCATCAAAAGTCACAAGGATAAGTTTATTCCCAAGGTTTATGGATTTAAGGAAATAACATGGAGAGTGTCAACAACTATATGTCAAAGTCTATAGGAACAATAACAAATATATGATAAACCCTATCAAAATTGAACCATTAATTAGACTCATCAATATGCATCTACCTATCCAATGTTGGACCAAAATCTTGGATAGAAATGATAGACAATCTAGTTTTTTGGTGTTTGAGAATGTTTTTTCTTCCAAGTTGAGGAGGGTTTTGATTTTGAATATGCCAAGAATCCCTAAGGTCTTGCATGATTTTTTGAGGCCTAAAGATAGGAGGCTCAACTTGAATATTGACCACAATTGGGGGGATGTAATTCCTTACCCAAGCTATACAAACTTAAAGTATATGGTACAAGTGTATCACCACATATTCTTCCAAGGAATGTGTTGCTAAGGATTGGTTTCCTTGAAGTTGTGTGATAGTTAGGGTATCTAGAATTTAATCACCTACAAAATAAAAGGAAGGGAATTTTTTTCCTTGCATACATTGTTTTCTCTAATTATGTCATGAAATAAGGAAGATGGAGAAATATTGTTGATTTCCTCAAGTCATATGAGATGAAGAGAGTCAAAGAAAGAAACCATGATCTTGATGGTTTCATGGTAGGAATAAAATATAGAATCAGAAGTTCTAGATTCATTCATAACTTCTACTTCCCTTAAGATGTAATCAGGAACACTTTTTACTTTCAAAAGCAAGATGATAGGAAGATGAAATGGATTTCCTTCAAAAAACTAGAAAATGAAATGCAATCAAAGGACCCATATTTCTTGGCTCTTAGAGACATAAAGGATGAAATTCAGAGGATTGAATATGTTTTTCAAAAATTTAATCAAGTAGTGGGGAGGTTGAAATAAGAAAGGCTAGAACGAGACAAGGGAAAAGTTGTATTAGGAGAGGAGAAAGACAAAGGAAAATCCCTTGTGATGGAAGAAATACCCACCTAAAATTCCCATAAGAAAATAATTGTGTTCAAAAGGAGAAAGGATAGGGTGAAGGAAAAGAAATCAATGACCACCTCTTCTCAACAAGAGGAGGCAAGAATGCCTTCACTCACACATGATATGCCACCATTGTATCCCTCAAGGTCAGCTAGTCCTAAGATTATAGAGATTGATTCACCACAAAGGGTGTCATCACCACCAAGGCACCCACCTCCAAAAAAACAAAAAGTAGAATCAAGTGACCTAGTGGATTATTCTAAGGATTTTGAGGATGAAATACTTGTTATTAAGGAAGAGATGCAACAGGGTGTTAGCTCTCAAAAACGCAGGTTTGAACCACGAAAGGTTGCCAAGCTTTCACAATGTTTTAGGGTAATAGAACAAGGTTTGAAACAATTAAACCTTCTACTCTCCAGGTGCTACTAGACCTAGGCAGGTGTACCTATAACAAATGAAGCAGACTTGACTATTGATCTTCTCTTCATGCCATGATTTGTCCATGATGGCAGATTCAAATGGACAAAATAAAACAAATTTGGTATATATTGTATACTAAAATGAAGACTAAACCCTAATATGCTCAATCAACAGATGTAAAAAAGTATCAATGAAACTAAATGATGGAAAAAATGAGACCAGTGCCTTATATAGTATACAGAGTCAAATGAAATCTTAAATGAGTAAATTATTTTTGGAGGACATTCAAATTGTTTGGCATATCTTGTTTATAACTAGTATAAACATGCAAGATTGTGATTATTCAGTTCTTACTAATCTAAATGAAATTCCCTGATTACTGTGATTAATTAAAAGGGTTTAATCCTTCCTTGAAAGAACCTATCAACCAATCACACATATACGGAAAATACGTATTGGTAAAACAAACATAAAAATGTTATGTTAATTTAGATAACCAAGAAATATCAAGCTTAGAGACAACTTAAATAATTCTTTCAATTGGCACAACACAACAATTGACACCAAAATATGCCAGCAAATCAAATGATTTTCATTGATATCTCCATGGCTTCAAAACATACATCAGAGTCTCAGCCCTATGAAACATGGTGTTCCACCGTATTTTCTATTCTCTATCCTATTCTACCTATCGCTCGCACATTGTTTACAAAATGGATATTTATACATTAAGAAAACGAAAGGACACATCCTTTCGGAAATAGGAAATATCAAATTACAAAATAAAAGATAGAGAATAATGAGACTCTATTAAGCCACAAGTGAGTCTTAGTGAGGTGATCCAAATAATCCCAGCACTCACATGTGTTTGCATCTCCAATAGCATTCCAGATCATGACTTCCATCTTGACCATTTCCTCATTTTGCTCACTCACCTCCTCCAATGATATATCCTCTATAGAAGGGTCGTCTTCATGATTTCATTCGGCATTGACTCACATTCATTTTTCCATCTGATAGCATCCTTCAATTCCACTTTATCATAAGAGAATGTAATCACAATTTTCTTGGTGGCTTCAATTAACCCCTGTTCATCCCCTTGCAATTCATCATAGAAGTTTCAATGGTGATTGATAATATGATTTGCAGCTTCAAGTGCAGAACTGCTAGCCTCATCACTTTGGGCCAATTCATGAAACTTCTCCATGATTCGTCCATCCATCCTTGTGTGCTCCTTCAATGCAGCAAGAGTATGAGAGTATTTTTCCCATAATTTATTCAACCAAGATGTCAAATGATCCTACCTCTTCTTAACAATCACTGCAATTGCATCATGCTTTCCCTGAGAATAAGCACTTGATCCTACCCAGTGATCTTTTGCCTAAGAGCTTTCTCCTTGAGTGATCATTTTGGTTGTCCCCATTGAAACACCAACCAAGTATTTGAGTCTATCATTTTCTCTCAACAATTTTTCATTATTTGCTTTGTACATTTCTCTTTCTTTTATCAATAACTGAATCTGTGCTTTATTCAACTTTGCAATATTTACCCCAATATCTGTAGTAGCTACAGGATTATCTTCTCCAACTTTTAAAGTCATGACATGACCAAATTCCTTCTCTGTATCAATTACCACTGATTTCGTATGGGGTGGGTACAAAGCCCATATCATCAATGATCCCTCATCAGTATTATACTTGGAGCTTGCATATACTTTTGTCACCTTTTCCTTGTCAAGCTTATGTGTAGCATTACTGCCCTTCAAGACACTATCAAAGACCAATGTAGAGTTCAAATCAAGGCCAGGAAAGATCATGACACAAGCATTCTCCAACAATTTCCTCCCCATTTCAGGAGTCATATTTGTTATTTCATCATCCACACATTTTCTCAATTGAGCCAGTAATTGTTCCTCATTTCCTAAAGTAACATCATCAACATTCTCTCTTATTTCCTTCCCCTTTTGGTTTTACAAGAATTCCTTGAACTCTAGGGAATTTATAAACTCATCATTAGAGAAAAATGATCTGTATTCCATGTTCCTTGCATCAACATCACCACTTTCAATACTCTGTTCTCTAACTAGGCAGACGCACTGCTGAGTCCTCAACCTAGATACCTTTTCTAATTTCCCTTGTGGCACATTAACTCTTGGTGTTTCCTCATTTCCATAAGACAATAGCTTAGTATCATGTACCCCCTAGTTATATCTTTCAACTACCATTTATGCTTCATCTTCATCCAGATTCTTGATCATATCATCAAAAGGATAGGATACATGCTGATACCCTCCAAAGTTAATCCTTTCTTTGGCCGAATTGATATATCCTTTAGGATCAAATTTTTTCCTGGGTGGTCCTCTTTTCATATTATAATGCAACAATCTATCAAGGATTGAATTATATCCCTCCTTAGCCAACACAATGAAATCACCAAAACACAAAGTACTAGGCATAAAAGCCTACTTCCCAAAAGAGTTGAAATGCATCACACTACAGTAATCCATTTGTCTAACAATTTCCAAATATACAACCCTATTTGGAATTGTCCTTGGCAGAATGAGGAGCATCTTCAAATCCATATACTCTGATTACTGTAGCTCCCTCCAAACAATACTAGTCTCCCCAGTTATGATCAATTGGCCCATTGAAGTCTTTTGGCCGAAGGAACCTCTTAATCTCATTAGTCAATCAATAATTACAAGGATATTGATACAATTTATACAATGTTTTTACAAAATGCTCTTCAAAATGATTGAAACTAGAACCAAAAACCTGTTGTCCCAAATAGCAGTCCACAACTAAACAGGCAATGCTTCACCCTCTTTACCAACTTGAGAAATCCTCATCTCTGAAGGCCATACCCCTAACTCCTGTCCAAAATATAGCACTAAGTGCATGAACAATGAATAGTTTCTGAGATGAACAATAGAAGCTCCACCCTTTATAGCCATCAATCATGAATCAAGCTCCTTAGAAATATATGAAGCATAGTGAAATGGCCTGGAGTTATGATATTGGAAATCTGCTGTGATAATCATTGGCACCATTGACATGAATTTTGGGGCATTCATTCCCAACACCAGAAACACTGAGAAATATGTATACTTCATATAAGGTTCAAACAAATCTACATGATAGGGAGGCCCCTCACTATCTTCCAGAGGTTCTGGCTTGTTACCCTATTTAACCCTGTGAATTGGTAACCTCCAACCCTTGTAAACTGTATCCATTCTTGAAAATTCCTTCTGCAACTCCTCACAACTAATTTCCTCATTGCAAAAACCTTCCAATTTGAAAACCTCACCTACTGCTTCTTTTGACACATATATCTGTGGTTTTCCAAAAGGATCACATATAGCTTTATGTTTAGGATCATAATGATCAACAAGCAATTTTACCAATTCTACATTTACGAATACATTAGGGCACACTAATTTCCCTACATTCAACTTCCATGGATTACAGACTAGCTCAAAACGGTTTCTCCTATGGTAGTGAAAATTGAATAATGCATACCCTCTTATAGAAGTCTAGACATCACCTATGAACTTGCATTTATCATCCAACTTATCAACTTCTGCCTTAAGTTTTTTAGACCTTCTAGCTTTAGGCCCTGAACCAGGTAGTTGATCAATAAGGTCTTGGTTCAACCTTCATTTAATACCCTCATGCTCTATATCAATCTTTTGTTTCTTTCCCTTCGAATGACTACTCTCACCAAGCTTTCTACCCTTAGCCCTTCTAGAACCAGAAGACTCCATTTTTAAGCTTATAGAATCAAAATGTGAAAAAACAAAGAAGCAATTACTTACAGTATTCAGCTCAAATTCCTCAGACTAAAAGATGTCCCGGTTCTCAGCTCACCTTGCCAATTCGCATGCAATCAATTCGGTACTGAAGAATTGATTAAAACTTTGCTATTATACCCCGTCGCGCCATTAATGACACATGAATGAAGCCTCATTTGAAACTAGCACTGTCACATCAAACATCCTGTTGATGAGAGATTTTCAAATCTAGGGTGAAGTCCTTTTGCAACATTTACTTAACCTTTCACCAAGACACTCTGTGGTCTTACCGACACCTGGAATCAACTTGATGACTACCGCTTCTATTTTTCATGTCACTGTGACAATTCCAATTCGGGGAGATGTCTCATAGATATCTTTGCATCTTACTGATATGTACTCTTCAATGTATTCTCCAGTCGCTATGACATGATCACCCCTTTTGCCAATGAAAATAATCCTACCAATGAAATAAATTCCATCGGCAAGACTATGAGAACTCAAAAAGACTCATACTGACACCAAATGTCTGGCCGAATTCATTCCTCTAAATTACTCCATTCGGCAAGACTCACCCTAAAATATTATGTCAGTACATCTTTCAAACCTCGGTGAGGCTCATACTAAATACTTCTTCTCTTGGCGATGCATATCTCTATTAGCATAACTTTTGAATCGGAAAGACTCTATAGCTTCTCACCGATAGCTTTTGAATCCCCTTGAACTTGGTTCAGCCAAACAATACCCACTTCGCTAAGACCTACCCCAATGCACATAAGTCTTACCGAGACATTTGTTGCAAGCCAATCGGTAAGACAAAATGATTTCGTTATGACTTTATGCCGATACCAATCAGTCTGGCTGAAACAACCCCTTTATGTATTAGTCGATATGACATATTGTATTCACCGTGACATTACATCGATGCCCCCCACATATGCCGATATATTTTTTCTATATGCTGGTTGACAAGGAAAAAATACTTCGCTATGACTTTACCCCAAAATTCCTCCTTTTCCGATATGAATCTTCACAATCATTGAAACAAAATAGAAGTCCTGCCGATAGTCTGCAACAAATACATGTTAGTGAAAATTCAGGTCGGGGAGACTTTTACTATGTCTTTGTTGATATGGGTCTTTTAATGAAATATGAAGGATTAGATGGATTCAAATGGGTCACATGATAGAAAATAAGCAAGACAATACAAATAGGGAATTTTATGCTTATGATGAGGACTCAATGCTAGAAACTCTTGAATGCAATAGACTGTAAAAATTTCAAAATTTTATAGTTCTAACAGTGGCTATGTCTAGGGATGAATGATAGTAAGATCATTGCAAGGATTTAGATTTCTAGGTGAGCAGACCAAACTCAAAGTGATGGAACATGTGAGCATGATGGAATAGATGGAAATGGAAATGAATGAGACCCTATACTACTATACATGGAAGAATTAATATTGAAAAAAGGAAAAACAGGATTGTCCATGTACTTGCAAGTCATGTTCCTTTTATATCCTAGACTACTGTGCATGGAAAATAATTTTAAAGAGGATCATCAAGAGTTTTCCATGCACTGGCAACCCTTAATCCTTTGTGTTACTTCAAGAGAAAAAATGTTTCAGAAATTTCCTATGTATAGGAAATTCCCGATCCTCACCAGCCATATTCTGCAGATAGTATGAGTCTTCACCTTTCTTTCCAACCACCACAAAAGGCCCTAGCCACAAGGCTTCAAACTTCCCATATTTTCCCTTTTCCTGGCACCTTGCATTCCACATCAGTACCAGATCACTTTCTCCAAATTTCCTATCCTTTGCCCTTTTGTCAAATAAATATTTCATCTACATCTGCAACTTTATATTTTGATTTTGAGCCACTCTCCTTATTTCATCCAGTTCAGCTAGTTGCTCCATTCTTTCCTCCATGGGTTTAGGAATATCCAAATCTTCCTGAAGAACAAACTTGTAAACTGGTAACAAGTTCTACAAAGGCATCTTGGCTTGTGCTCCATACACTAACTCAAATGGGGACTTCCCAATTGCCTTCTTCACCATAATTCTATTAGCCCATATAGCCAGTCTTAATTTTGAATCCCAAGCCTTCTTGTTCTAACCTAGCATCCTTCTTATAATCTTCAAAACACTATTATTGCTAGATTATGCTTGTCCATTAGCCTATGGATGATAAGGAGCTGCATAAGAAATGGAAATACCATATGTACTACAGAAGCCTCTAAATTCATCTGATCTAAAACACATCCCATTGTCAGTGATCAACCTCAATGGCGTACCAAATCTGGTAATGATATTATCCATCAAGAACTATGTCACCACCTTACTTGTAGCTTGTTTAGTTGGGATGGCCTCTAGCCATTTGGTAAAATAATCGGTGGCCACCAATATCCACCTATGTCCACCACTTGATTTTTCTTGTATTTCTCTAATGAAATCAATTCCCCATTGATGAAAAGGGGCATCAGCCTACAAGGGTCGAAGTGGCAAAGTTCCCTGATATTTCAATTTTTCGGAGAACTTTTGGAAAGCTTCACATTTTCTCACATATGCAAAAGATTCATTAAAAATCTTAGGCCAATAATAGCCTGCCCTGAGAATTTTATGTGTTGTTGTCTTTGCTGAGTAATTTCCTCCACACACTCCTTCATGCATTTCATTTAAAACATGCTTAGCTTGAAATTCATCCAGACATAAGAATAATATACCATCCCTATTTTTCCAAAATAGATCTCCATCGATAAAAACATACTTAGACACTTGCAACTTCAACATTCTTCTCTAGTTGTCATTCATTCCCTCTGGACACTTCATGTATTTAAGATATTACATGATATTTGTATACCATTAAGTATGCTCAATGCTTGCAATCACATTTTCTTCTTCTATATTGCAAATTTGGTTCGCTTCAATATTTTCCTCTACCATTAGTTTAGCCAAACCCTAACCTCTAACTAGTTTAGCAATTTGTATCTCCAAGTCAAATTCTTGGATTTTGTTAATCCATTTGCATCTTTTACCTGTTACTTTAGACTATGTCAGAATATCCTTGACTACTGCATGAGGAACATAAGCAACTACTTTTGCTCCAACAAGATATGGTCTAAAAGCTTTTATAGCTTTCACTAGTACAAATGCTTGCTTCTCCATTATATCATACTTTAATTCAGACCCCTGCAATGATTTATTGAAGAAAGATACAGGCTGTTCATGACCATCTTCATTCTTTTGTAGCATAACAGTAGCAACAGTGTGCATTGAGGCAAATGAAAAAATTTGAAAAGGTTTTGAAAAATTAGGAGATTTAAGAACAGGAGCCTCCTTGCTGGCTCATTTAATAGATACAAAAGCATCCAAAGCCTCTATAGTCCATTCTATTTTCTTTCCTTTCCTCAACATTTTTGCTATAGGTTTAATAATCTCAGCAAAGTTAGAGACAAATCTCCTAACAAAATTTATCTATCCAAAGAATGATTGTATCGCCTTAACATTTTTAGGGATAGGAATTTTATCAATGGCCTCAACCCTTTTAGGGTCTATCCTAACCCCCTCCTTTGAAACAATATGTCCCAAAATTTTACCCTCTGTAACTGCAAAATTACACTTCTTAGGGTTTAAGCTAATACCATATTCAAGGGCTTTTATAAATACCTTTTCCAAATGATGAACATGATTTTCAGCCTTCTTGGAGTAAGCAGTGAGATCATCTTGATACACCACCATGATAACATTGGTCAAATCAGAAAATACCACATCCATGGCTCTTTGAAAATTTGTCCCTACATTAGTGAGACCAAATGGCATTCTCAGATAATCATACGTTCCCCAAGGAGTTGTGAATGTTGTTTTGTATTGCTTAGACTCTTTAACTTTGACCTGATTATACCCTGAAAAATTCATCCATCATAGACAACAACTCGCAGCCTGTCACCTTATGCAATATGGCCTCCATATTAGGCAGAGGATAATTTTCTTTGAGGGACGCTATGTTTAGATCTCTAAAATCTACACATAATTTGATATCTCCATTTTTCTTTCTGACAAAGACCAAATTTGAAACCCATGTTGAATGTCTGATTGGCTTAATGATTCCACCATCTCTAAACTTCACCAATTCCTCCTGCATTTTAGGTTCCAGAGTTAGAATTATAGGCCTTTTCTTTTGTTTGAATGGTTTAGTGTCTGACTTCAATGGTATTTCATGCTGAAACAAGTCTTCCCTATATGCTTTCAAATCTTCATAAGACCAAGCAAATACATGTTTATACTTTCTCAACAATTCTATCAGCATTCTTCTAATTGCAGGACTTATCTTTTTACCTATGTACACCCTTTTTGGTGCCATCTCAGTTCCCAAATTAATTTCTTCAATATCATCCCTTCCAACTGGTGTTTGCTTCATTAAACACCGATCACTTCCATCATATACCCTCTCTAATGCCACCAAGCCTTTAGGAATCTTATTTGTTTTGAGTTGTAAGATCTCTTTTCCAAAGACTGTTTGCTTCCCATCCACTTCTTCAACAAAGGCGTTAAAGTCAATTTCTTGGGCTTCATACTGGTCTATACAGTGAAGGAATTTCAAAAGATCAGTATCATCATTAAAGACTTGCTAGCCATATACATTATTAGGCACAACAAGCCTTATCTTGAATTCAATTTGTGACACTCCAGCCAACATAATATCATCTCTCTTCAACGCTACATTAGCTAGAAAATCTGCCATTATATTCTTTGATCTATCTACCCACTCAATTGAAAAAGAATCAAGCAACTCAATTGTATCCCATACAACATTTTTGTATTGCTTTATTCTTTTGTTTTTTACTACATACTTTGACTTAATATGTGAGACAACTAACTCTGAATCTCCTAGAACAGCTAGCAACTTTATTTTATGCTTCACCCCTATATTCAGTCTAGTTAATAGAGCTTCATATTCTGCCACATTATTTGTACATTCAAAAGTTAACAAGAATGAATACTTAAATGTAGTACCTTCAGGCGAAACAAATACTATCCCAGCTCCATTGCCTTCTTGGCTGCAAGCTCCATCAAAATACATTTTCCACACACCATTGTGGTTCTGTGCAACATGCTTCTCAATAGGATCACTATTAGTCAATTCTAGCTGTGTTGGTTCTATATTGAAACTCCCAAGATCAACATCACAAAAACAGTTGATTTGGTCTTATGAAACACAGTCAATGAGCTGATTCATCCTCGGCTCCCTATACAACTTCACCTCTTGGCCATTTACCGGAATTGTTGCATAAGATAGATCAAACTTGACATTTCCACCAATAGCTACTATCCACTATCTTGATAAAAGCATACCGAATTGAGAAGGGGTGTCTATCACTGTTATATCAATATTGTAAGCTACTTGAGGATAATCAGCTAACTTGACTTCTACATCTTTCATTATACTCACCACAGGAACAAGTCGGTTATCCATTGCATAACATTTTCCTTCATATGTATCCACCCACATGCCCACTTGTTTCATTACTCCTACTGGCATAATATTCATGGCAGCACTAGAATCTATCATGCAATTCCTCAATAATTTGTTATTTATGAGTAATGTAATAAAGAAAGGATCAACTTGTGGTGGACTTGTCAATACATTACTCAAACAGATTTTTGGGATGTTTACTTTATCCTGCTTATTTTTAGCAACCATTTTACTTTTAGAACTTACATGTTTTTCATTTTCATTTGTTATCAATTGCACTGCACTATCCCTATATTCTTTAATTTTCATCATTTCAAGAAGTGGGATAGACATCTTTACCTGAGACAAGGCCTGAGTGAAATCAAAAGAGGAACCTTCTGCCTTAATCATTTTCTTTTGTTCTGATGTTTCTCCTTTGTTCTCTTCCTTTTCTCTTTTCCTGACTGGTCAGTCTTTTGAAGTTCTCTATGTAATTCTTTTACTACATCCTTTTGGACAGGATTCTGTTTGCTTTCTTCATGTTGTTTGTTTTTAGTTTTCTTTGAAACTCCTTGTATAACTTTCTAATCTTTCATAAAGATACCCTTGGGGACACCTTCCTTCTCATTTACTGTCCTATTCCTCAACCAGTATTTACTCTTGGCTTCTTCTACTACAGCAACATTTATTCTTTCCATCTCCTCTTCAGTGGGTCTCCTCACATTACATTGAGTAGGCACCTCAAGAGGTTGTGGATCTGCACATTCATCCTCAGAATCATAAAAGACCTATTGCTTAGCCATATGGACATTATACCTCTATTTTGAAACATCATATTCATAACCTCCCTCCTCTAAAGATGAATACCTTTCCTCAACATGGTGAAAAGCATTTGAAGTTAAATAAATCTTGTGGTCTTCTCCATCATCTCCAATTAGCACTCCTTCTTGCAATCTTTGAGCTACTACACAATAATTAGGGGAGTGTGGTTTATCAAAAACTTCACAAAAATAATTACTATTCACCATATATGTTCCCTTCTTTCTATTCACCATATATGTTCCCTTCTTTCTCAATGGATCAGGAGTCTCCTTACTTCTAGGCCTATCTATTATAGGTTTTCCATCTTTCTAGTTTGTGTTATAGGGCATGTCATGCAATCTAGGCCTTTCATTCATATAGTCATTCTCCTGCCTATATTGATAATTATTGTTTTTTTGAGGAATCCTAGGATTATCTCTTTTATTCATTATCCCAGCAGCCCTTCTGTTATTCTCAATTGTTAATGCTATCTTTTGTGCTTCAGCTAAGTCCCTTGCGAACCTATTTCTAAACTCATACCCTGTTTTAGGGTTGAATGCATTCAGGTAAACACTTAATGCTACAGAGTCTGGTAACTTTGATACAGGAGGTATTCTATCCTGCAGTTTATTGAATTTCTGATTGAAATAAAAAATTGAATCATTCTAACTTTTTTGAATTCTCATCAATTCATGAAGAGCTGCATTTGGTGCACTTAGATTCCCATATTGTTCAAGGAATCGATCTTGAAATATCTGAAGAGAATAAATAGAAGTTGTTGCCAGGCTATTGAACCAATCCCTAGCTTCCTCAATAAGGGACATCATGAATAATCTCATATGCAAATCTTCATAAGGTACATCCAAATCCTAAATGAAGGCATTGAAATTCCTTAAATGATCCTCGGCAGTGATTGCATTACTCCCTGTGAATTTAGGCACCAAATTTCTCCAAGAACCATCCATTGGATAAGGGTACAACTAAAACCCAACCAAATCAAATTGTCTGATCATAGTGGTATACTGATGAGGAGGAGGGTTGGGTGGATATTGATATTGGTACATAGGGTTATTATATTGTATATTTTGCTATGGCACATGATGCTAACTAGGAGGTGGATAATTATTTGTATGCTGTGTGGGAATATGAGGTGGATGATTTGGCTATCCATATTGATTCCCAATTTGATGGTGAGGGATCCTTGGTGGTTCAGAATACCCAGCACCATGATTACCCTATTTATGGGGTGGTACATACTTTGGGGGAAACCCAGATGTGTGAGGAATGTTTTGAGCTTTCTACAGTTTGAATTCTCTCATTGCTTGTATCATTTGGGCCTTTTCCTACTCTTCCCTCTCCCTTTTCTAAAATTCAAACCATGCTTTAACTTCTTCATAAGTTAAAGATTCATAATCTTCTTGATGAATTTCCTAATTAGTAGGTCCATTATGATTACTTTCCATTTTTTGGTCATATTCATATTGAATTCTGAGTCATTCAGATTCGAGTCTAGCTTCAACTTCTACCTGTTTTCTAGCTTCTAGCTCAGCCTGTTTCTGAGGGTTATAAAAAGGATTTTTCTAATCTTCCGGGGTACAAGGCTCTTCTGTTGAACTATCTTTCCATGTGTCAAAACAATTCTCACCATAAGGTATTGATGATTTGTCTTTGTTTGTAAAGCACATGTCCTCACTTTTCCCTTTACCCTTGTCAGCCTTATCATCTTTGTGTGTCCACCTACTATTGCCAGGAGGAGCTCCAGAATGACCTCCCCTAAATTGAGATCTTCTTCCATTCATATTACAATGTTTGATCAGAGTCGCCACTCACATTCCTGAAAGTGAGAAAAAGATTATTACTTGTTATTCTGAGCAGAGTCTATATATAGGACTTCTGAATCTATGATTAAGTCTGACTCTATGATTAAGGCACAGATTCTTTGTTGTCCCTAGCAGAGTCACCAATCTTTTAGCTCTCAAAAATGTAGGTTTGAACCATGAAAGGTTTCCAAGCTTTCACAACGTTTTAGGGTAACAGAACAAGGTTTGAAACAATTAAACCTTCTACTCTCCAAGTGCTACTAAACCTAGGTAGGTGTACCTGTAACAAATGAAGTAGACTTGACTATTGATATTCTCTTCATGCCATGATTTGTCCATGATGGCAGATTGAAATGGAAAAAATCGAACAAACTTGGTGTATATTGTATACTAAAATGAAGACTAAACCCTAATATGCTAAATCAACAGATGTAAAAAAGTATGAATGAAACTAAATGATGGAAATGGTGAGACCAATGCCTTATATAGTATACGGAGTCAAATGAAATCTTAAATGAGTGACTTCTTTCTGGAGGACATTCAAATTGTTTGGCATATCTTGTTTATAACTAGTATAAACATGCAAGATTGTGATTATTAAGTTCTTCTTACTAATCTAAATGAAATTCCCTGATTACTGTGATTAATTAAAAGGGTTTAATCCTTCCTTGAAAGAACCTATCAACCAATCACAAATATACGGAAAATACGTATTGGTAAACCAAACATAAACATGTTATGTTAATTTAGATAACCAAGAAATATCAAGCTTAGAGACAACTTAAATAATTCTTTCAATTGGCACAACACAACAATTGACACCAAAATATGCCAACAAATCAGATGATTTTCATTGATATCTCCATGGCTTCAAAACATACATTAGAGTCTTAGCCCTATGAAACATGGTGTTCCACCCTATTTTCTATTCTCTATCCTATTCTACCTATCGCCCGCATATTGTTTAAAAAATGGATATTTATACATTAAGAATACGAAAGGATGCATCCTTTCGGAAATAGGAAATATCAAATTACAAAACAAAAGATAGAGAATAATTAGGCTCTATTAAGCTACAAGTGAGTCTTAGTGAGGTGATCCAAATAATCCCTGCACTCACATGTGTCTGCATCTCCAACAGCATTCTGGATCGTGATTTCCATCTTGACCATTTCCTCATTTTTCTCACTCACCTCCTCCAATGTTGTATCCTCTGTAGAAGTCGTCTTCATGATTTCATTCAACATTGACTCACATTCATTTTTCCATCCGATAGCATCCTTCAATTCCCCTTTATCATCAGAGAATGTAATCACAATTTTCTTGGCAGCTTCAATTAACCCCTGTTCATCCCCTTGCAATTCATCATAGAAGTTTTGAATTGATAATATGATTTGCAGCTTCAAGTGCAGAACTGCTAGCCTCATCACTTTGGGCCAATTCATGAAACTTCTCCATGATTCATCCATCCATCCTTGTGTGCTCCTTCAATGCAGTAAGAGTATGAGAGAATTTTCCCCACAATTTATTCAACCAAGATGTCAAATGATCCTGCCTCTTCTTGACAATCACTGCAATTGCATCATGCTTTCCCTGAGAATAAGCACTTGATCCTACTCAGTGATCTTTTTCCTGAGAGATTTCTCCTTGAGTGATCATTTTGGTTGTCCCCATTGAAACACCAACCAAGTCTTTGAGTCTATCATTTTCTCTCAACAATTTTTCATTATTTGCTTTGTACATTTCTCTTTCTTTTATCAATAACTAAATTTGTGCTTTATACAACTTTGCAATATTTACCCAAATATCTATAGTAGCTACAAGATCAGCTTCTCCAAATTTTAAAGTCATGACATGACCAAATGCCTTCGCTATATCAATTACCACTGATTTCCTGTGGGGTGCGTACAAAGCCCATATCATCAATGATCCCTCATCAGTATTATAATTGGAGCTTGCATATACTTCTGTCACTTTTTCCTTGTCAAGCTTATGTGTAGCATTACTGCCCTTCAAGAAACTATCAAAGACCAATGCAGAGTTCAAATCAAGGCCAGGAAAGATCATGACACTAACATTCTCCAATATTTTCTTCCCCATTTTAGGAGTCATACTTGTCATTTCATCATCCACACATTTTCTCAAGTGAGCTAGCAATTGTTCCTCATTTCCTAAAGTAACATCATCAACATTCTCTCTTATTTCCTTGCCCTTCTACTTGTACAAGAATGCCTTGAACTCTGGGGAATTTATAAAATCATCATCAGAGACAAATGATCTATATTCCATGTACCTTGCATCAACATCACCACTTTCAATACTCTATTCTCTAACCGGGAAAACATACTATTGAGTCCTCAACCTGGATACCTTTTCTAATTTCCCCTGTGGCACATTAACTCTTGGTGTTTCCTCATCTCCATAAGACAATAGCTCAGTATCTTGTACCCCCTAGTTATATCTTTCAACTACCATTTATGCTTCATCTTCATCCAGATTCCTGATCATATCATCAAAAGGATAGGGTACATGTTGATACCCTCCAAAGTTAATCCTTTCTTTGGCTGAATTGATATATCCTTCAAAATCAAAGTTTTTCCTGGGTGGTCCTCTTTTCATATTATAATGCAACAATCTATCAAGGATTGAATTATATCCCTCCTTAGCCAACACAATGAAATCACCAAAACACAAAGTACTAGGCATAAAAGCCTGCTTCCCAAAAGAGCTAAAATGCATCACACTACAGTAATCCATTTGTCTGACAATTTCCAAATATGCAACCCTGTTTGGAACTGTCCTTGGCAGAATGAGAGGAGCATCTTCAAATCCATATACTCTGATTACTGTAGCTCCCTCCAAACAATACCAGTCTCCCCAGTTATGATCAATTGGCCCATTGAAGTCTTTTGGCCAAAGGAACCTCTTAATCTCATCAGTCAATCAATAATTACAAGGATATTGATATAATTTATACAATGTTTTTACAAAATGCTCTTCAAAATGAATGAAACTAGAACCAGCAAACTTGTTGTCCCAAATAGCAGTCCATAGCTGAACAAGCAATGCTTCACCCTCTTTACCAACTTGAGAAATCCTCATCTTTGAAGGCCATATCCCTAACTCCTGTCCAAAATATAGCACTAAGTGCATGAACAATGAATAGTTTCTGAGATGAACAATAGAAGCTCCACCCTTTATAGCCATCAATCCTGAATCAAGCACCTTAGAAATATACGAAGCATAGTCAAATGGCCTGGAGTTATGATATTGGATATCTGTTGTGATAATCATTGGCACCATTGACATGAATTCCAGGGCATCCATTCCCAAGACCTGACACACTGAGAAATATGTGTACTTCATATAAGGTTCAAACAAATCTACATGATAGGGAGGTCCCTCACTATCTTCCAGAGGTTCTGGCTTGTTACCCTATTTAACCCTATGAATTGGTAACCTCCAACCCTTGTAAATTGTATCCATTCTTGAAAACTCCTTCTGCAACTCCTCACAACTGATTTCCTCATTGCAAAACCCTTCCAATTTGAAATCCACACCTATTGCTCCTTTTGACACATATATCTGTGGTTTTCCAAAAGGATTGCATATAGCTTTATGTTTAGGATCATAATGATCAACAAGCAATTTTACCAATTCTACATTTATGAATACATTAGGGCACACCAATTTCCCTACATTCAACTTCCATGGATTACAGATTGGCTCAAAACGGTTTCTCCTATGGTAGTGAAAATTGAATAATTCATACCCTCTTACAATAGTCCATACATCACCTATGAACTTGCATTTATCATCCAGCTTATCAACTTCTGCCCTAAGTTGTGCGGACCTTCTAGCTTTAGGCCTTGAACCAGGTAGTTGATCAATAAGGTCTTGGTTCAACCTTCATTCAATACCCTCATGCTTTGTATCAATATTTTGTTTCTTTCTCTTCGACTGACTACTCTCACCAAGCTTTCTACCCTTAGCCCTTCCAAAACCAGAAGACTCGATTTTCAAGCTTATAGAATCAAAATGTGAAACAAATGAAGAAGCAATTACTTACAGTATTCAACTCAGACTCCTCAGACTGAAAGATGTCCCAGTTCTTAGCTCGCCTTGCCAATTCACATGCAATCAATTCAGTACTGAAGAATTGATTAAAAATTTGATGTTAAACCACATCGCGCCATTAATGAAGCATGAATGAAGCCTTGTTTGAAACTAGCACTGTTGCATCAAACGTCCTGTCGATGAGAGATTTTCAAATCTGGGGTGAAGTCCTTTTGCAACGTTTACTTAACCTTTCGCCAAGACACTCTGTGGTCTTATCGACACCTGGAATCAACTTGATGACTACCACTTTTGTTTTTCATGTCACTGTGACAATTCCAAGTCAGGGAGATGTCTCATAGATATCTTTGCGTCTTACCGATATGTACTCTTCAATGTATTCTCCAGTCGCTATGACATGATCACCCCTTTCATCGATGAAAATAATCCTACTAATGAAATAAATTCCATCGGCAAGACTAAGAACTCGAAAAGACTCATACCAACACCAAATGTCTGGTCAAATCTATTCCTCTAAATGACTGCATTTGGCAAGACTCACCCTGAAATATTCTCTCGATATATCTTTCAAACCTCAGTGAGGCTCATACCGAAGACTTCTTCTCCTGGTGATGCATATCTCTATCGACATAACTTTTGAATCAGCAAGACTCTATAGCTTCTCACCAAT
Source organism: Sequoia sempervirens (assembly GCA_007258455.2). NCBI lineage: Eukaryota > Viridiplantae > Streptophyta > Pinopsida > Cupressales > Cupressaceae > Sequoia > Sequoia sempervirens. The sequence goes on from VDFB02281492.1 coordinate 33,599,939, forward strand.
AGCTTTTGAATCCCCTTGAACTTGGTTCGGCCAAACAATACCCACTTCGCTAAGACCTTCCCCAATGCACATAAGTCTTACCAAGACATTTGTTTGCAAGCCAGTCAGTAAGACAAAATGATTTCAATATGACTTTATGCCAATACCAATCAGTTTGGCCGAAACAACCCCTTTATGTATTAGTTGGTATGACATATTGTATTCGCTGTGACATTACATTGATGCCCCCCACATATGCCGATATATTTTTTCTATATGTCAATCGACAAGAAAAAATACTTTGTTATGAATTTACCCCGAAATGCCTCCTTTGCCAATATGAATCTTCACAATCGCTGAAACAAAATAAAAGTTCTACCGATAGTCTGCAACAAATACATGTTAGTGAAAATTTAGGTTGGGGAGACTTTTACTATGTCTTTGCCAATATGGGTCTTTTAATAAAACATGAAGGACTAGATGGATTCAAATGGGTCACATGACAGAAAATAAGCAAGACAATACAAATAGGGAATTTTATGCTTATGATGAGGACTCAATGCTGGAAACTCTTGAATGCAATAGACTGTAAAAATTTCAAAATTTTACAGTTCTAACACAAGGTATGCCTTCTCCCCCTAGGGAGATGGATCCATAGAAAATGGGCCCTAGACTAAGCAAGGTGAACTTGACTGACATGAATAACACAAATGATGTCAGGGAAGAGGCTTGCAAACAATTCATGGATGATGACTCATTTGTCAAGACAACTTCTTTTAGAGAATTTTCCTGGAGAGTAAAGAAGGATGAGCATGTTAGTAATATTTACAAGAAAATGAGCCTAAACCTCCAACTTCCTTCTGAGGTTATACAAGCTCAAATTATGCAAGAAATGAAAGAAATATTCCAAGGTATAACAACACAAGATGGTAGAGAATTAGGAAGAAAAATTGGTCTTCTCTTACTTCCAGAATGGGACCTTGCCTTTGTTGTAGCATTTGATATAGTGAGGAGGTATGACAGGCCCTTGTACAATATAGAAGAGGAAGAAAAAATTGCACTACAGGGATCTACTTTTAGTGAGAAGTGGGACACACTAGAAATTTGGGCCCTACCCCCAAACACAAAGAAGCCAAAAGTTGTAGAGCCATCTACATAATATAGGGGAGGTTTGATCATCAAGAGGGTATCTGATACCTCTACAATTGAAGCAACCACAATTCCTATAAATGTTTCCCAATTCACAAAGGAAATGGTAGAGTCTATAATGGTTGAGAAAGAAAATTTTAAAAAATGTACAATGATTTGTTGGTTGAATATGGAAAAGGCCAACAAAATACTTTGGAGCTACAAATAGAAATGACACTATTAAAAGAGAAGATGCAAAATATGCAATCCAATGTGACCATGCAAACAAACTATGTTTCTCCTTCTTCACCATAGGAACAAACACCTTTTTCCCTAGTTCCTCCCATAGATTTTTCATTGGAAATTGTGTAATATAATATGGGAAATGTTCCTATAGCAGTTGAAGAACCAAGTACATTAGGTGCACAATAGGTAGAGGAAATCAGCAAGGAAGATTTGCTTAAGAATCTAAAGACATATGAAGAAATATACAAATAGCAAGACAAATTGATCCTTGTCAACAATCTAAAGATTGTGAACTTAATGTTGGAGCATCTAAACAAGGTAATTGGTAAGACATTGATTAGCATCTATGATAATTATTCCTCTATGTTTGATGTTGTGAGAAATTTTGATAGGGACAAGGAAGTGGCTATCCCATTCATGAAGAGATGGATTCTAAGGTACCTGGACCTCAAGATCATGTTTGTTGGATCCAAACATGATGTTAACAAGCCAAACAACATCCAACCCACTCTCAAGCTTGTAGGTGGAATTCAATAATTCTAAGGAAAGATCGAGCCTTTGGAGACAAAAATAAGGTAGTTGGTTGGAAGGTTTGATGAGTTAAATTTTTGTCTACTCCTAGACATCCTAAATGAAGATGGTGAGTTCAAGTCCCTATAGGATTGGAAGAATCAAGAAAATGAGGTGATTGGGAAACAAGAAGCCTTAATTTGTGAAGGGGTTGACGTGTGAATTCTAAAGAACAATATGGATATGCTTATCCAAGTAGGGATTGCCCTAGAAGAGTTTGAAAAGGAATAAAATCAAGTTGTTACCAAATATGCTCCATATAGGGTAAAGGATGACAGTGTCATTGCATTAAATTGGTCCTCAGAGGAGGAGTTTCAACTATGGAAGGATAAATATCTTGATGCCTTGGAGGATTAGGCTATTGTTGTGGGGATGGTTAGTGCAATTTTGGTCTTAAGTTTACAACAATGGAGAATAATAGTAGGGGGAATACAATACATCACTTGGAACTAATACAAATTTGGCCTTTGATAAATTAATGCTAAAATATTGCATTCTCTCTAGTTTAAAATTGATGATAGGGATGCAAGTGTGTAGGTAACTTGTCCTATTCCTCTTTCTCCATTTTATGCTTTTCTTCCTTCAAGATTGGAGTAGGTGGAATGAATTTTGGAAGCACATGGATAAACTATTGCAACAAACTAAAAGGTACCTTTTGGAAGGCGGTACAAATCTTCATCGACAAATGTAAATGGTTTTTTCCCACATGATATTTCCCTCCTTTGAGTTGAAAATTAACTACATTGGGAATTATTTTGTATCAATCCAATGAGATTAGGACATGTGTACATTTTTGCCTAAATATTTTTTTCTCCTTCATTTCTATAAGAAGGAATTCATGGCCAAATGTAAAGGTTGTTGATTTATTGTAGATCAAATTTTGCATTCGTGCTTTGTCTCAGGTTTTTTGAGTCTAGTTGATACACAAATGTAATTTTTGATAATAGTAATAGCATTTTAATAGAAAATGGTGAAAATTCAAGACCATTTCTCTCCTAGTGTATTCGTTACATGAGTTATCAATAAAATGATCAAGGGTTGTTTTATTGGTCTTCATTGTGTTTCAAATGAGTGGAATCTGACAACAGATCCTATTTAAGAAACCAATTATAATTGTTTGGAAGATTGATCCTTCATCAACAACCAATTAATGTTGTTGAGTATAGCTCAAATATTCCATTTATTAAGATATTATATGAGAATTCATTTTTTATTTGCAACATATCTGGTCATGAAGTGCATAAGTCTTTAGGTACATTTTGGGATCACCCTCCTGAGTTTTGTAGAGCTCGAAGTGTAGGAGGAAAGCATTGTTGCTTTCACTCATTCATTGGCTAATCCATTTAGGTTGCTAAGGATTGGAATTGGAAATTCCATAGGCTTCTTTGAAGACCAACTCGGTTCTTAAAAAATAACCAACAACCATCAAATTGATAAAAAAAATTATAAACACTAAAATTTGTCACTCTTGCTAGGGTTTACTGAAATTTTATTGATTTTTAATTTGTCATTGAGCTTCTCCTCCAGTTCTCGGTATCATTATTCATTTTATTAAGTCCTTTGTGATGTTAGGTTACCGGAACCTTCAAAACACATGTTTATTGTTTATATGATAAATTACTCAACCATTCAATGAACATTTGATGGATGGTTATAGTTGCATTCTAGAATGAAATGCACAAATCAATAGGATTGAAAAATTAAACCTCTGAAATCACCATATAACCATTATATTTACAAAGATCAATGGTTTAGAATTTTTTGTCAATGTAGGACAACCATGTAATAATTGTGTAGTCTAGAAGTAACATGTTAATGTTTCATTCAATTTAATGCTAAAAAAAAGAAAACTTACTATTGCTAAGTGATTTTATTTTTAAGTGAGAGGTTCAGTACACAAAGAAATTTCATATTGCTCATTTCAATGCACCAGGGAGACTCTGGGTTCTACTTCCAACAAAGCCAATCCATTCCTATCAATATTAATCTTTTCAAGAATCAAAATTTGAGTAAGTGAAAGATAGAATTCCTAGGCTATGTTTCATCATTTCTTAAAATCCTATTTTGTCAAACTTTGGGTTTAGGGTCGAGAGACTTAAGAAAAATAAGAGGGAATTAACAATTTCACACTGTATAAGCATGTCTACCACCACTAGCAGACTAGACAAATTTGTTGGGAAAGGCAAAGCAAATTCAAATATAAAAATAGATTATTTTGGATTACTTAAAACCTCTAATTTCATTGATGAATACCATGATATTTATGGTCTTGAAATCTATGGTAGGCTTACCTCAGAACATAGATTTTCATGTGAGAATAAGGCTGCAAACCAAATGAAAGTTAATAGTTTTAGTGCACCATGGGTAATTGGATTAGGGCGCATGATGTTACATGAGGTTTTCTCTTGCCCAAAATGGATACAATTTATTTTTTGGTATCTTTATTTACAATTTCTTTTTTGTTATCATCATAATTGTGAGCACAAACCATGATAAAAAAAATAATTTGGAAAAGTGGTAGGGTTTACAACCGAAGAATTTGGAAATGTCCACATTGACCTAAAAAATATTCCTAGTGATTATGAAGAAACAAATGAAAGGGGAAAAAATATTTTCCTAAATAAAATAGTTCATGAAAGAAACAACTTGAAAGGTAACCATAAGCCTCCCTATCATTTTGAAATTTTTAGATCATGGGCTCAGGATACTATTTCAATGCAATCATTTTACCTTGGACTGGATAACAATTGGGAAGTGGGTACAAGCCTCCTTGAAATGGTATATAATATCCATTATAGTGTTCCACATGTTGAATATAACTTTATTGAGCACATTGTAGAATCCATGCATACACAATTTTTAATAAGTAAACGAGGTTCCACCAAGACATTTAGGTTCACAACCTACTTGTGCTATTTTATTCTATTCAAATTTATTGGAATGCTTTAGACCAACAAGCTTCGGATTTAGTCCTATAGTAATGCTAAGGAAAAGAAAATGGCTCAAGTATATTATTGGACCACTAAGATAAAGATGCATGATTCTCAAAGGAACTACAATCCTTTTATAGACTACTTTTTGGCTCCATTGCATCAAGAAATTAGAAATACTCCAATGCCTAGATTTCCTATGTCATGTAGAAATTGCATTGAACTAGGAAAACAAATACAATTGGATGATTGGTATTTAATGGAAGAATATATTGTGCTAATATTTTATAGACTGGGAGTAGGGCCATACAAACTTCCAATACATGGGACAAAAAGGGTTTTTGCATTGGAATATGTAAGGTAGATGCAAAGTACTAATGAACTACACTTTATCGATCAAAAGAAGAAGACCTTATTTCCTTCTTTACCTTTTTCATGTGGAGGGTTCAAATTCAAGAGAAAAGCATTTAGTGTTGCACATCATCTTTTGAATTTTTTAAATTTTGATGCTATATGTTACTAGCAGTATGATCTATGTGACACCATTAAATTAATGATTGTGGCCAATAGGAATGTTGCAAGTAGAATTCAGCATTAAAGTAAACCCTTGCTTGAAAATTTGAGAAAAAAGGATTCTTGGGATGAGGTCAAAATAGAAATGGAGAAAAGTGTTATTGAGAAAGGAATCTCTTTTGAACAATTGTCAGCAGAAATTATGGCATTGCACCGAAAGACAACATTTTTTATGAAAAAGTAATAAACCAATGTAATTACATTTCCACAATCCATATGAATTTACGTCTCAATGCTTCTAGATTTGATTGTGTGGAGTCTTTTTTCATCAACATTTCAGATCACACTTAGTGAACCATCATTAGGATAGAGAATTGAAAAAGATGAGAAGAGATAAGTTGCAAACCAAGCTTATATGTTAGGGTGAGGTGTGCAACACAAGGGAATTGCTAAAAAACATAAAACAAAAAAGATCAAATAAGAGGAAACCATTCAAATACTAAGAAACAAAGAGATAAGATGTAAGCCGAGAATATAAAAAGAAAAATTATATGAAACAACAAAAAATAGAATAGCAAAAGAGCAAATAAGAGGAAACCACTCAAATATTAAAAAATGAGATAGGAAGCAAGCTAAGACTATATAAAAACACAACCAAATAATATGAGACAACCAGAAGAAGACAAGCACACCAAAAACAAACTAAATATATAAGAGTAATTATAATATATAAAATAAAACTAGATTATGTATTAAATATTCTAATTATATATATACAAATATTCTAATTACTATTTTATATATAATCTAGTTTTATTTTATATATTATATTTTGGATGGATGATATAAAATAATATATAAAATAAGAGTAAATATATAAAATCACAACCAAATAATATGAGACAACCAAAAGAAGACAAGCAAACCAAAAAAAAAACTAAATAAATAACAATAATTAAGATATATAAAATAAAATAAGATTATGTATGAAATATACTAATTATATATATATAACATACAAAAATAAATAATAGAAACAAATTAACCAATAAAAAGAGATGTCATTTCAATAATGTAATATTATAAGACTTGTGGCAAGAAAAAAATAGATAAATAAATATAATAAAAACTACCATATCGATATGAATTGAGGATGAATTATATATATATATATTGAATGCGATGAGAATGAAAGGAGAAAAAAAGAAGAAGAAGAAACCCACCCACAGACTCAAAAACATCCCAATAACAAAACGACCCCAAAAATATAAAATATAAAACCACAAACAATTTAAATGAACCCAAAAATAGAGAAAGGAATCAAGAATTAGAAATCGAAAAGAAAAGATATCAAAATATATAAATAAATTTATATATAACAATAAGTAACAATATAATAAACAATATAACTATAAAATAAGAAGACAAACCTAAATATAAAAATATGAAATAAAATAGATAAATATATATATATATAATAAAAAAAATAAAAACACTACCAATATAAATAACCAACTAAAGAAAGAAAGGAATTAAGAAGTAAAAAACAAATTGAAAAAATAGTAAAAAATTAAATATGTAACTATATATTATTATATATATAACAAATTGTGAAAATATAACCATGAGTATGACTATGTAATAAGTATACAAACATAACTATACAATTGTAAAATATAAAACCACTAACAATTCAAAAATAAACAAATAGAAAAAGAACAAAAATAAACTAACAAAGAGAAAAAGAGAGCAAGAGGAAATAATAAAAAAATTAATAAAATTAATAATACCAAAGCAAAGAAAGAACACCAAATGAATAAATGACATACAAATTTTAAAAATTAAAAAAGAAAGAAAACAATTAACCAAACTAATAAACAACAAGTGGGAAGAAAGAAAATAGAGGGGAATACAAAAATGAAAGGAAAAATACCTAAGAGACAAAGAAAAATAGACAACACAACCAAGAGTTAAATAAATGACACTAAAGAGAAGAAAGCAAAAAAGAGAAAGGGGCAAAGAGAAAGAATGACTAAAGGACAAAGGAGAGGCAAGCGGATAGGAAAGAGACAAAAAGAGGCGAAAGAGGGGGAGAGGTAGAACGGGGTGAAGGAGGGAGAGAGGACAAGGAGCGGGGGTATGAGGAGGGGGAGAAAGGTCAAGGACGAGCATTATGGTGGTTTAAATGGTTGGAGAGAAGAGGTTGCCAGGAGAGGCTTAGACTCCAACCTTCATCACGATTAAGGTTGGTGGGGTGATTGAAAATTTTAATGGATTCTTTAAGCTTCCTCTTGTGGAAGTTTTCCTCTTTGCACAAGATTTCAGTGTTTTCAAGACAAATGTGATGTTTGGTTGAAGACGAGTGCTCAGTGAGGGCGGACTTACTAACTCGATCATGCAAAATGTCGGCATAGTGCTCTTTGATTCTAGTACTGAAAGAGCCACATGTTTCACCAATATAGGGGGTGCCACATGAGCACACGACTTTGTAAACTCCTGAGTAAAGCAAGATATCTTTGGAGTCTTTGAGAGGATGGATTCTATTCTTTACAGTGGAAAAGGGCCTGAACGTACAACGTAGGCCTTTTTTGAGAATAATTTTAGAGATTTTATGAGAGATTCCTTCAACAAATGGCAAAGAGGCACAAGGGGGGAGACAGGTTGAGAGGAAAAAGAGGTGGAGTTGGAAAGGAAACGAAGTTTGGATTGGTTAAGAGCTATGGAGATTTGCTTGTTAGTCTAACCATTCAACTTAAAGATCGAGCAGAGATGGTCCAATTCTTGGTCTAAGTTATCCTGGTCACAAATATGAAAGGCCCTAGTGGCCAGTGTTTTAAGAATTCCAAACTTTTGGCTAGGGTGATGATGGGAAGAAGAATGAAGGTAAAGATCCATGTGGGTAGCCTTGCGAAAAACCCGTCGGCCTAGGGATCCATCAGATTTTTTGAGGATAAGCACATCCAAGAAAAGAAGTTGGCTATTTGATTCAAGTTCCTTAGTGAAGGAGATAGAAGGAGCAATGTGGTTGAGGTGGGCATGAAATTCTTCCAGCTTGTCAAAGCCATGAGGCCAACAAATGTTGGTGTCATCAACATATTGTTTCCACCATCTTGATTTGAGGGGAAAGGACTTGAGGGAAATTTCCTCAAAATGCTCCATATAGAGGTTAGCAATGATTGGTGAGAGAGGGGAACCCATAGCCACTCCATCCACCTGCTCATAGATCACATTTTGGAAAGAGAAGAAAGTAGATCTAAGGCACAACTCCACTAAGGATGCGGTCTCTTCGTTGACCTTTTTTTTAACAATCTCAATCACTTTGGGAATAGGGACCTTGGTGAAGAGGGAGAGTACGTCAAAACTTACCAAGATGTCATTACTTTCTAATCTCGTGTCTTGGATGAATTGGACAAAATGGGTGGAATCTTTGATAAAGGAGTCAGATTTGCCAACAAGCGGGGAGATAGACTTGGCGAGGAAAGAGGCTAACTTGTAAGTAGGAGAACCTATGGTGTCAACAATAGGCCTCAAAGGAATGCCAGTTTTGTGAATTTTAGGAACCCCATAAATGTGAGGGGTCACTTCCTTAGAGGGGAAGAAGGTGCTTTTTGGTTGTGTCATCAAGAGAGGAGCAATAAATGGCAGATTTGACCTTTTTTAAAATTTTGGAGCAAGGATTACGAGACACAATTTTATAACTGCTAAGGTCCGAGAGGAGCTCAAACATTTTGGAGATGTAGTCCATTTTATTCATGATAACAGTGGCATTGCCTTTGTCGGCTTTGGTGATGACAAGGTTGTGATTTTTCAAAAGATTATTGAAAGCAAGAGACTCACCTTATCATCACCAAAGCCAACAAAGGAAATGCCACTATTATCATGAATAAAATGGACTACATCTCCAAAATGCTTGAGCTCCTCTCAGACCCTAGTAGTTATAAAATTGTGTCTTGTAATCCTTGCTCCAAAATTTTAAAAAAGGTTAAATCTGCCATTTATTGCTCCTCTCTTGATGATGCAACCAAAAAGTGCCTTCTTACCTCCAAGGAAGTGACCCCTCGCATTTATGGGGTTCCTAAAATTCACAAAACTAGCATTCCTTTGAGGCCTATTGTTGACACCATAGGTTCTCCTACTTACATGTTAGCCTCTTTCCTCGCCAAGTCTATCTCCCTGCTTGTTTACAAATCTGATTCCTTTATCAAAGATTCCATCCATTTTTTCCAATTCATCCAAGACACAAGATTAGAAAGTAATGACATCTTGGTAAGTTTTGACATACTCTCCCTCTTCACTAGGGTCCCTATTCCCGAAGCAATTGAGATTGTTAAAAAAAAGGTCAATGTAGAGACCGCCTCCTTAGTGGAGTTGTGCCTTAGATCTACTTTCTTCTCTTTCCAAAATGCGATCTATGAGCAGGTGGATGGAGTGGCCATGGGTTCCCCTCTCTCACCAAACATTGCCAACCTCTATATGGAGAATTTTGTGGAAATTTCCCTCAAGTCCTTTCCCCTCAAACCAAGATGGTGGAAACAATATGTTGATGACACCAACATTTGTTGGCCTCATGGCTTTGAAAAGTTGGAAGAATTTCATGCCCACCTCAACAGCATTGCTCCTTCTATCTCCTTCACCAAGGAACTTGAATAAAATAGCCAACTTCCTTTCTTGGATATGCTTATCCTCAAAAAATCTGATGGATCCCTAGGCCAACGGGTTTTTCACAAGGCTACCCACATGGATCTTTACCTTCATTCTTCTTCCCACCATCACCCTAGCCAAAATTTTGGAATTCTTAAAACACTGGCGACTAGGGCCTTTTGCATTTGTGGCCAGGATAACTTAGACCAAGAATTGGACCATCTCTGCTTGGTCTTTAAGTTGAATGGTTAGACTAACAAGCAAATCTCCAAAGCTCTTAACCAATCCAAACTTCGTTTCCTTTCCAACTTCACCTCTTTTTCCTCTCAACCTGTCTCCCTCCCTTGTGCCTCTTTGCCATTTGTTGAAGGCATCTCTCATAAAATCTCTAAAATTCTTCTCAAAAAAGGCCTACATTGTGCATTTAGGCCCTTTTCCACTGTAAAGAATAGCATCCCTCCTCTCAAAGACTCCAGAGATATCTTGCTCTACTCAGGAATTTACAAAGTTGTGTGCTCATGTGGCACCCCCTATATTGGTGAAATAGGGTGCTCTTTCAGCACTAGAATCAAAGAGCACTGTTCCAACATTTTGCACGATCGAGTTAGTAAGTCCGCCCTCGCTGAGCACTCGTCTTCAAACCAAACATCACATTTGTCTTAAAAACACCAAAATATTAGTAGAGAGTAAACTTGAGGAAGTGAAGCATTCAATTTCTTTAACACCCTAATTAATCCTGATCAGATGTTGCCTACTTTAACCTTCAACCGGAATTTGCATTGCTGGTCTTTGACCTCCTCGACTTTAATCCTTTGTCCTCTCCTTCAACTTTATCTCTATCTCTCCCTCTTTGTCGACTTTGTTCTCCTTTGTCCTTCACGACTTTCTTTCATTTACGAACTATTGTCTCTCAGATTTTAATTTTGATTCCCCTATTTTTTCTTTCTTCCCCATTTATTAGTTTGTTAATTATTGTCTCTTTCTTTTTAATTTTTAAAACTTGTATGTTATTTACTAATTTAGCATCTTTCTTTGTTTATTAATTTGCTCTCAATTTTTTATTACTCTCTTTTGCTCTCTCTTTTTCTCTTTTATAGTTTCTTGGAGTTTATTTTGAACTGTTAGTATTTTTATTTTACAACTGTGAAGTGTTTGTATACATATTTACATATAAATATACTCCATGTATTATATTTTTCAACACCTGTTTATACATAATAAATATATAGTTATTACTGACTTTTACTTCATTTTTCCAATTTGTTTTACTCTTAATCTCTCTTTCCTTCTTATTAGTTATTTTATATTTAGTGTTTTATTTTTTGAGATTCATATTTTATTTCATATTTTTATATTTAGGTTTGTCTCTATTTTATAAGATATTGTTTATTATATTGTTACTTATTGTTATATATAGATTTTATTTATATATTTTGATACTTTTCTTTTTCTCAAGTTTCTAATTTATTCTTTCTCTATTTTTGGTTCATTTAAATTGTCTGTGATTTTATATTTTATATTTTTGGGGTCGTTTTGTTATTGGGATGTTTTTGAGTCTGTGGGTGGGTTTCTTCTTCTTCTTTTTTTCTCCTTTCATTCTCATCGCATTCAATATATATATATATATAATTCATCCTCAATTCATATCGATATGGTAGTTTTTATTATATTTATTTATCTATTTTTTTCTTGCCACAAGTCTTATAATATTACATTATTGAAATGACATCTCTTTTTATTGGTTAATTTGTTTCTATTATTTATTTTTGTATGTTATATATATATAATTAGTATATTTCATACATAATCTTATTTTATTTTATATATCTTAATTATTGTTATTTATTTAGTTTTTTTTTTGGTTTGCTTGTCTTCTTTTGGTTGTCTCATATTATTTGGTTGTGATTTTATATATTTACTCTTATTTTATATATTATTTTATATCATCCATCCAAAATATAATATATAAAATAAAACTAGATTATATATAAAATAGTAATTAGAATATTTGTATATATATAATTAGAATATTTAATACATAATCTAGTTTTATTTTATATATTATAATTACTCTTATATATTTAGTTTGTTTTTGGTGTGCTTGTCTTCTTCTGGTTGTCTCATATTATTTGGTTGTGTTTTTATATAGTCTTAGCTTGCTTCCTATCTCATTTTTTAATATTTGAGTGGTTTCCTCTTATTTGCTCTTTTGCTATTCTATTTTTTGTTGTTTCATATAATTTTTCTTTTTATATTCTCGGCTTACATCTTATCTCTTTGTTTCTTAGTATTTGAATGGTTTCCTCTTATTTGATCTTTTTTGTTTTATGTTTTTTAGCAATTCCCTTGTGTTGCACACCTCACCCTAACATATAAGCTTGGTTTGCAACTTATCTCTTCTCATCTTTTTCAATTCTCTATCCTAATGATGGTTCACTAAGTGTGATCTGAAATGTTGATGAAAAAAGACTCCACACAATCAAATCTAGAAGCATTGAGACGTAAATTCATATGGATTGTGGAAATGTAATTACATTGGTTTATTACTTTTTCATAAAAAATGTTGTCTTTCGGTGCAATGCCATAATTTCTGCTGACAATTGTTCAAAAGAGATTCCTTTCTCAATAACACTTTTCTCCATTTCTATTTTGACCTCATCCCAAGAATCCTTTTTTCTCAAATTTTCAAGCAAGGGTTTACTTTAATGCTGAATTCTACTTGCAACATTCCTATTGGCCACAATCATTAATTTAATGGTGTCACATAGATCATACTGCTAGTAACATATAGCATCAAAATTTAAAAAATTCAAAAGATGATGTGCAACACTAAATGCTTTTCTCTTGAATTTGAACCCTCCACATGAAAAAGGTAAAGAAGGAAATAAGGTCTTCTTCTTTTGATCGATAAAGTGTAGTTCATTAGTACTTTGCATCTACCTTACATATTCCAATGCAAAAACCCTTTTTGTCCCATGTATTGGAAGTTTGTATGGCCCTACTCCCAGTCTATAAAATATTAGCACAATATATTCTTCCATTAAATACCAATCATCCAATTGTATTTGTTTTCCTAGTTCAATGCAATTTCTACATGACATAGGAAATCTAGGCATTGGAGTATTTCTAATTTCTTGATGCAATGGAGCCAAAAAGTAGTCTATAAAAGGATTGTAGTTCCTTTGAGAATCATGCATCTTTATCTTAGTGGTCCAATAATATACTTGAGCCATTTTCTTTTCCTTAGCATTACTATAGGACTAAATCCGAAGCTTGTTGGTCTAAAGCATTCCAATAAATTTGAATAGAATAAAATAGCACAAGTAGGTTGTGAACCTAAATGTCTTGGTGGAACCTCGTTTACTTATTAAAAATTGTGTATGCATGGATTCTACAATGTGCTCAATAAAGTTATATTCAACATGTGGAACACCATAATGGATATTATATACCATTTCAAGGAGGCTTGTACCCACTTCCCAATTGTTATCCAGTCCAAGGTAAAATGATTGCATTGAAATAGTATCCTGAGCCCATGATCTAAAAATTTCAAAATGATAGGGAGGCTTATGGTTACCTTTCAAGTTGTTTCTTTCATGAACTATTTTATTTAGGAAAATATTTTTTCCCCTTTCATTTGTTTCTTCATAATCACTAGGAATATTTTTTAGGTCAATGTGGACATTTCCAAATTCTTCGGTTGTAAACCCTACCACTTTTCCAAATTATTTTTTTTATCATGGTTTGTGCTCACAATTATGATGATAACAAAAAAGAAATTGTAAATAAAGATACCAAAAAATAAATTGTATCCATTTTGGGCAAGAGAAAACCTCATGTAACATCATGCGCCCTAATCCAATTACCCATGGTGCACTAAAACTATTAACTTTCATTTGGTTTGCAGCCTTATTCTCACATGAAAATCTATGTTCTGAGGTAAGCCTACCATAGATTTCAAGACCATAAATATCATGGTATTCATCAATGAAATTAGAGGTTTTAAGTAATCCAAAATAATCTATTTTTATATTTGAATTTGCTTTGCCTTTCCCAACAAATTTGTCTAGTCTGCTAGTGGTGGTAGACATGCTTATACAGTGTGAAATTGTTAATTCCCTCTTATTTTTCTTAAGTCTCTCGACCCTAAACCCAAAGTTTGACAAAATAGGATTTTAAGAAATGATGAAACATAGCCTAGGAATTCTATCTTTCACTTACTCAAATTTTGATTCTTGAAAAGATTAATATTGATAGGAATGGATTGGCTTTGTTGGAAGTAGAACCCAGAGTCTCCCTGGTGCATTGAAATGAGCAATATGAAATTTCTTTGTGTACTGAACCTCTCACTTAAAAATAAAATCACTTAGCAATAGTAAGTTTTCTTTTTTTTAGCATTAAATTGAATGAAACATTAACATGTTACTTCTAGACTACACAATTATTACATGGTTGTCCTACATTGACAAAAAATTATAAACCATTGATCTTTGTAAATATAATGGTTATATGGTGATTTCAGAGGTTTAATTTTTCAATCCTATTGATTTGTGCATTTCATTCTAGAATGCAACTATAACCATCCATCAAATGTTCATTGAATGGTTGAGTAATTTATCATATAAACAATAAACATGTGTTTTGAAGGTTCCGGTAACCTAACATCACAAAGGACTTAATAAAATGAATAATGATACCGAGAACTGGAGGAGAAGCTCAATGACAAATTAAAAATCAATAAAATTTCAGTAAACCCTAGCAAGAGTGACAAATTTTAGTGTTTATAATTTTTTTTATCAATTTGATGGTTGTTGGTTATTTTTTAAGAACCGAGTTGGTCTTCAAAGAAGCCTATGGAATTTCCAATTCCAATCCTTAGCAACCTAAATGGATTAGCCAATGAATGAGTGAAAGCAACAATGCTTTCCTCCTACACTTCGAGCTCTACAAAACTCAGGAGGGTGATCCCAAAATGTACCTAAAGACTTATGCACTTCATGACCAGATATGTTGCAAATAAAAAATGAATTCTCA
This sequence comes from Sequoia sempervirens, assembly GCA_007258455.2. Classification (NCBI taxonomy): domain Eukaryota; kingdom Viridiplantae; phylum Streptophyta; class Pinopsida; order Cupressales; family Cupressaceae; genus Sequoia; species Sequoia sempervirens. Next base: position 33,614,980 of record VDFB02281492.1, read on the forward strand.
TATAATATCTTAATAAATGGAATATTTTAAGAAGCTAACTACTCCTTTACAACACTCAACATTTGGAGCATGAGAATGAAAGAACTTAACATGAAATAATAACAATTGTAGTTCAATAGAAATTTTGTTTATGAATTTGATTTGTTGATGAAAGATCAAGAAATACTTCACAAATACAAAACCCAAACCAATGCCTTAACCTAGGAAATTAAGTCAATCCCAACACAAGCATAATTAGATAACAAATTAACACTTAGCATTGTAAGGTTTCTACAACACTGCATTACAACATCATGTACCATTACATTCTAAACCAAAACTTCTTATAAAGATCTCGATACTTGAATTACATGAACATATAGCTTCATCAAAGCATTCTAATTAATTCTTTGAATTAAAATAGGGGAAAAACCACACTTTCATTGAAACACAATGAAGACCAATAAAACAACCCTTGATCATTTTATTGATAACTCATGTAACGAATACACTAGGAGAGAAATGGTCTTGAATTTTCACCATTTTCTATTAAAATGCTATTACTATTATCAAAAATTACATTTGTGTATCAACTAGACTCAAAAAACCTGAGACAAAGCACGAATGCAAAATTTGATCTACAATAAATCAACAACCTTTACATTTGGCCATGAATTCCTTCTTATAGAAATGAAGGAGAAAAAAATATTTAGGCAAAAATGTACACATGTCCTAATCTCATTGGATTGATACAAAATAATTCCCAATGTAGTTAATTTTCAACTCAAAGGAGGGAAATATCATGTGGGAAAAAACCATTTACATTTGTCGATGAAGATTTGTACCGCCTTCCAAAAGGTACCTTTTAGTTTGTTGCAATAGTTTATCCATGTGCTTCCAAAATTCATTCCACCTACTCCAATCTTGAAGGAAGAAAAGCATAAAATGGAGAAAGAGGAATAGGACAAGTTACCTACACACTTGCATCCCTATCATCAATTTTAAACTAGAGAGAATGCAATATTTTAGCATTAATTTATCAAAGGCCAAATTTGTATTAGTTCCAAGTGATGTATTGTATTCCCCCTACTATTATTCTCCATTGTTGTAAACTTAAGACCAAAATTGCACTAACCATCCCCACAACAATAGCCTAATCCTCCAAGGCATCAAGATATTTATCCTTCCATAGTTGAAACTCCTCCTCTGAGGACCAATTTAATGCAATGACACTGTCATCCTTTACCCTATATGGAGCATATTTGGTAACAACTTGATTTTATTCCTTTTCAAACTCTTCTAGGGCAATCCCTACTTGGATAAGCATATCCATATTGTTCTTTAGAATTCACACGTCAACCCCTTCACAAATTAAGGCTTCTTGTTTCCCAATCACCTCATTTTCTTGATTCTTCCAATCCTATAGGGACTTGAACTCACCATCTTCATTTAGGATGTCTAGGAGTAGACAAAAATTTAACTCATCAAACCTTCCAACCAACTACCTTATTTTTGTCTCCAAAGGCTCGATCTTTCCTTAGAATTATTGAATTCCACCTACAAGCTTGAGAGTGGGTTGGATGTTGTTTGGCTTGTTAACATCATGTTTGGATCCAACAAACATGATCTTGAGGTCCAGGTACCTTAGAATCCATCTCTTCATGAATGGGATAGCCACTTCCTTGTCCCTATCAAAATTTCTCACAACATCAAACATAGAGGAATAATTATCATAGATGCTAATCAATGTCTTACCAATTACCTTGTTTAGATGCTCCAACATTAAGTTCACAATCTTTAGATTGTTGACAAGGATCAATTTGTCTTGCTATTTGTATATTTCTTCATATGTCTTTAGATTCTTAAGCAAATCTTCCTTGCTGATTTCCTCTACCTATTGTGCACCTAATGTACTTGGTTCTTCAACTGCTATAGGAACATTTCCCATATTATATTACACAATTTCCAATGAAAAATCTATGGGAGGAACTAGGGAAAAAGGTGTTTGTTCCTATGGTGAAGAAGGAGAAACATAGTTTGTTTGCATGGTCACATTGGATTGCATATTTTGCATCTTCTCTTTTAATAGTGTCATTTCTATTTGTAGCTCCAAAGTATTTTGTTGGCCTTTTCCATATTCAACCAACAAATCATTGTACATTTTTTAAAATTTTCTTTCTCAACCATTATAGACTCTACCATTTCCTTTGTGAATTGGGAAACATTTATAGGAATTGTGGTTGCTTCAATTGTAGAGGTATCAGATACCCTCTTGATGATCAAACCTCCCCTATATTATGTAGATGGCTCTACAACTTTTGGCTTCTTTGTGTTTGGGGGTAGGGCCCAAATTTCTAGTGTGTCCCACTTCTCACTAAAAGTAGATCCCTGTAGTGCAATTTTTTCTTCCTCTTCTATATTGTACAAGGGCCTGTCATACCTCCTCACTATATCAAATGCTACAACAAAGGCAAGGTCCCATTCTGGAAGTAAGAGAAGACCAATTTTTCTTCCTAATTCTCTACCATCTTGTGTTGTTATACCTTGGAATATTTCTTTCATTTCTTGCATAATTTGAGCTTGTATAACCTCAGAAGGAAGTTGGAGGTTTAGGCTCATTTTCTTGTAAATATTACTAACATGCTCATCCTTCTTTACTCTCCAGGAAAATTCTCTAAAAGAAGTTGTCTTGACAAATGAGTCATCATCCATGAATTGTTTGCAAGCCTCTTCCCTGACATCATTTGTGTTATTCATGTCAGTCAAGTTCACCTTGCTTAGTCTAGGGCCCATTTTCTATGGATCCATCTCCCTAGGGGGAGAAGGCATACCTTGTGTTAGAACTGTAAAATTTTGAAATTTTTACAGTCTATTGCATTCAAGAGTTTCCAGCATTGAGTCCTCATCATAAGCATAAAATTCCCTATTTGTATTGTCTTGCTTATTTTCTGTCATGTGACCCATTTGAATCCATCTAGTCCTTCATGTTTTATTAAAAGACCCATATTGGCAAAGACATAGTAAAAGTCTCCCCAACCTAAATTTTCACTAACATGTATTTGTTGCAGACTATCGGTAGAACTTTTATTTTGTTTCAGCGATTGTGAAGATTCATATTGGCAAAGGAGGCATTTCGGGGTAAATTCATAACAAAGTATTTTTTCTTGTCGATTGACATATAGAAAAAATATATCGGCATATGTGGGGGGCATCAATGTAATGTCACAGCGAATACAATATGTCATACCAACTAATACATAAAGGGGTTGTTTCGGCCAAACTGATTGGTATTGGCATAAAGTCATATTGAAATCATTTTGTCTTACTGACTGGCTTGCAAACAAATGTCTTGGTAAGACTTATGTGCATTGGGGAAGGTCTTAGCGAAGTGGGTATTGTTTGGCCGAACCAAGTTCAAGGGGATTCAAAAGCTATTGGTGAGAAGCTATAGAGTCTTGCTGATTCAAAAGTTATGTCGATAGAGATATGCATCACCAGGAGAAGAAGTCTTCGGTATGAGCCTCACTGAGGTTTGAAAGATATATCGAGAGAATATTTCAGGGTGAGTCTTGCCAAATGCAGTCATTTAGAGGAATAGATTTGACCAGACATTTGGTGTTGGTATGAGTCTTTTCGAGTTCTTAGTCTTGCCGATGGAATTTATTTCATTAGTAGGATTATTTTCATCGATGAAAGGGGTGATCATGTCATAGCGACTGGAGAATACATTGAAGAGTACATATCGGTAAGACGCAAAGATATCTATGAGACATCTCCCTGACTTGGAATTGTCACAGTGACATGAAAAACAAAAGTGGTAGTCATCAAGTTGATTCCAGGTGTCGATAAGACCACAGAGTGTCTTGGCGAAAGGTTAAGTAAACGTTGCAAAAGGACTTCACCCCAGATTTGAAAATCTCTCATCGACAGGACGTTTGATGCAACAGTGCTAGTTTCAAACAAGGCTTCATTCATGCTTCATTAATGGCGCGATGTGGTTTAACATCAAATTTTTAATCAATTCTTCAGTACTGAATTGATTGCATGTGAATTGGCAAGGCGAGCTAAGAACTGGGACATCTTTCAGTCTGAGGAGTCTGAGTTGAATACTGTAAGTAATTGCTTCTTCATTTGTTTCACATTTTGATTCTATAAGCTTGAAAATCGAGTCTTCTGGTTTTGGAAGGGCTAAGGGTAGAAAGCTTGGTGAGAGTAGTCAGTCGAAGAGAAAGAAACAAAATATTGATACAAAGCATGAGGGTATTGAATGAAGGTTGAACCAAGACCTTATTGATCAACTACCTGGTTCAAGGCCTAAAGCTAGAAGGTCCGCACAACTTAGGGTAGAAGTTGATAAGCTGGATGATAAATGCAAGTTCATAGGTGATGTATGGACTATTGTAAGAGGGTATGAATTATTCAATTTTCACTACCATAGGAGAAACCGTTTTGAGCCAATCTGTAATCCATGGAAGTTGAATGTAGGGAAATTGGTGTGCCCTAATGTATTCATAAATGTAGAATTGGTAAAATTGCTTGTTGATCATTATGATCCTAAACATAAAGCTATATGCAATCCTTTTGGAAAACCACAGATATATGTGTCAAAAGGAGCAATAGGTGTGGATTTCAAATTGGAAGGGTTTTGCAATGAGGAAATCAGTTGTGAGGAGTTGCAGAAGGAGTTTTCAAGAATGGATACAATTTACAAGGGTTGGAGGTTACCAATTCATAGGGTTAAATAGGGTAACAAGCCAGAACCTCTGGAAGATAGTGAGGGACCTCCCTATCATGTAGATTTGTTTGAACCTTATATGAAGTACACATATTTCTCAGTGTGTCAGGTCTTGGGAATGGATGCCCTGGAATTCATGTCAATGGTGCCAATGATTATCACAACAGATATCCAATATCATAACTCCAGGCCATTTGACTATGCTTCGTATATTTCTAAGGTGCTTGATTCAGGATTGATGGCTATAAAGGGTGGAGCTTCTATTGTTCATCTCAGAAACTATTCATTGTTCATGCACTTAGTGCTATATTTTGGACAGGAGTTAGGGATATGGCCTTCAAAGATGAGGATTTCTCAAGTTGGTAAAGAGGGTGAAGCATTGCTTGTTCAGCTATGGACTGCTATTTGGGACAACAAGTTTGCTGGTTCTAGTTTCATTCATTTTGAAGAGCATTTTGTAAAAACATTGTATAAATTATATCAATATCCTTGTAATTATTGATTGACTGATGAGATTAAGAGGTTCCTTTGGCCAAAAGACTTCAATGGGCCAATTGATCATAACTGGGGAGACTGGTATTGTTTGGAGGGAGCTACAGTAATCAGAGTATATGGATTTGAAGATGCTCCTCTCATTCTGCCAAGGACAGTTCCAAACAGGGTTGCATATTTGGAAATTGTCAGACAAATGGATTACTGTAGTGTGATGCATTTTAGCTCTTTTGGGAAGCAGGCTTTTATGCCTAGTACTTTGTGTTTTGGTGATTTCATTGTGTTGGCTAAGGAGGGATATAATTCAATCCTTGATAGATTGTTGCATTATAATATGAAAAGAGGACCACCCAGGAAAAACTTTGATTTTGAAGGATATATCAATTCAGCCAAAGAAAGGATTAACTTTGGAGGGTATCAACATGTACCCTATCCTTTTGATGATATGATCAGGAATCTGGATGAAGATGAAGCATAAATGGTAGTTGAAAGATATAACTAGGGGGTACAAGATACTGAGCTATTGTCTTATGGAGATGAGGAAACACCAAGAGTTAATGTGCCACAGGGGAAATTAGAAAAGGTATCCAGGTTGAGGACTCAATAGTATGTTTTCCCGGTTAGAGAATAGAGTATTGAAAGTGGTGATGTTGATGCAAGGTACATGGAATATAGATCATTTGTCTCTGATGATGATTTTATAAATTCCCCAGAGTTCAAGGCATTCTTGTACAAGTAGAAGGGCAAGGAAATAAGAGAGAATGTTGATGATGTTACTTTAGGAAATGAGGAACAATTGCTAGCTCACTTGAGAAAATGTGTGGATGATGAAATGACAAGTATGACTCCTAAAATGGGGAAGAAAATATTGGAGAATGTTAGTGTCATGATCTTTCCTGGCCTTGATTTGAACTCTGCATTGGTCTTTGATAGTTTCTTGAAGGGCAGTAATGCTACACATAAGCTTGACAAGGAAAAAGTGACAGAAGTATATGCAAGCTCCAATTATAATACTGATGAGGGATCATTGATGATATGGGCTTTGTACGCACCCCACAGGAAATCAGTGGTAATTGATATAGCGAAGGCATTTGGTCATGTCATGACTTTAAAATTTGGAGAAGCTGATCTTGTAGCTACTATAGATATTTGGGTAAATATTGCAAAGTTGTATAAAGCACAAATTTAGTTATTGATAAAAGAAAGAGAAATGTACAAAGCAAATAATGAAAAATTGTTGAGAGAAAATGATAGACTCAAAGACTTGGTTGGTGTTTCAATGGGGACAACCAAAATGATCACTCAAGGAGAAATCTCTCAGGAAAAAGATCACTGAGTAGGATCAAGTGCTTATTCTCAGGGAAAGCATGATGCAATTGCAGTGATTGTCAAGAAGAGGCAGGATCATTTGACATCTTGGTTGAATAAATTGTGGGGAAAATTCTCTCATACTCTTACTGCATTGAAGGAGCACACAAGGATGGATGGATGAATCATGGAGAAGTTTCATGAATTGGCCCAAAGTGATGAGGCTAGCAGTTCTGCACTTGAAGCTGCAAATCATATTATCAATTCAAAACTTCTATGATGAATTGCAAGGGGATGAACAGGGGTTAATTGAAGCTGCCAAGAAAATTGTGATTACATTCTCTGATGATAAAGGGGAATTGAAGGATGCTATCGGATGGAAAAATGAATGTGAGTCAATGTTGAATGAAATCATGAAGACGACTTCTACAGAGGATACAACATTGGAGGAGGTGAGTGAGAAAAATGAGGAAATGGTCAAGATGGAAATCACGATCCAGAATGCTGTTGGAGATGCAGACACATGTGAGTGCAGGGATTATTTGGATCACCTCACTAAGACTCACTTGTAGCTTAATAGAGCCTAATTATTCTCTATCTTTTGTTTTGTAATTTGATATTTCCTATTTCCGAAAGGATGCATCCTTTCGTATTCTTAATGTATAAATATCCATTTTTTAAACAATATGCGGGCGATAGGTAGAATAGGATAGAGAATAGAAAATAGGGTGGAACACCATGTTTCATAGGGCTAAGACTCTAATGTATGTTTTGAAGCCATGGAGATATCAATGAAAATCATCTGATTTGTTGGCATATTTTGGTGTCAATTGTTGTGTTGTGCCAATTGAAAGAATTATTTAAGTTGTCTCTAAGCTTGATATTTCTTGGTTATCTAAATTAACATAACATGTTTATGTTTGGTTTACCAATACGTATTTTCCGTATATTTGTGATTGGTTGATAGGTTCTTTCAAGGAAGGATTAAACCCTTTTAATTAATCACAGTAATCAGGGAATTTCATTTAGATTAGTAAGAAGAACTTAATAATCACAATCTTGCATGTTTATACTAGTTATAAACAAGATATGCCAAACAATTTGAATGTCCTCCAGAAAGAAGTCACTCATTTAAGATTTCATTTGACTCCGTATACTATATAAGGCATTGGTCTCACCATTTCCATCATTTAGTTTCATTCATACTTTTTTACATCTGTTGATTTAGCATATTAGGGTTTAGTCTTCATTTTAGTATACAATATACACCAAGTTTGTTCGATTTTTTCCATTTCAATCTGCCATCATGGACAAATCATGGCATGAAGAGAATATCAATAGTCAAGTCTACTTCATTTGTTACAGGTACACCTACCTAGGTTTAGTAGCACTTGGAGAGTAGAAGGTTTAATTGTTTCAAACCTTGTTCTGTTACCCTAAAACGTTGTGAAAGCTTGGAAACCTTTCATGGTTCAAACCTACATTTTTGAGAGCTAAAAGATTGGTGACTCTGCTAGGGACAACAAAGAATCTGTGCCTTAATCATAGAGTCAGACTTAATCATAGAGTCAGAAGTCCTATATATAGACTCTGCTCAGAATAACAAGTAATAATCTTTTTCTCACTTTCAGGAATGTGAGTGGCGACTCTGATCAAACATTGTAATATGAATGGAAGAAGATCTCAATTTAGGGGAGGTCATTCTGGAGCTCCTCCTGGCAATAGTAGGTGGACACACAAAGATGATAAGGCTGACAAGGGTAAAGGGAAAAGTGAGGACATGTGCTTTACAAACAAAGACAAATCATCAATACCTTATGGTGAGAATTGTTTTGACACATGGAAAGATAGTTCAACAGAAGAGCCTTGTACCCCGGAAGATTAGAAAAATCCTTTTTATAACCCTCAGAAACAGGCTGAGCTAGAAGCTAGAAAACAGGTAGAAGTTGAAGCTAGACTCGAATCTGAATGACTCAGAATTCAATATGAATATGACCAAAAAATGGAAAGTAATCATAATGGACCTACTAATTAGGAAATTCATCAAGAAGATTATGAATCTTTAACTTATGAAGAAGTTAAAGCATGGTTTGAATTTTAGAAAAGGGAGAGGGAAGAGTAGGAAAAGGCCCAAATGATACAAGCAATGAGAGAATTCAAACTGTAGAAAGCTCAAAACATTCCTCACACATCTGGGTTTCCCCCAAAGTATGTACCACCCCATAAATAGGGTAATCATGGTGCTGGGTATTCTGAACCACCAAGGATCCCTCACCATCAAATTGGGAATCAATATGGATAGCCAAATCATCCACCTCATATTCCCACACAGCATACAAATAATTATCCACCTCCTAGTTAGCATCATGTGCCATAGCAAAATATACAATATAATAACCCTATGTACCAATATCAATATCCACCCAACCCTCCTCCTCATCAGTATACCACTATGATCAGACAATTTGATTTGGTTGGGTTTTAGTTGTACCCTTATCCAATGGATGGTTCTTGGAGAAATTTGGTGCCTAAATTCACAGGGAGTAATGCAATCACTGCCGAGGATCATTTAAGGAATTTCAATGCCTTCATTTAGGATTTGGATGTACCTTATGAAGATTTGCATATGAGATTATTCATGATGTCCCTTATTGAGGAAGCTAGGGATTGGTTCAATAGCCTGGCAACAACTTCTATTTATTCTCTTCAGATATTTCAAGATCGATTCCTTGAACAATATGGGAATCTAAGTGCACCAAATGCAGCTCTTCATGAATTGATGAGAATTCAAAAAAGTTAGAATGATTCAATTTTTTATTTCAATCAGAAATTCAATAAACTGCAGGATAGAATACCTCCTGTATCAAAGTTACCAGACTCTGTAGCATTAAGTGTTTACCTGAATGCATTCAACCCTAAAACAGGGTATGAGTTTAGAAATAGGTTCGCAAGGGACTTAGCTGAAGCACAAAAGATAGCATTAACAATTGAGAATAACAGAAGGGCTGCTGGGATAATGAATAAAAGAGATAATCCTAGGATTCCTCAAAAAAACAATAATTATCAATATAGGCAGGAGAATGACTATATGAATGAAAGGCCTAGATTGCATGACATGCCCTATAACACAAACTAGAAAGATGGAAAACCTATAATAGATAGGCCTAGAAGTAAGGAGACTCCTGATCCATTGAGAAAGAAGGGAACATATATGGTGAATAGAAAGAAGGGAACATATATGGTGAATAGTAATTATTTTTGTGAAGTTTTTGATAAACCACACTCCCCTAATTATTGTGTAGTAGCTCAAAGATTGCAAGAAGGAGTGCTAATTGGAGATGATGGAGAAGACCACAAGATTTATTTAACTTCAAATGCTTTTCACCATGTTGAGGAAAGGTATTCATCTTTAGAGGAGGGAGGTTATGAATATGATGTTTCAAAATAGAGGTATAATGTCCATATGGCTAAGCAATAGGTCTTTTATGATTCTGAGGATGAATGTGCAGATCCACAACCTCTTGAGGTGCCTACTCAATGTAATGTGAGGAGACCCACTGAAGAGGAGATGGAAAGAATAAATGTTGCTGTAGTAGAAGAAGCCAAGAGTAAATACTGGTTGAGGAATAGGACAGTAAATGAGAAGGAAGGTGTCCCCAAGGGTATCTTTATGAAAGATTAGAAAGTTATACAAGGAGTTTCAAAGAAAACTAAAAACAAACAACATGAAGAAAGCAAACAGAATCCTGTCCAAAAGGATGTAGTAAAAGAATTACATAGAGAACTTCAAAAGACTGACCAGTCAGGAAAAGAGAAAAGGAAGAGAACAAAGGAGAAACATCAGAACAAAAGAAAATGATTAAGGCAGAAGGTTCCTCTTTTGATTTCACTCAGGCCTTGTCTCAGGTAAAGATGTCTATCCCACTTCTTGAAATGATGAAAATTAAAGAATATAGGGATAGTGCAGTGCAATTGATAACAAATGAAAATGAAAAACATGTAAGTTCTAAAAGTAAAATGGTTGCTAAAAATAAGCAGGATAAAGTAAACATCCCAAAAATCTGTTTGAGTAATGTATTGACAAGTCCACCACAAGTTGATCCTTTCTTTATTACATTACTCATAAATAACAAATTATTGAGGAATTGCATGATAGATTCTAGTGCTGCCATGAATATTATGCCAGTAGGAGTAATGAAACAAGTGGGCATGTGGGTGGATACATATGAAGGAAAATGTTATGCAATGGATAACCGACTTGTTCCTGTGGTGAGTATAATGAAAGATGTAGAAGTCAAGTTAGCTGATTATCCTCAAGTAGCTTACAATATTGATATAACAGTGATAGACACCCCTTCTCAATTCGGTATGCTTTTATCAAGATAGTGGATAGTAGCTATTGGTGGAAATGTCAAGTTTGATCTATCTTATGCAACAATTCCGGTAAATGGCCAAGAGGTGAAGTTGTATAGGGAGCCGAGGATGAATCAGCTCATTGACTGTGTTCCATAAGACCAAATCAACTGTTTTTGTGATGTTGATCTTGGGAGTTTCAATATAGAACCAACACAGCTAGAATTGACTAATAGTGATCCTATTGAGAAGCATGTTGCACAGAACCACAATGGTGTGTGGAAAATGTATTTTGATGGAGCTTGCAGCCAAGAAGGCAATGGAGCTGGGATAGTATTTGTTTCGCCTGAAGGTACTACATTTAAGTATTCATTCTTGTTAACTTTTGAATGTACAAATAATGTGGCAGAATATGAAGCTCTATTAACTAGACTGAATATAGGGGTGAAGCATAAAATAAAGTTGCTAGCTGTTCTAGGAGATTCAGAGTTAGTTGTCTCACATATTAAGTCAAAGTATGTAGTAAAAAACAAAAGAATAAAGCAATACAAAAATGTTGTATGGGATACAATTGAGTTGCTTGATTCTTTTTCAATTGAGTGGGTAGATAGATCAAAGAATATAATGGCAGATTTTCTAGCTAATGTAGCGTTGAAGAGAGATGATATTATGTTGGCTGGAGTGTCACAAATTGAATTCAAGATAAGGCTTGTTGTGCCTAATAATGTATATGGCTAGCAAGTCTTTAATGATGATACTGATCTTTTGAAATTCCTTCACTGTATAGACCAGTATGAAGCCCAAGAAATTGACTTTAACGCCTTTGTTGAAGAAGTGGATGGGAAGCAAACAGTCTTTGGAAAAGAGATCTTACAACTCAAAACAAATAAGATTCCTAAAGGCTTGGTGGCATTAGAGAGGGTATATGATGGAAGTGATCGGTGTTTAATGAAGCAAACACCAGTTGGAAGGGATGATATTGAAGAAATTAATTTGGGAACTGAGATGGCACCAAAAAGGGTGTACATAGGTAAAAAGATAAGTCCTGCAATTAGAAGAATGCTGATAGAATTGTTGAGAAAGTATAAACATGTATTTGCTTGGTCTTATGAAGATTTGAAAGCATATAGGGAAGACTTGTTTCAGCATGAAATACCATTGAAGTCAGACACTAAACCATTCAAACAAAAGAAAAGGCCTATAATTCTAACTCTGGAACCTAAAATGCAGGAGGAATTGGTGAAGTTTAGAGATGGTGGAATCATTAAGCCAATCAGACATTCAACATGGGTTTCAAATTTGGTCTTTGTCAGAAAGAAAAATGGAGATATCAAATTATGTGTAGATTTTAGAGATCTAAACATAGCGTCCCTCAAAGAAAATTATCCTCTGCCTAATATGGAGGCCATATTGCATAAGGTGACAGGCTGCGAGTTGTTGTCTATGATGGATGAATTTTTCAGGGTATAATCAGGTCAAAGTTAAAGAGTCTAAGCAATACAAAACAACATTCACAACTCCTTGGGGAACGTATGATTATCTGAGAATGCCATTTGGTCTCACTAATGTAGGGACAAATTTTCAAAGAGCCATGGATGTGGTATTTTCTGATTTGACCAATGTTATCATGGTGGTGTATCAAGATGATCTCACTGCTTACTCCAAGAAGGCTGAAAATCATGTTCATCATTTGGAAAAGGTATTTATAAAAGCCCTTGAATATGGTATTAGCTTAAACCCTAAGAAGTGTAATTTTGCAGTTACAGAGGGTAAAATTTTGGGACATATTGTTTCAAAGGAGGGGGTTAGGATAGACCCTAAAAGGGTTGAGGCCATTGATAAAATTCCTATCCCTAAAAATGTTAAGGCGATACAATCATTCTTTGGATAGATAAATTTTGTTAGGAGATTTGTCTCTAACTTTGCTGAGATTATTAAACCTATAGCAAAAATGTTGAGGAAAGGAAAGAAAATAGAATGGACTATAGAGGCTTTGGATGCTTTTGTATCTATTAAATGAGCCAGCAAGGAGGCTCCTGTTCTTAAATCTCCTAATTTTTCAAAACCTTTTCAAATTTTTTCATTTGCCTCAATGCACACTGTTGCTACTGTTATGCTACAAAAGAATGAAGATGGTCATGAACAGCCTGTATCTTTCTTCAATAAATCATTGCAGGGGTCTGAATTAAAGTATGATATAATGGAGAAGCAAGCATTTGTACTAGTGAAAGCTATAAAAGCTTTTAGACCATATCTTGTTGGAGCAAAAGTAGTTGCTTATGTTCCTCATGCAGTAGTCAAGGATATTCTGACATAGTCTAAAGTAACAGGTAAAAGATGCAAATGGATTAACAAAATCCAAGAATTTGACTTGGAGATACAAATTGCTAAACTAGTTAGAGGTTAGGGTTTGGCTAAACTAATGGTAGAGGAAAATATTGAAGCGAACCAAATTTGCAATATAGAAGAAGAAAATGTGATTGCAAGCATTGAGCATACTTAATGGTATACAAATATCATGTAATATCTTAAATACATGAAGTGTCCAGAGGGAATGAATGACAACTAGAGAAGAATGTTGAAGTTGCAAGTGTCTAAGTATGTTTTTATCGATGGAGATCTATTTTGGAAAAATAGGGATGGTATATTATTCTTATGTCTGGATGAATTTCAAGCTAAGCATGTTTTAAATGAAATGCATGAAGGAGTGTGTGGAGGAAATTACTCAGCAAAGACAACAACACATAAAATTCTCAGGGCAGGCTATTATTGGCCTAAGATTTTTAATGAATCTTTTGCATATGTGAGAAAATGTGAAGCTTTCCAAAAGTTCTCCGAAAAATTGAAATATCAGGGAACTTTGCCACTTCGACCCTTGTAGGCTGATGCCCCTTTTCATCAATGGGGAATTGATTTCATTAGAGAAATACAAGAAAAATCAAGTGGTGGACATAGGTGGATATTGGTGGCCACCGATTATTTTACCAAATGGCTAGAGGCCATCCCAACTAAACAAGCTACAAGTAAGGTGGTGACATAGTTCTTGATGGATAATATCATTACCAGATTTGGTACGCCATTGAGGCTGATCACTGACAATGGGATGTGTTTTAGATCAGATGAATTTAGAGGCTTCTGTAGTACATATGGTATTTCCATTTCTTATGCAGCTCCTTATCATCCATAGGCTAATGGACAAGCATAATCTAGCAATAATAGTGTTTTGAAGATTATAAGAAGGATGCTAGGTTAGAACAAGAAGGCTTGGGATTCAAAATTAAGACTGGCTATATGGGCTAATAGAATTATGGTGAAGAAGGCAATTGGGAAGTCCCCATTTGAGTTAGTGTATGGAGCACAAGCCAAGATGCCTTTGTAGAACTTGTTACCAGTTTACAAGTTTGTTCTTCAGGAAGATTTGGATATTCCTAAACCCATGGAGGAAAGAATGGAGCAACTAGCTGAACTGGATGAAATAAGGAGAGTGGCTCAAAATCAAAATATAAAGTTGCAGATGTAGATGAAATATTTATTTGACAAAAGGGCAAAGGATAGGAAATTTGGAGAAAGTGATCTGGTACTGATGTGGAATGCAAGGTGCCAGGAAAAGGGAAAATATGGGAAGTTTGAAGCCTTGTGGCTAGGGCCTTTTGTGGTGGTTGGAAAGAAAGGTGAAGACTCATACTATCTGCAGAATATGGCTGGTGAGGATCGGGAATTTCCTATACATAGGAAATTTCTGAAACATTTTTTCTCTTGAAGTAACACAAAGGATTAAGGGTTGCCAGTGCATGGAAAACTCTTGATGATCCTCTTTAAAATTATTTTCCATGCACAGTAGTCTAGGATATAAAAGGAACATGACTTGCAAGTACATGGACAATCCTGTTTTTCCTTTTTTCAATATTAATTCTTCCATGTATAGTAGTATAGGGTCTCATTCATTTCCATTTCCATCTATTCCATCATGCTCACATGTTCCATCACTTTGAGTTTGGTCTGCTCACCTAGAAATCTAAATCCTTGCAATGATCTTACTATCATTCATCCCTAGACATAGCCACTGTTAGAACTATAAAATTTTGAAATTTTTACAGTCTATTGCATTCAAGAGTTTCTAGCATTGAGTCCTCATCATAAGCATAAAATTCCCTATTTGTATTGTCTTGCTTATTTTCTATCATGTGACCCATTTGAATCCATCTAATCCTTCATATTTCATTAAAAGACCCATATCAACAAAGACATAGTAAAAGTCTCCCCGACCTGAATTTTCACTAACATGTATTTGTTGCAGACTATCGGCAGGACTTCTATTTTGTTTCAATGATTGTGAAGATTCATATCGGAAAAGGAGGAATTTTGGGGTAAAGTCATAGCGAAGTATTTTTTCCTTGTCAACCAGCATATAGAAAAAATATATCGGCATATGTGGGGGGCATCGATGTAATGTCACGGTGAATACAATATGTCATATCGACTAATACATAAAGGGGTTGTTTCAGCCAGACTGATTGGTATCGGCATAAAGTCATAACGAAATCATTTTGTCTTACCGATTGGCTTGCAACAAATGTCTCGGTAAGACTTATGTGCATTGGGGTAGGTCTTAGCGAAGTGGGTATTGTTTGGCTGAACCAAGTTCAAGGGGATTCAAAAGCTATCGGTGAGAAGCTATAGAGTCTTTCCGATTCAAAAGTTATGCTAATAGAGATATGCATCGCCAAGAGAAGAAGTATTTAGTATGAGCCTCACCGAGGTTTGAAAGATGTACTGACATAATATTTTAGGGTGAGTCTTGCCGAATGGAGTAATTTAGAGGAATGAATTCGGCCAGACATTTGGTGTCAGTATGAGTCTTTTTGAGTTCTCATAGTCTTGCCGATGGAATTTATTTCATTGGTAGGATTATTTTCATTGGCAAAAGGGGTGATCATGTCATAGCGACTGGAGAATACATTGAAGAGTACATATCAGTAAGATGCAAAGATATCTATGAGACATCTCCCCGAATTGGAATTGTCACAGTGACATGAAAAATAGAAGCGGTAGTCATCAAGTTGATTCCAGGTGTCGGTAAGACCACAGAGTGTCTTGGTGAAAGGTTAAGTAAATGTTGCAAAAGGACTTCACCCTAGATTTGAAAATCTCTCATCAACAGGATGTTTGATGTGACAGTGCTAGTTTCAAATGAGGCTTCATTCATGTGTCATTAATGGCGCGACGGGGTATAATAGCAAAGTTTTAATCAATTCTTCAGTACCGAATTGATTGCATGCGAATTGGCAAGGTGAGCTGAGAACCGGGACATCTTTTAGTCTGAGGAATTTGAGCTGAATACTGTAAGTAATTGCTTCTTTGTTTTTTCACATTTTGATTCTATAAGCTTAAAAATGGAGTCTTCTGGTTCTAGAAGGGCTAAGGGTAGAAAGCTTGGTGAGAGTAGTCATTCGAAGGGAAAGAAACAAAAGATTGATATAGAGCATGAGGGTATTAAATGAAGGTTGAACCAAGACCTTATTGATCAACTACCTGGTTCAGGGCCTAAAGCTAGAAGGTCTAAAAAACTTAAGGCAGAAGTTGATAAGTTGGATGATAAATGCAAGTTCATAGGTGATGTCTAGACTTCTATAAGAGGGTATGCATTATTCAATTTTCACTACCATAGGAGAAACCGTTTTGAGCTAGTCTGTAATCCATGGAAGTTGAATGTAGGGAAATTAGTGTGCCCTAATGTATTCGTAAATGTAGAATTGGTAAAATTGCTTGTTGATCATTATGATCCTAAACATAAAGCTATATGTGATCCTTTTGGAAAACCACAGATATATGTGTCAAAAGAAGCAGTAGGTGAGGTTTTCAAATTGGAAGGTTTTTGCAATGAGGAAATTAGTTGTGAGGAGTTGCAGAAGGAATTTTCAAGAATGGATACAGTTTACAAGGGTTGGAGGTTACCAATTCACAGGGTTAAATAGGGTAACAAGCCAGAACCTCTGGAAGATAGTGAGGGGCCTCCCTATCATGTAGATTTGTTTGAACCTTATATGAAGTATACATATTTCTCAGTGTTTCTGGTGTTGGGAATGAATGCCCCAAAATTCATGTCAATGGTGCCAATGATTATCACAGCAGATTTCCAATATCATAACTCCAGGCCATTTCACTATGCTTCATATATTTCTAAGGAGCTTGATTCATGATTGATGGCTATAAAGGGTGGAGCTTCTATTGTTCATCTCAGAAACTATTCATTGTTCATGCACTTAGTGCTATATTTTGGACAGGAGTTAGGGGTATGGCCTTCAGAGATGAGGATTTCTCAAGTTGGTAAAGAGGGTGAAGCATTGCCTGTTTAGTTGTGGACTGCTATTTGGGACAACAGGTTTTTGGTTCTAGTTTCAATCATTTTGAAGAGCATTTTGTAAAAACATTGTATAAATTGTATCAATATCCTTGTAATTATTGATTGACTAATGAGATTAAGAGGTTCCTTCGGCCAAAAGACTTCAATGGGCCAATTGATCATAACTGGGGAGACTAGTATTGTTTGGAGGGAGCTACAGTAATCAGAGTATATGGATTTGAAGATGCTCCTCATTCTGCCAAGGACAATTCCAAATAGGGTTGTATATTTGGAAATTGTTAGACAAATGGATTACTGTAGTGTGATGCATTTCAACTCTTTTGGGAAGTAGGCTTTTATGCCTAGTACTTTGTGTTTTGGTGATTTCATTGTGTTGGCTAAGGAGGGATATAATTCAATCCTTGATAGATTGTTGCATTATAATATGAAAAGAGGACCACCCAGGAAAAAATTTGATCCTAAAGGATATATCAATTCGGCCAAAGAAAGGATTAACTTTGGAGGGTATCAGCATGTATCCTATCCTTTTGATGATATGATCAAGAATCTGGATGAAGATGAAGCATAAATGGTAGTTGAAAGATATAACTAGGGGGTACATGATACTAAGCTATTGTCTTATGGAAATGAGGAAACACCAAGAGTTAATGTGCCACAAGGGAAATTAGAAAAGGTATCTAGGTTGAGGACTCAGCAGTGCGTCTGCCTAGTTAGAGAACAGAGTATTGAAAGTGGTGATGTTGATGCAAGGAACATGGAATACAGATCATTTTTCTCTAATGATGAGTTTATAAATTCCCTAGAGTTCAAGGAATTCTTGTAAAAGCAAAAGGGGAAGGAAATAAGAGAGAATGTTGATGATGTTACTTTAGGAAATGAGGAACAATTACTGGCTCAATTGAGAAAATGTGTGGATGATGAAATAACAAATATGACTCCTGAAATGGGGAGGAAATTGTTGGAGAATGCTTGTGTCATGATCTTTCCTGGCCTTGATTTGAACTCTACATTGGTCTTTGATAGTGTCTTGAAGGGCAGTAATGCTACACATAAGCTTGACAAGGAAAAGGTGACAAAAGTATATGCAAGCTCCAAGTATAATACTGATGAGGGATCATTGATGATATGGGCTTTGTACCCACCCCATACGAAATCAGTGGTAATTGATACAGAGAAGGAATTTGGTCATGTCATGACTTTAAAAGTTGGAGAAGATAATCCTGTAGCTACTACAGATATTGGGGTAAATATTGCAAAGTTGAATAAAGCACAGATTCAGTTATTGATAAAAGAAAGAGAAATGTACAAAGCAAATAATGAAAAATTGTTGAGAGAAAATGATAGACTCAAATACTTGGTTGGTGTTTCAATGGGGACAACCAAAATGATCACTCAAGGAGAAAGCTCTTAGGCAAAAGATCACTGGGTAGGATCAAGTGCTTATTCTCAGGGAAAGCATGATGCAATTGCAGTGATTGTTAAGAAGAGGTAGGATCATTTGACATCTTGGTTGAATAAATTATGGGAAAAATACTCTCATACTCTTGCTGCATTGAAGGAGCACACAAGGATGGATGGACGAATCATGGAGAAGTTTCATGAATTGGCCCAAAGTGATGAGGCTAGCAGTTCTGCACTTGAAGCTGCAAATCATATTATCAATCACCATTGAAACTTCTATGATGAATTGCAAGGGGATGAACAGGGGTTAATTGAAGCCACCAAGAAAATTGTGATTACATTCTCTTATGATAAAGTGGAATTGAAGGATGCTATCAGATGGAAAAATGAATGTGAGTCAATGCCGAATGAAATCATGAAGACGACCCTTCTATAGAGGATATATCATTGGAGGAGGTGAGTGAGCAAAATGAGGAAATGGTCAAGATGGAAGTCATGATCTGGAATGCTATTGGAGATGCAAACACATGTGAGTGCTGGGATTATTTGGATCACCTCACTAAGACTCACTTGTGGCTTAATAGAGTCTCATTATTCTCTATCTTTTATTTTGTAATTTGATATTTCCTATTTCCGAAAGGATGTGTCCTTTCGTTTTCTTAATGTATAAATATCCATTTTGTAAACAATGTGCGAGCGATAGGTAGAATAGGATAGAGAATAGAAAATACGGTGGAACACCATGTTTCATAGGGCTGAGACTCTGATGTATGTTTTGAAGCCATGGAGATATCAATGAAAATCATTTGATTTGCTGGCATATTTTGGTGTCAATTGTTGTGTTGTGCCAATTGAAAGAATTATTTAAGTTGTCTCTAAGCTTGATATTTCTTGGTTATCTAAATTAACATAACATTTTTATGTTTGTTTTACCAATACGTATTTTCCGTATATGTGTGATTGGTTGATAGGTTCTTTCAAGGAAGGATTAAACCCTTTTAATTAATCACAGTAATCAGGGAATTTCATTTAGATTAGTAAGAACTGAATAATCACAATCTTGCATGTTTATACTAGTTATAAACAAGATATGCCAAACAATTTGAATGTCCTCCAAAAATAATTTACTCATTTAAGATTTCATTTGACTCTGTATACTATATAAGGCACTGGTCTCATTTTTTCCATCATTTAGTTTCATTGATACTTTTTTACATCTGTTGATTGAGCATATTAGGGTTTAGTCTTCATTTTAGTATACAATATATACCAAATTTGTTTTATTTTGTCCATTTGAATCTGCCATCATGGACAAATCATGGCATGAAGAGAAGATCAATAGTCAAGTCTGCTTCATTTGTTATAGGTACACCTGCCTAGGTCTAGTAGCACCTGGAGAGTAGAAGGTTTAATTGTTTCAAACCTTGTTCTATTACCCTAAAACATTGTGAAAGCTTGGCAACCTTTCGTGGTTCAAACCTGCGTTTTTGAGAGCTAACACCCTGTTGCATCTCTTCCTTAATAACAAGTATTTCATCCTCAAAATCCTTAGAATAATCCACTAGGTCACTTGATTCTACTTTTTGTTTTTTTGGAGGTGGGTGCCTTGGTGGTGATGACACCCTTTGTGGTGAATCAATCTCTATAATCTTAGGACTAGCTGACCTTGAGGGATACAATGGTGGCATATCATGTGTGAGTGAAGGCATTCTTGCCTCCTCTTGTTGAGAAGAGGTGGTCATTGATTTCTTTTCCTTCACCCTATCCTTTCTCCTTTTGAACACAATTATTTTCTTATGGGAATTTTAGGTGGGTATTTCTTCCATCACAAGGGATTTTCCTTTGTCTTTCTCCTCTCCTAATACAACTTTTCCCTTGTCTCGTTCTAGCCTTTCTTATTTCAACCTCCCCACTACTTGATTAAATTTTTGAAAAACATATTCAATCCTCTGAATTTCATCCTTTATGTCTCTAAGAGCCAAGAAATATGGGTCCTTTGATTGCATTTCATTTTCTAGTTTTTTGAAGGAAATCCATTTCATCTTCCTATCATCTTGCTTTTGAAAGTAAAAAGTGTTCCTGATTACATCTTAAGGGAAGTAGAAGTTATGAATGAATCTAGAACTTCTGATTCTATATTTTATTCCTACCATGAAACCATCAAGATCATGGTTTCTTTCTTTGACTCTCTTCATCTCATATGACTTGAGGAAATCAACAATATTTCTCCATCTTCCTTATTTCATGACATAATTAGAGAAAACAATGTATGCAAGGAAAAAAATTCCCTTCCTTTTATTTTGTAGGTGATTAAATTCTAGATACCCTAACTATCACACAACTTCAAGGAAACCAATCCTTAGCAACACATTCCTTGGAAGAATATGTGGTGATACACTTGTACCATATACTTTAAGTTTGTATAGCTTGGGTAAGGAATTACATCCCCCCAATTGTGGTCAATATTCAAGTTGAGCCTCCTATCTTTAGGCCTCAAAAAATCATGCAAGACCTTAGGGATTCTTGGCATATTCAAAATCAAAACCCTCCTCAACTTGGAAGAAAAAACATTCTCAAACACCAAAAAACTAGATTGTCTATCATTTCTATCCAAGATTTTGGTCCAACATTGGATAGGTAGATGCATATTGATGAGTCTAATTAATGGTTCAATTTTGATAGGGTTTATCATATATTTGTTATTGTTCCTATAGACTTTGACATATAGTTGTTGACACTCTCCATGTTATTTCCTTAAATCCATAAACCTTGGGAATAAACTTATCCTTGTGACTTTTGATGACATTAACATGCTATGTGAATTATCTAATATGTTCATTTTACATGTGGTTGAATGGATGTTACTTTAAGGTAATTATTTATATGCAATTGTTTGTGCGTGGTAATTTCATTATGCAGTTTCACATTAAGATGTTGATGTAAACAAAGCTTGCAAAGTGGAAGAAACTCCTACAAGCTGGTTGGTTGCTAAGGAAGTAAAAAAGATGGTCATTAAGAGGTCAGAGGAGGGGAAATCTCAATGGAGGGAAACTTTTAATGGAGGTAAATTCCTACTTTAAAATGGAAGATTGTAACTACCTTTTAAATGATCATGTTTGTTAGTTGAGAAAATATAGGAAGTGTGTTGTGTTGGATCCTCATTGGGGCAAGTCTACTTTGACCAAATCTGGCACATGTATAACTTCCTCCCTCTCTTTTCTATGCTTTTAATAAATGAAATCCTCCTATTTTGTTTGATTTGATTGCCTAGTTAGTTAGGTTTAATTAGAATCTTTTCCCTCTATAAATAATTGTCAGATGCCCCTTTTCATAAGGTTGGATGTTTTGAGATTGTACTTGCATTTTAAGTTTAAGTAATATAGTCATATTGTTGATATGTTGTAATCATGTTTTCAAGGAATAAAATGATATTTTGGTTTGTTGCATCTGAGTTAGCTTTAGGAAGACTCGCTCAAGGGGGACCACTTGGTGCGAATTCCACTGATTTAGTTTAATAGTTATTTTTTTGTTCAATAACTAGTTTCGGTTTCAACAATTGTCTGTTCTTGCAACCATTGGAACTTTGTTCTGTGATTGTTCTTGCAACCAAGGTAGATAGAGTAGTTTCTTGTCTGTTTGCTGGGATTTCTATTTCTATTATCCATTCTAGTTCAATTGTTGATGCTTAGTGTATTTGTTGATTCATGCTCAGTGCTTATATTAATTTCTTTCCAAAATTTTATTTCCAGTACTGTTCCTTTTCTAGTTGTAGGATGAGGATGACTACAGTGGAGTCCTAGTGCACATACAATACTAGTCCATTTCAAGTTTACATCCATGGGTTGACAATGAAATGCACCTTCATGATGAGTAGGATAGCTACTTAGTGCATATGTCTAATCTCTACGACACAACTCTAAGGTCTTAGTTATTGAACCATTAGAGGCCAACATTTTTGGTGCCATTGTTAGGGATGGTGTCAAACTAGGAAGTTCTTTGGAGTCATTTATAGTTTCTTTCTTGTTCTAGTATCTCTGAAGTTTTTTCTTAGCATACCCTTCATTTGAGAAAAGTAATGATCTGTTATTTTTGGACCAATTCTTTGTGTGAGTTAGTTGTTACTGAGTTAATACCACATGCATAAAGGCAGGAAAAGAGATGCTCATGAGAGATTCCTTCCTAACGATCCTAATCCTAATAACCAACTAGTTGAGTTTCAAAATCTGCCAAGAGACAAAGAAGAAGAGGAGGACAATCCTTTTGTTGATGTATTTCCCAATTTGACCAGTTTTGAAACTTCCTCTGAAAAACAAGTTTCCCAAAACCTAATTGAGAATTAATTTTCTTTGGCACTCCATCAAGTAGGAATGGCTGATACAAATCAAAATAGACCCAACCAACCATCTTTTCCATTTCCTATCACACATAAGAATGAAGTTGATAACCTCAAAAACATCTCTGCTTTAGTTCTTCCTAAGTTCTATGGGCTTGTCACAGAAGACCCTAAAATTTTCTTATTTGAGTTCGATATCCTCTGTAGAAGCTATGACTATACTACTAATGCTCATAGGCTTAAATTATTTCCTACCACCTTGAAAGAAGCTACATTAAGATGGTTTATGAGCTTAGGTAGGAATATTGTAGAGACTTGGGATGATATGAAAACAAAGTTTCTTAAGAATTACAAAGAATAATGCAAGGGAAGTGATATGAGAGGAGATGATATATTTTGGATGCAACAAAAGGAAGATGAGGGTTTGGAGGACTATATTTCAAGGTTTTTGTTTTCCCTACATAAATCTCCACATCATACACTCAATGAAGAGTCTCAAAATCTGCTCTTCCTTAGAGGGATCAATGAAAACTACATTGATGCTTTGAACTTGATGGGAGGAGGAGATATCACCCAAGTTCCTTGGGATGATATTAAGAAGATATGTCAGAATTACTCCAAGGCAGCTCTAAAGAAAGGAAGAGGTTACCAATCCTCTATGGGTAAATCCTCCACCAATGGAGTTTCAAGGATGTAGATTACTCACTTGTTGGAAGATTTCAAGCAAGACATCATAAACAATTAGGCTACTTAGCTAGATAAACTTCAAGCAAAGAAGAAACATGAGGTAGAGGCAATGTTTGCAAAATATTGCCCTCATTGCAGACAAAAGAAGAAGGATTGTAGACACAAAATGGTAGCCAACATTGATAGCAAGCAAATACCACCTGAGTTCAATCCAATCCAAGGTGATGATGTCAAGTCTACTACATTGCACAAAGGAGACCATGGGCCCCAAGACAAGATATGCCGCCAGATCCATTATCTTTTACTGGGCCTCATTTCAATTCTTATGCATTTGGTAATAAATGGAAACCCACATACCCATCCAACTATGGACGATATCCACCTCATCCTTGGAAAAACCCTCCAAACACTTGGCCTAATGACCAAAACTTTCCACCCCAGTGGTAACAATCCTAGGGGAATTGGCAACCACCTCCAAGAAACTGGTAGCATACATCCCAATGGAGGGGAGGACAACAATGGCCAACCAAGACAACTAGTTACATGCAACCACCTCCACAGCCTCAACAACCTACCATCATGCCTCCTCCTACTAGATCAAGCTCTAGCACACCTAGACCTACTCAGTTACCAACTCAACCCACACCTAACCCAAATAACAAAGCATAGCAGTAGCCTATCTACTCTTCAAATCCTAACGAATTTCCTACATATGCTGTGAGTGTGAATGATATTCATTTGTGCTCAGGAATCACTTTTACAACTCCTTCCACTCCTATCATCTCCAAGCTTCCTATGGAAGAAGAGGAGCATTGGAATGTCCCTATTCAACCAAGTATGCCTAAAAATATCAAACTAGTTCAATAGCCTGATCAAGACCCACCATTTCCTCAAAGGTTAGAAGTTGTTAAACAAAAGGAAGAGAAGGAGGAAAAAACCTTTGACATTTTGGATCAATTGAAACAAATATGTGTTAAGATACATTTGTTCTAGGCTATGAAATATGTCCCCATATATAGAAAAGCAATCAAGGAAGGATGTCTCAAAAAGCTAGTGAGGAAAAAGAAAGACCCCACTACCATTCATGTGGTGGGACAGTTGGCAGATATCATGCTTGGGAAAGTTACTGTTCCTAAATACATTGACCCAGGTAGTCCTGTGGTAGGAGTTATTATAAATGGAATCCAGATAAAGAATGCTTTGATTGACTTGGGAGTAGAAATAAATGTGATGACTAAAGATATCCTGCAACAATTGAATGTTGCAAATATGAGACCTACTCCTACTATCCTACAACTTGTTGATAGTTCCACTTTCAAACTAGACAATATAGTAGAAGACCTTGTTGTAACTCTACACTCTTGGGAGTACCCAAAAAATTTCATGATCCTTTCCCCTAAAGCTACACTAGGAGGGTATCTCATTATTCTAGGTAGGTTGTGGTTAGACACAACAGATGCTTACATTGGATGTCAGTCAAGGTACATGACTATTTCTGATGGGAGAAGCACTAAAAATATTGTTCCCTACCCTCTTACTCAACCATCCCATGATATGGATAACCCCATATGGCCACATGTTGGAGAAGAGGCCGAGGAATTCAATTTAGTGGCACAACTCATGATGATAGGAATAAGTCCTTTTATGTAGCTCAAGGAAGAAGATGAAGTATTATCCCACATGATTTAGAACCATTGTGAGGTGCATGAAGAATCATCCACTCATGACTCTAGTTTTGCAGGTCCAATGAAGACACTTCTATTCCCTCCTCCTGCACTTGAACTTCCTACAACAATAGACATTCTTCACACATTGTTGCCACATGAGTTAAAAATGCCAACCATGATTTAGTTTACCACACAAGTACAAGTTTCAAAAAGAAAGGATTTGAATATTAACAAATTGAATCAAGAACAACAGTTGTCCCTGAAAAACCTATTGAAGACCCATCAACATGCATTTGCATGGGATTACCATGACATGAAAGGATTGGATCCCAAGCTTTGTACTCATAGGATATCTATTAGAGATGAATACACACCAGTAAGGCAGCCACAAAGGAGAATCAACCCTACATTGAGGGATATTGTAAAAGGGGAATTACAAAAATTATTGGATGCAAGATTTATCTACCCTATCTTAGACAACCAATGGGTGTCCCCATTGGTAATTATACCTAAAAAGGGAGGTAAATAGAGAGTTTTTTTTACTGTAGAGAACTAAACTCTTCCAAAAAAAAGGATCATTTTCCCCTTCCTTTCATAGACCAAGTATTGCATTCACTTGCAAGTAAACAATATTTTTCTTTCCTAGATGGATTTAGTGGTTATAATCAGATACATATTGCACCTAAGGATCAAGAGAAGACAACCTTTATCTATCCTTGGGGACTTATTCCTACTCAATACTCCCATTTTGTTTATGTAATACACTTGCAACCTTTCAAAGAGTAGTCATTAGTATATTTTCAAATATCTCACGTGATTGTATGGAGATCTACATGGATGATTTTACTACCTATGGTACTAATTTTGTAGAAGCATTAGAAAATATAAGAAAAGTTTTGCAGAGATGTGAAGACCATAATTTGTCCTTGAACAGTAAGAAATGCTTCATGATGATGCATGAAGGAGTAGTCCTTGGCCACTACATCTCTCAAAAATAAATTCAAGTGAACCCAACCAAGATTGGGGTGATTACCAATCTTTTTATTCCTTCCCAGTAAAAAGATGTTAGAATTTTCTTAGGACATGTAGGATACTATAGGTAC
This sequence comes from Sequoia sempervirens, assembly GCA_007258455.2. Taxonomy (NCBI): domain Eukaryota; kingdom Viridiplantae; phylum Streptophyta; class Pinopsida; order Cupressales; family Cupressaceae; genus Sequoia; species Sequoia sempervirens. The sequence continues at coordinate 33,641,402 of VDFB02281492.1, forward strand.
TTCATCAAAGATTTTAGTAAGATGACAACACCACTGTACAATCTTCTAACTAAAGATGTTGAGTTCTAGTGGGCAGAGGAGTATGACAAAGCATTCTCTAATTTAAAAGCATCCTTAACCCATGCTCCTATACTCAAAGGCCCTAATTGGGAACTCCCTTTCCATATTCATATAGATGCATTTGATTATGCTATAGGAGCTATCTTGAGACAAAAAGATGGAGAAATTGATAATGCAATCTACTTTGTCAACAAAAACCTATAGGGAGCTGAGTTTAATTACATAGTGATAAAGAAAGAGATGTTGGAAGTCATCTATACCCTTAACAAGTTCAGGCATTACATAACAAGATATTGGATATTTGTCCATACAAACTATGTAGCCATAAGATACCTCATGAATAAGCCCTTAATTTCAGGTAGGCTAGTAAGGTGGTTGTTGTTAATGTAGGAATTTGATATCAGCATTGTAGAAAAACTAGGAAAGGAAAATGTTGTGGTGGACTTTCTCTCCAAATTGAGTACACTAAAGGATACTCAAGTCATTGATGACTCTTTCCCTAATGAACATTTGTTTTCCATTAGTGTGCACACACCTTGATATGCAAATATAGCCAATTATCTAGTTACAGGGAGAGTTTCTCCTCATTTCTCTCCAAAAGAGAGAAGGGTGTTTATTGAGGAAAATTTTCCTTTCTCATGGATTGCAAGATGTTTATTCTACACTAGACTAGATCATGTAATGAGGAGATGTGTAAGGGAGGATGAAACATAATGAACCCTGTGGAGGGAACTTTGCCACTAAGAGGATAGTAATGAAGATTCTTAATATAGGATATTACTAGCCCACACTTCATAAGGATGCAGAAAAGTATACTAGGAAGTGTGATAGATGTCAGAGGATGGGCTAGCCAACTAAATTTGATGAGATGCCTCTATACACCCAGGTATTCATCACACCATTTGATAAATGGGGACTTGATTTTGTAGGTCCAATTGATCCACCATCAAATGGAAAATCCTACATCTTGGTTTGCACTAACTATGTGACCAAGTGGGTTGATGTTAAAGCTATGAAACATGCCAGAGATAATAAAGTTACAGAATTCCTCTATGAAGAAATATTCACACATTATGGGGTTCCTAGAGAGAGTGACAAATCAAGGGGTTTAGTTTACATCAACCCTTGTCATAGCATTGGTCAATGAATATAATGTAAGGCATAGGAAATGAACCCCTATCACCCTTAGGCCAATGGCCAGTCTGAGGTGACCAATAGGGAAATAGATGCTATCTTGACCAAAATAGTGGCTATTCATAGGAAATATTGGGGAAATAGGTTGCTAGAAATTGTCTGGGCTTATAGAACCACTTGGAAGACATCCACAGGTTTCACTCCTTTTGAATTACTGTATGGAAAAATAACTATGATGCCTATAGAGTTTGAGCACAAAACTCTTAGAACTATACTAGATCTTGGGATAGGCATATTTGAGGCATAAAAGGAAAAAATCATGCTGCTGAATGCGTTAGATGAAATGAGAAATCTAGGCCTTCATCATACTGAGATGGTGCAAAATCAAAGAGTCAAATGGCATGATAAATACATAAAGGAGAAGAAGTTACAGCCAAGTGATTGGGCCCTCCTTTATGATTCCAAGTATCAAGATAATGTAGGAAAATTATAGACCAGGTGGTTGGGACCGTATGAAGTTGCAAAAGTCTTCTCCAATGGTGTTGTTCAACTCACAACTATTGACCCTGTCAAATTCAAGCTCCTGGTCAATGGTCACCGTCTCAAGTTATATCATAAACTAGCTTCCAAACAAGAATTCATGCACCAATTTATTCAACCCAAACCTCTAAATTTCCTATAGCCAAAGGAAATAAACCTAGTGTCCCTCCTTCTAACTAGTCAAAGTATGCATACAATCACATCATAATAAATATTTCCACTTTTGTGGGAATCAACTCATTCATCAATAAATCCATCCACCCATGCATCTCCATCATTTATCTCTCTTCCATAACTCCACCATCACTTCATTCCATCACCACTTCATTTAATTTCTCAACTGTACTTTTAAAGTAACCCGTACTTCCTTCCACATTTTTTGCAAATGACACTCCAAATTTTTAGGTGCATGTGAAACAACTTGTTATATCTTAATTATATTAGATGCATTTATTTAATTACTATATATTAATGTTGATATTTCACATAGCACATATCTATACTGTGCCTTGTCACATCATCATTACCACCCAGCTTGTGCAGACACATGCTCTAATTTAGGTTGGGGGGAGTGTGAACCCACATGTCCACATGTCATACATGTCAACAAATTTGAAATGAGCCAATTTAAAATAATATAGTTGAAATGACAGCTTTCATGTGTGATATGACACTAAACCATCGCCATTTTTCTTGATGATACCCATCATTTATCTTTCTTTATTGTCTTAGTCATAGTCATAATGTCACCAAGAAAAGGTAAATTTTGATATGACATTGGCATTAGCATTGAAGAAGAGTTGCAGGAAGTAGAAAAAATTGGGTTTAGAGAAGGATTGCAGGAAATAAAAGTTTGCAGAGGTGTTTTCTTGATTGAGGGTAGAAACAATGGGAGGTCACTAGATTAGAAATTAACCTATAGTTCATGATGTGATACTGTAGGATGCACTCTCTCTGGCTAAATTCAAGAATTGTGGATGGTTGGACTACTTTTTGAAACTAGACAGTTTGAATGAGGATATTGCTTTGGAATTTACATAGATACTTTCTGATGAGAAGGAAATGGTAAAAGGTATAGAAGTTATAGCCATTGAGGAGAGAATTGTTGAAGTAACTAGTTTTTCTATTGAAGGAGAGTCATACCCTACTTCTAGGGATGCAAGGTCAGCTAAGGTAGAATTCACTAAACCTAGTGATCCTCCGCTTGTTGTAGATAAGAAAGGAACAAGGAGAACTTCTCTTCTAGAAAAGTGGAAACAAGTGGATGTCTACATTCTCAAATATGTTACCTATGAGGGCTGCCAATCATGCCTCCCTTCTATGCATTTTAAGCTCCTAAACCATATGAGACATGGTAGAAAGATGAATGTGCCCAATGTGTTGTACAAGCTCCTTGCAATCATGGTAGTTAAAACACAAAAAGGTAGGAACAATTTTGTCTCCCATCATTGTTTGATAAAATTGTTAGTAGAAAAATATTTACAAGAAGTGTCTAGTATTAAATGGGAATAATTTGTGAACATTGATCAATTCAGATTAGAAAATGTGCATCCTAGAGGTCAGTCTCAAGCTCATAGGGTTAGCAGGGGTGAGAGGGTTGCTAGAACCACTCCTCAAGCTTCAACTTCTAGTACAAACCCTAGCACAAACCCTCCTACAACTGAATCAATAACAGAAATTAGATCCTTTGAATAAGAGTATTTAGATGAAGAAATTTCATCCTCAAACCTTAATGTCAATGTTCTTCCCAAAACCCCAATTTGAACTATGGCTACCATTAGAAAAGAGGAAGCACAAATGAGAGAGGTAGAAATTAGAAAATGGAAGGCCAAGAATAAAATGCTAAAAAAAGTAACACAAAGCCCTAGGAAACAAAAATTTGATGAAACTAGTCTTCCTATAGCCATTGAAAAACATAAAAAAACCTCTAAAGAAACCAAAAACAAATGAGTCAACTACTGATATGCCTCCAAAAAGAAGCCATAGACTCAAAAGAGAACCTAAGAAGGAGGAAGAAGCTCCTAAGGGGTAGGTAAATGTTGAAATGGAAGAAATTTTTGAGGAACAAGAAAACATAAGATTAGCAGAGCTTGCTTCTATTGCAGAGTAGGTTGAAAATTTAGAACCACTACAACAAGAGCAAGATAAATGACCACAATCATTGCAACTAGTGCCATTTGAACAACATGAATTGGTGTGAGGAAAGATCTTGGTAGGAAAACATAAACCTCCCCATTTTCTCATGGTATATTGTAGCCTTGAACTTATGGAATGAGATGCAAAGGAAAGAGGAGTGGAAAAAGGAAAGATGCAAGCTACAAGAAGAGGTCAAAAAGAAAAATGCAGAAATTGAAGAAAAGAATGCAGAGATTGCTTCCTTGAAGGATAAAGTAGATAATGTGGTAGCTCTAGTGCCACAAATGATGGCATGCAGAACTCCTCCAAGAGTATATGCATTGTATTTGAAGTAGAAACATATTTCTTTCAAGCTGTCAAGGGTTATGTTAGGTTTAAGCCCTTCTATTGAAACTTCGCATGAGTTTTTCCAAGCCTACCAATCTTCTCCTCTTGAAGTTAAAAATATGTTGTGTGAATTATACTTGCATAATTATTTTGTGCCTAATGATCATGACTATAACCCATTACTATACATTGGAGATATCCATTTGAGGGCATTCATGTCATTAATCTAGAATGAAATTAGTTGGGGGAAGTAGTTTAAACTTAACAGGGAAAGAGAACTTCATACCCCCTTGTCTCTCAGAGCTGAATCTAGTAACCCTTCAGACATTTACTATACATGGCACAAAATTATTTATTTCCCAAGCTACAAAAATAGGATCGTGCATGTTAGGGAAGAAGCATATCAAGAATATGATTAGGTAGCTGATACTATAGGGAAAATAGTAATGGGGTACCTATCACAGAGGTGGAATAGTTTGAAAGATCAGTTGAAATAGGCTGAACCCAATTCCTTGCAAAATTATACTCCAACATGTAAATGATGTACTAGGTACATACATATTGGAAGGATGAGGCAGCAATATTGGATTCCATTGGAATTTTAGCCACCTAATATGTTGTGGGAAATACCAGATTACAAATATTATTAGTATGACATAGCTACAGAAAGGAAAAGGTGGAGCAAATTGGAAAACAAGTAGGGGTTCTACTGAGATCCCATTTAGATATTACAAAGACTGATTTTGGACAATTGGAAATTGGTGACTTCAGAGCTTTGACAAGGCAAAGGAATAGAGTTCGCTCTATTGAAGGAACAACAAAAAATTAGGTTGGGAGAGATGATGAGTCCAATTAATGGCTTAATTTTGATAGGGTTTATCATATATTTTCTATTGTTACTATAGAATTTGGCACCTGGTTGTTGACACTCTCACGTTATTTCCTTAAATCCATAAACCGTGGGCATAAACTTATTCTTGTGAATTTTGATGACATTAACATGCTATGTGAATTATCTATGTTAATTTTACATGTGGTTGAATTGATGTTACTTTAAGGTAATTATGGATATGAAATTTTTTGTGCATTGTAATGTCATTATGCTGGTTCACATTAAGACGTTGATGTAAACAAAGCTTGAAAAGTGGAAGAAACTCCTACCAGCTGGTTGGTTGCTAAGGAAGTCAAAAAGATTGTCATTAAGAGGTCAAAGGAGGGAAAATCTCAATGGATGGAAACTTCCAATGGAGGGAAACTCCTAGTTTGAATGGAAGACTGTAACTACCTTTTAAATGATCATGTTTGTTAGTTGAGAAAATATAGGAAGTGTGTTGTGTTAGATCCTCTTTGGGGCAAGTCTGCTTTGACCTAATCTGGTGCATGCATAACCTCCTCCCTCTCTTTTCTATGCTTTCAATAAATGCCATCATTCTATTTTCTTACGATCAATTTTCTAGTTAGTTAGGGTTAATTAGAAGCTTTTCCCTCTATAAATAATTGTCAAATGCCCCTTTTCATAAGGTTGGATGTTCTAAGATTGTACCTACATTTTTATTTTAAGTAATATAGTCATATTGCTAATATGTTGTAATCATGTTTTCAAGGAATATAATGATATTTTATTTTCTGCATATGAGTTAGCTTAAGGAAGACTCACTCAAGGGGGTCCACTTGGTGAGAATTCCACCCATTTAGTTTAATAGTTATTTTTTAGTTCAGTAACTAGTTTTGGTTTCAATAGTTGTCTATTCCTATAGCCATTGGAACTTTGTATTGTGACTATTCCTTAGTTTCTTATCAATTTGTTGGGATTTCTATTTCTATTATCCATTCTAGTGTTAGTTGTTGATTCATGCTCAATGCTTATATTAATTTCTTTCCAACATTTTATTTCCAGTTTTGTTCCTTTTCTAGTTTTAGGATGAGGATGACTATAGTGGAGTCCTAGTGCACATACAGGGTTGACCCATTTCTAGTTTACATCCCTGGGTTGATAATGAAATGCACTTTCATGATGAGTAAGATAGCTCCTTTGTGTAGATGTCTAATCTCTAAGTCACTACTATAAGGGTTTGGTTATTGAACCATTAGAGGAGGCCAACACATATCACCCTCCTTTCTAACCAATGTCATATATTTTCCAAAGTAGCACCCTTGAACAAAAACATATGCATGAATAGAGAATACTAGTAGAATCTCACCCCATTCTCACCATTCTTTAGTGCAACCAGGCCCTCATGTATCCTTTCATCCAAGTATGACCCAAAGTCATAAAGTGTGTTGCAAGTGGGATGCTAGATATGTACAACCATATACATATTTTCCATAAGCATGCCTGTGGATAGGTCAAAACCTAAGATCAGGCATAAATAATAGAATGTTCTTTGGAAGTATTTCACAAAGTAATTGATGGGAATGACTCTTTATTTGATGGGCCCAAAATGATCTTCCCTTGGCCCTTGACAGATGCCAAGAAATTCTACAATATTGATATTTTAAAGGTGTTCTTGACTTTCTCATATTCAGCTCTAAGTGCCTTCTCATAAATATTTACCATATCCTCTCTCCACTTAGTTAGATTGAAAACCTAAACAATTTCATCATTGATGACCTTAATCACTTCTATTTTGGCATATGTTCTTACAATTCTAGAGATTGGCTTATAGTTTTCCACCACTACCCTCAAAAGATCAACATACATGTATACATTCGGCACAACCAATTTTCCCATATCTAATCTCTAGGGGTTACCAATAGCAATTCCATAGTTTTGGTTGCCAAACCAATGGTTGAAATGTTCCCATTTAGTGTAGGGTAATGTGACATCTTTGATAGTGCATTTCCTATCAATAATCCCATCTACAATTTGAGTAACTCATAACACCAACTAACCCTTGGGATTTTCAGATGTGGAGGGTTTAAATTGCTTAGTTAAATCCTAAACCAGAGGTCTAATTATAGGTTTTGGCCTAAAGGCTTGGTCTGTTGATGCAAACACTTTGAATTTAGGTGCCATGGGTGATAGATAACTCAAACTAGGGTTTGACTCTTAGTAAATTATAAGCCTACAACTAGGGTACAGGTTTGATGCAAGGCAATAGTAGGACTAAACAAGCTAATATTTTAAATTGAACATCAAACCTTAAAAGAAATACAACAAATTAGAAATCTTAGTGATAGAATGATAGAGTGAGCAATTTTTTAAGTATTTAAAAACAGGGCATCGATATCACTTACTTTTTTACAAGCACTTGAAAATCCCTAATCTCCAGACATCAAGCAAGCTTGAAATGAGTAGCAAGAAATCTTTAGACATGTTGAATGCTTTAACAATTTGCAATTGTTCTTTAAAGAAAGTTTTAATAGCTTTAAAGTAAACCAATTTAGCAGTCTAGTGTCATATCCACAATTATTATTTTCTCACATGAACCAGAATGGCTCACTTAGCTTGAATCATGAACTTTAAATTCTAACCGTTGATCTCATGATGAGATGGCCTAATGGATGGCCCTAATCAAGTCAAACTAGTTTGGAAACCTAACCATAGATGACTGTCACCATCAACAAATCAAAATGTGCCATGTGGAATTGTCTCCAAGTCATCCCGTGGGCTCCACCATCTTCACAAGTGTTGAAACTAGCTACATGTCAGCCTCCTTGCTTCCCCTTTGGGTTTAATCTATGGGAATATTACAACATTGAGGAGGTGGGGAATGACCCAGATTAAATCTAGCACCTTTATCTTGCACGCCTTTTATCTATCAAACCATCTACCTTAGTGCATAACCTTTGGACTTGACGAACAACTAGGATTAAAAAATATTGTGTTACAATTTACCATGTTCTCAAATGAATCCTTTAGTAGTGCAGGCATTAATCCTTCTCAACCTTTAGCGTAAATATTTCAAAAATATTTCATTCCTTTATAGCTCCATTGATAGTTTATATCCACACCACATGGCACCTCCCTGCTTCCCCTTTGAGAGACAAGACATGTTGGTGGGTCTCCCATGGGCTAGCGGGGGACAGGTTCAGATTAACCCATAACACATCATCATCATCATTGATTTAGTAACATTTAGCCATAAGTTCCTTCAAAGAGTGATAGGGTCTGCCACGAGGGTGGACAGGTGTCACTTGCCTGCCATCCCTTTGAATTTTTAATTTCATTATTTTATTCCCAAGAGCTAGAGGGGAACCAATAGAATGCACTTGATGGGACCTGCCAAGCATTACTATGGACATTAATAAGCACATGCGCTTATGCATGACTTAAAATGGGGCAGCTTGCTTAGGTTTGCAGATAAAAGGACCTTAGACAAATATTTAGAACTCAGACTTAGGAAAAAGGAACATATTAAAAGATTATGACCCACATAATATAAAGCAAGATTTATAATGACTCTATGGGCAATGATCAGGAATACTAAGCTCAAGGGGCCAATGAGGAAATGGATTTAGTAGCTCAAGATATGACTTAGAAAACCAGGAACGGGTAAATATTGGTCAATAATGAATTAGAACTAATGTAAAGGGACTTACACTTAGAGATTTTTCAGAGGGTTTAAAGCACACCTAAGCCCTAGAACATGAGAAAAATTGATGTAGAGGAGGAGATCAACTTGATCTCAATCACAATTTTACTCTATTCAAACAAACTTTCACCTCTTACAACCCTATTTTTATAGATTTCTCCAAACTCACCTAGTCTTCCATGTAGGTGACCAATCAGTCAAAAGTGAACATAACTTCCTCAAATATCCACATACCCAGAAACCAATTCATATTTTAGATACCGAAATTTCCCTATAAGTGTTTTGGAACATCACTCAAAAATTTGTTATCCTCAAATTTTAAGGGAAAACTAGCCCAGTTTAACAAAGCAAGTACCACTAGAACTTTTGTCCAAATTTCTCAAACTGCTTAGACCTTCTCCATAGGCCACTAATGCCCCAGATCAACAATTTCCAAGGTGTGAAACAACCTCTAAATTGCCAAGTTCACAAACCCTCATTTTACCATGTTTTGATAGGGGTTTATTGGAAAACCTATTCCCAAACCTTCCCAAACTCTACCAACACTTAAAATATCTTGCATAAGGTCTTCAAATGCTACAATAATCATCAAATTATGGTGTCCCAACACATTTCATACATTTACTCCACTAAACCACTCATTTTCACTCAAAAACACACAAATTTTCCAACTAGGGCATCACTCAAAAAACCATCAAACGACCTTCCCTACTCCTTGAACTCCATCAAAATATAAAAAAGTCCTATAGCATCCATTTCACCAATTTCTAAGAAAAACCAATGGAGGAAATGAGAATCAATGCATTTTTTGTGTTTACAAAACCCCAAAATAGGGTTACAAACCCGTTTTCAGTAAAAGAGCCATACAATTCTTAAAACCTTATCAAATTCGACCAAACAAAAATAAAAATGCTCTATATTGATGCCACCATCCAATAGAATGACTTACCCTCAAGAATATGACTGTACAAGGCCATACAAAAGCTTGCAACAATGATTAACTAGTCAAAAATATAGAAAATACAGAATTTCAACTGTAAATAGGGTTTTTCTATTGATTTTCATTGCATACAAACCTCCAACCTCTTCCATGAGGATATAACAGTATAATTAGACTCAAAAAACCCAAAAAAAATGGTTATAAAGACTCTTTAACTTCCTGACCCTTCATATGCCCAATACTTGCAATTTTTGCCATGACAATATTTTGGCAAATTTTCAACTTTTTTACAATATTTGCACAATTAGAATCTAAATCACTCAAGAACATCATAAATGGTCCAAAAAGACCTTATTGGACCCAAAAGACTCAAAAATAATTAAATCCTAGCTTAAGACCTCACCGAAATGCATTGGCTTTGGTGCCCCTACACCATACACAAAAGCTAAAGAAAACTCATGTCCCATGAGGACTATACTATAATAGATTATGATTTTTCACATCATGTCATTGAACCTTAGATGCTCCTTCATTTGGTACTCCCTTCCACTTGATCAGGTACTAAAACCTGCATCATGCTTTACCCATTTGAACTTGCTTTCACCTTGCCATTGTCTCATCTTTGCAAACCGATCTGCTAGATGTCTCTCAACCTTTGCCTTGTCAAAATCTGATGTTGAATCTTCCTTCATACCTAAAAACAAGTCCTTACCATCTATCCCATAAATTTCATTCTTCCTACCTTTGCTTCATGCTCAAACTCACCCATTTTATTTTTCCAAACAACCTTGTTCACTTCAATACTTGTCTTCACATCTACTCTCAGGTTCCTTGTCCTTAGAACCCCTGCATAATTAAGTCCACAAACCTCTGTCATGGAAGAATATGACTTCCCTTTAACCTCACTTTGCATTAAAGGAAAAATATTTTTCCTAACCACAATATCTTCATGCTTCTCCAATCCATTTGGAGTCTTCATCAACAATTCACCTTTATCCTTCTCTTGGCATGTCTTTGCTATCACCACATCATTGCTCTTCTCCAATATTGAAACACTCTTCAAACTTACTATCTTATCAAGTTCATAATCCATTATACTAGTAGATTGAAATTTCCCACAAACTTATTTTGCAATCAAAGGAAGAAACACTGTCCCCACCACAATCTCATCACACTTTTCCACTCTAAATAGGGTCTTCTCAAGGAATTCATCCTTGACCTTCTCTTTCTCAGATTCTACCATCAACTCATCATATTTCCCTTCTAGACTTGTTTTCTTGACATCTTTTTCCTTTGTAGTGGTTGCACATTCTTCATTTTTTTCTTCAAACTTCATATACTCCTTTCCAAACATGATTACTCTTGCTTCATTGGTCTTCTCCTTAGCATTCTCTTGCAATGGTGTTAGTGTAAAAGTGGTTCCATCCTTTTCTATAGTGTAAGTATTATACCTCCCATCATATATGGCATGTCTATCATACTGCCATGGTCTTCCAAATAACAAATGACAACTCATAAGTACCACATCACAAAACACTTTATCCTTATAGCCACCAATATTAAATTCAACAAAATCTTGTTCACTTACCAAAATTGATTGATTATCATTCAACCAAGATGCTTTATATGGTGCTTCATGAGGAATAATTTTTAAGTTTAGTTTATCCACCATTTCTATGGAAACCATGTTGTCAACAGAACCAGATTCTATCACAACTTTACATACCTTTTCTTTGCATTTGTAGGTTGTCCTGAATAGTGATTTCTTTTGATTCATCTCCTTCAACTTAACACATCTTTCCTTCAACTCTCTAATTTCTTTTGCCATCTTGTCCCTTCAACTTCCATAACTCAAACTATAACTCTTCACCCTCAAATGATCTACTTCCTAAGATTTGATACCAATTGATGTAGATCAGGGGGTCAACTTGATCTGAATCACAATTTTACTCTATTCAAACAAACTTTCACCTCTTACAACCCTATCTTGACAGATTTCTCCAAACTCACCTAATCTTCCATGTAGGTGACCAACTAGTGAAAAGTGAACATAAATTACTAAAATCTCCACATAAATAGAAACCAATTGATGTTTTAGATACCCATTTTGGCCTTCTAAAACATACCCAAAATTTCCCTATAAGTGTTTTGGAACATCACTCTCAAAAATTGATTGTCCTCAAATTTTAAGGGAAAACTAGCCCACTTTTCCAAAGCAAGTACCACTAGAAATTTTTTCCAACTTTCCAAAACTTCTCAGAACTTCTCCATAGACCACTAACACTCCAAACCAACAATTTCCAAGGTGTGAAACAACCTCTAAATCTCCAAGTTCACAACCCCTCATTTTACCATGTTTTGAGAGAGGTTTATTGGAAAACCTATTCCCAAACCTTCCAAAAATATACCAACACTTAAAAAATCTTGCATAAGGCCTATACATGCTACAAAAATAATCAAATTATTCTTCCCCAACAAATTTCATACATTTACTCCACTAAACCACTCATTTTCACTAAAAAACACACAAATTTGCCAACTAGGGCATCACTCAAAAAACCCTCAAACGGCATCCCTTGCTCCTTAAACTCCATAAACATCTAAAAAAGTACTATAGTATCCAATTCACCAAGTTATAAGAAAAACCAATGGAGGAAACAAGAATCAATGCATTTTTTGTGTTTACAAAACCCCAAAACAAGGTTACAAACCTGTTTTCAGTAAAAGAGCCATAAAATTCTTAAAATTTTATGAAATTCGACTAAATAAAAACCAAAATTCTCTAGATTCATGCCACCATAAAATACAATGAATTACCCTCAAGAATCTAATCATACAAGGTTGTAAAAAAGCTTGCAACAATGCTTTACTACTAAAAAATACAAAAAATATAAAATTTAAACTATAAAAGAGGGGCTTTTCTATTGATTTTCATTGCATACAAACCTCCAACCTCTTCCACGAGGATCTAACAATATAGTCAGACTCATAACACACAAAAAAAAATGGTTACAAAGACTCTTTAACTACCTGACCCTTCATATACCCAATACTTAAAATTTTTGCCATGAAAACATTTTTGCAAATTTTCAACTTTTTTACAATATTTGCACAATTAGACTCTAAATCACTCAAGAACATCATAAATGGTATAACAAGACCTTATTGGACCCAAAATACTAAAAATTACTTAAATTCCTAACTTAAGACCTCACTTAATTGCATTGGCCTTGGTGCCCCTGCACCAAAAACTAAAACCCTGATCCTTAGAACATGCATAGATCAGGACAACAACTAGATTTTACAATAATTATCAGTGGAACAATTTTTTTTGAGGAGTTCCACCAATGATTTTTTTTTCCCATTTTTATTGCTTTATGTTTTAAATATGCATGCAAATATTTCATAAATAGATAATACTTAATTTATTAAAGGAAAAAAGTTGATTTGAATATATTCATAGACACCAAACTCAAAAATCAATTCTTTACTATATATGAATAAAGAAGAATAGAACAACCAGTTATTTGATTACAACTGAATTGCAATGTTATATTATTACATATCTTTTTAAAGATGAGTAGAGGATGCAAGCTCATGTTTTTTATAAATGGCATATGCCACTTTATATAGACACAATTGATTCCAAGCTTCTATTGGCGACAACATAATACAAATGTGACTTTGAAAATAAATGCATAGGGCTTTCCTAGTCAACCATGCTTGGGAAATGGGAGTTGCATGAAGATACAAAATGTACTTATACTCTTTAATAATTAGAGTCATGTAGAAGATGAGGGGTAGTAAATCTACTTCCACCTTCTATAGGAAACTTCCATGCACTGGGATAACACTTATCTCCATCAGAGATCCTCATCCTGGTTCAGAACTTGTCTTAGAAGTCAAGTGAACAAGATCAACTTTTTTCCAATTCCATTGATTCTAAACTTAAAGGAAAATTTTCTTTTACCCTGTAACTACATAACTGGAGGTAGGAGAATTTAGAGTATCCCTAATAATACCACATCATCTTCTTCCTTATTAACCTTACAAAATAAAAACTCTTATGAAAATTTAGAACATTGCACTCTAGTAAAGCATTTAGCCTTTAACAAATGATTTCAGTTGTGCTCACTATCCCTATTTATGGGCCATAAATACCACTACCAACTTGATCCCTATTTACTTGTGAGTCGTGTGAGGTTGGGTATAATGATAATTGCGTAAACCAAAAAACTAACTTAATCAATTCATGTAACTTAAGTCTTACATTTACAATTAAAATTTTTATTTTGATTGACATCTAGCTACATGTAAATTGTACCTCAAGTTGACAAGCTATCAAAATCACCACTTAAAAGATATGAAATTTTACAAATATTTTTTCAATTGATCATTGGATTAATGACATTATTATCTACAATACGTTGTGTAGTTTTCAATATCAAGCTATCCAATCAATCACTTCAAATGTACATAGGGCATTAATTCGTGATACTACAACCACACTTTCTTCAAAGAAAGATAATCTGATGGAATGCAAAAATTGATAAAAAAAAGATGGAAATTGATAAAAAGAAAGCACGTACCACGTGCCATACTTTTTTTCATTTTTAGTATCAAGTTATCAAATTAAACATTTCACTCGCTTTGGATTAGAAATTTAGAAGAGCAACCTAATTTTGAATCTTTGATAACCATTGATCTTTGATGAACTTAGTGCTAATCATTGATTCATTTTAGACCATTAACCATGAGTTGAATCTCAGTCCCATTGAGGACATATGTCACAAGCATTAATCACTGATCGCAACCACTGATTTTTCGTGAAAATTTTTTTGTCACCTAACTTTGATACTCCTATACCATAGAAAAATGGCTCTTTGACATTTTTATGGTCTTTTAGGTCTTTCTCTCATGATGCTTGGTCCATTTTTCTCTGATTTAATGTTGTAATGTGACTTAGACATTCACATTAGGTCCTTAAAATTCAAATTATGGCATCTTGTGAAGGTATTGTAAAACATTTCTAAACTTTTCTAGGCTCTATTCATTACAATTCACCTAAAAATCACCTTTTCATCACTTATCAAGTCCTATTTTGAAGTGTTGTAAAGTCTTGTAACAATATTTCACACTTTTTTAGGCTTATTTACACCTTTCTTATGCTTTATTTGACCCCTTTATGCACTCATAAGGCTTAATTAAGTTTTTTTTTGAATGTAAACCCAACAAATAACATTAAATGTGACTTAATTCCCAACACCCACGTACAAGTCCAAGCTGGGACCCATTCGCCATGGGTGGCAAATGAGTCCCTCTTGGCTCAAAATTCAAAATATTTCAAATTTTCTTTCGATTTTTTACTCAAAATTACCTTATGCTAGCCTGTGATGAGGTATCATTGGGTTACTAAGGCACAAATGTGTATAAATAAGTGTTTCTTTCCTCATTTTAGATCTCCTACAATATCCTCATTCACTTGCATTCACTAAACATCAATTAGCATTTGAGCACTTTGCATCATTCAATCAAGCATCAATCAAACATTTTGGAGCAGCCATTGACATATCTTTAGATTTCTTCAACAAGGTTGTGGTGAGTTTAGGAAATTTGCACGTTGTTTATTCATCCTTCCTTGTTCATTTCATTCCATTTCTTCATTAAGGGTTTGATTACCAAAGTGGGATTTGACCAAGGAAAATCCCTATAACCTAACCCTTAACCATTTTTCCCCTTTTGCATGTGTGTTTGTAGAATTGTGTATGCATATTTATCAAAAAATTAGGTGTTGAAAGGTGGTCAAGAAGTCAACAAAGTGTTTCAAGTCAAATCAACCATGTAGTTCGTTTTCTGCAGATTTGACTCTGTCAACCTAGCAAGAAGACAAGTGTAGATCTGGTGCTATAAAATTGGTCCCTGATTTCATAGAATTTTGTTAGAGGAATAATTCACCATCAGTGGTGAATGAGTCCCACCTTAAGGATGAAAAACTATATTTTGTTAGATTTTGGATCTTGACACTCAGAAACCATTTTCTAGGACTTTTTGCCAATAGCTGGACTGATTTTCCATCAATGGTAAATGATTCCCACTGGTGATTTTCATTGATCTCTTTCAACATATAGGACACTCTAGATTCATCATCAAATTCCCAGGTACACTATGTTTAGTCCTCTTTCATTTTTGTTTTGCATTTGTTCATCTTTTAGTTCATGCTTGCATATTACATTGTGTTTTCAAACATTGCATATCTTAAGTTTCACATTCATAATCAGTTAATTGCATTACTTAGATACCTTTAGATCATATCTTTTAGTCTTAATTACGTCATACATACATTAGATTAATTGAACCACATTGATTTTGAGTGAGGTTTATTTCTCTCCTTTTAGGTGAAACATCCTAAGAGTGCAAGAGTAGCCTATAAACCTCATTCCCAAAAATATATGGTTCATTTTGGTGAACCTGCATATTGAGCACTTTATCTTTCTGATTTAAATTGCATCTTGTATCCTAGGTTTCATTTGCATCAACATTCAATTAGGTTTTGTTTTATTTTTGCATCCTAGGGTTTCTCAAATTGCATTAGTGAAAGACTCATTTAGACTTCATTTTTTGCATATCATATCATTGGAAAACTGAAAAATTGCATTTATATCCTTAATTGGCATTTGAAAAGCATTGAAATCACTTTTAATTTTATGAAAAACAAAAAAAGAATATCATAACTAGACTCATTCGCTACCCTGGGAAAATTAGTCCACCTGCACATTTTATACTACATTTTCAGGCATCTTTCTGGGTATTTACTATATTTCTATTCTTTGTTGTTATTTCTCTATTTCAGTTTGTAGAATTTCTATTATTTTCATTTTTCTCTCTTAGATTTCCTTTCATTTTCATTCACCCCATCTTTTTTGGTACTTGTATGAGTGTTTGGTGCCCCATTGATAATACTTTAGTGAGACGAAGTTTTAGATTCATGACTTCCCATGATAGCACTTTAGTTGTGGACCTTGGGATCTTAAGAGCTCCTACTCCTAATATGGACAATGGTGCATTAGGCATGGATACTACCACTACTATTCCTTCACCTTTCCATCCAATGAATGTTGAAATGCAAAACAATTCCATTCTGCAAGAAAAATTTATTAGTATTCATGAGGATTTTGCAAATTTACAACAAAATTTATCTCTTGAAAACATTTCCACCATTGCCATACCTACAATAGAAAACCTTCATCATTTGATTGAAAGTGATGATGGATTACAAGTTATGAAAATAATTGTTGAGATATACAACAGACATGTTCCTTCTACTTCCCAATAAGCCAACATTGTTGTAAGCCAAGGAGGACCTCACATTCCTCCTCCTTCAACCATAGCATCCATACCAACTTATACCACTCCTCAAGTTACAACAACTATGCAATAGGTTAGTCATGTGACTCATTTTGCTATTCCAACTAGCATTCCTAGTTATTTTGTGGCATCGCATATTCCTTCTTCCACCTTCACCCTTCTTAGTGCCCCTTTCACTTCCCCTAACATCACATACACTCCATCATCATTTTCCCTTCCACCTCATACCACTTACACCGATCCCATCATTAGACAACTCTTTAACATTGTTTCATCCATGCAACAAAAAATCTCCACCATTAGCCAGTCAAAATGCTCCACCCACATATCATGTTCATAGTAGCCCATTATCCTTAGAGATCTTACACACATATATGCCACATGGAATTCAAATTCCTAGGTTTGAGAAATAAAGAGGTAAAGGAGGCCCTACTAATCATGTCAATTCCTACACAACCTTGTGTAGTGATTTTGTCCTCGATGATAAGCTATTAGCCAAAAAATTTCCTAGGACCTTACAAGACATTGCATTAGAGTGGATATAAAACTTACCCAATCATTCAATCCGACCATTTAATGAACTTGTGGATGCCTTCATAAGTAATTTCCAAGTCCATATGACTCCCAAAATGACAATGGCTGATGTAATGAGATGTAAACACGTAGATGAAAAAGTAACTGATTTCATTTAATGTTATTAGTCATTGTATGCTCAAATTGATGTCAAGATTCTCGATTCACATTTACTAAAGATGTTTATCAAATATTTACACACTCACTTTCAGGATAAGTTAATTATGATGAAATTTCCTTCGTTCATGCATTTATGCACCACCCTTTGTGACTATCACAAATTAGTTTCTAGTCGTGATTCAAATTCCAATTCTAACTAAGCTAAGAGGTCTAAGAAAACCAACCAAAATAATGCAAAAACCTTTAGAAAACCAAAAAAAGGCTTTTTATAGTTCAATCTGCCTTCTCCGCAACCAACCCAACCTATTTAGATTCAAGTGGTAATTGTTAAAGCAATGGTTCCCTTTACCTATGGGGACCCAAAGAGACAATTTACTCCCTTACTTGATACCCTCCATAATACAATGAACCAATTGCTTCAACAACAAATGATCACTTTTCCTACCGTTAAACCACTTGATACCACCAAGCCTTTACCACCCACCTTTAAACTAAATGATTATTGTCATTTTCATTGCCAAAATGGTAATGAAAATAAACAATGTAAGCATCTCAAATACTTAGTTCAAGACCTCATTGATTCTAGTCATTTTTCCATTGTAGTTGTCAATGATCAAGCCAATAAGTCCACTGCACCCCCTAACCAAAATTTACAAATTTTTACCAACCCTATGCCTAAACACAATGTTTCATTTGTCAAGGTTAGTGAAAATTTAAACACTCATGTGATGAACATTGATACCAATAATGAACAACCTGATATAACTCCAAATGTTACTCAAGTTAATCCTATGGATGAACTTGTGGGTATGATAAACGTTGTCCCTCGTAAGGGCCCAGCCAAAAATCTCTTGATATTACTTTTTCTTCTCATGATATACTTAAAAATATTCCTGATGGTCCTCTTTACATAGCCGACAGAATCTAGGATAAGCCCACCAATGGGATATTAATAGATCTCACCTGTGGCAAGAATGTGATCACGAAAGAGTTTTTAGTATTACACAATCTTTATCAAGATGATTATAATAAACCAACTGCATGGATTAAAACACATACTAGTTTTGCAGGCCCTACGATTAGATCAATCATACTCCCATTACAGATCAGACCCAAAACTTTGGATGTAATTGTTAATGTGTTTTTTATGCACCTCTCAACACAGGCAGTACGTAGGTGCACTACCTCTCTTGAAAGACAATATTCCACAATCAAATTGTAGAACACTATCCCAAGGTCTCTAATGTCAGGTCTTGACAGTGCTTGGAATATCTTAGTTGTTTGATGTGATTTGTTGGAATCACAAGGCAGACTTATAGATGAGTTACAAAATGGGAGAGTTGGATTTTCAAATGCAGTTTCAAAGTGCTGGAAGTGAATAAACAGTGGCTATCCACTCAAAATAGCAAGTTGAAACTCATCAAATTCATCTGATTTAGCTTCATGGTGATGCTTTGGATCCTACTCTAACCAAGGACTAAAATAAATAGCAAAAGGAGAAGGGTTAATAAAGCTATTCTAATCCTAAGCTATGAATGAACAGTAACAATGGTGGCTACTAAAGTAGACAAACTCCCTAAACTGGGTTTTGCTTGGCCAAGAGAAACCTACAGTTGCACAAAACCATTGCAATCTTCTAAGGACTGAATATTTTCAGATTATAAGCACACATCATGCACATAGAATTGAACTAAGTTGCAACAATGAAGTAATGAGCTCAGACTAGCTTTGCAAAGTGACTCATCATCAATGAACCACAAAAAGCATGAGTTGGAAATCCATCAAATACTGAAACAACAATCACCATCACCACTTCCATTCAAAAAAACTAACACCTAAACTAATAGGGAAGTTGAACCATGCATGCAAGATGAGAAAAATCAAAGAGAACATCCATAAAATCATGCAATGTTGTCTTCTATTGCTGCAAATGCTTTTTACAACAGCTCTCCAACCCTTACAAATGAGGGGCAAGCCCCTATTTATAGTTTTCCAAATCCCAAATGAATGGCTAGGATTGAATTACATCGAATGGCTTAGATTCAATTACAATAGGGTTTCACCTACCCCCCATTATTCAACAATTAAAAATACATTCCCTGTCTTTTCTTTGTTTTGTCATCTAGTGCAGTCATCGTAGCAATTTCATCATTTAGTTGATTGCCATTTTCCTATAGCTAAAACTTCCCAAAGGTTGTCATTTTCTTCATGCGTTTGCAGTGTGCTTCCTTGGATCAAACGAGCTCATCGACGATTGGAATCAATAGATTGGTTACCCCTGATTCAGGCGGACAACTCCCTTTTTCCTTCTTTAAGGCCACCTCTTGCATTTTTGTCCTTGACTTCCTTGGCACATGCCTTCTTCTAACGCCAACCCCATTGGTGGGTGCTAGCAGGAGAGGCAATCATGAAATGAATGGTGAGAGAAGCTATGCATATTCCTTGTTAAGCTTTCTTGATGGGTCTCCTGACAGACCTATAGTAGGCTCCTTGAATCCTGCGTACATGAAGTGGCGTAAGTGCTTTCATACACAAATCAAGGAAAACGTTAGTCAAATCATGCAAATTCCTTGTTAGATCCATCCATGCATCATCAAAAGATTATAATATTCATATTTGGAGCTCATTTGGACCATAAACATTAATCCAGGCTGTTGGGGCCCCATGGATGTTCCAAAATAGCTAAAGGGGGACGAAGCTCCAGAACCACCGAAACTTAATTGAACATTGACAAAACCTTGGCAGGTCATTTAAGCACATCAAACACATCCCAGATCCAAAAAAGGTTGCCCCAAAAGTAGAAAATGTGGAAACGGGAGTGACGGGGGTCCACGGATGTTTCCAAACAACCAAGGAGGAAGGGAATTCCAGAGGGAAAGTTTTGAAACCATCGAAACTTAACGGAACATTGATGAAACCTTGGCAGTTCATTTATGCATGTCAAACACATCCCAGATCCAAAAAAAGGTTACCCCCAAAGTCAGAAAATGTGGAAATGGGAGTGACAGGGGTCCATAGATGTTTCCAAAATAGCTAAAGAGGGATGAAGCTCCAGAACCACTGAAACTTAACAGAACGTTGATGAAACTTTGGCAGTTCACTTAAGCACCACAAACACATCCTAGATCCAAAAAGGGTTGGCCCCAAAGTCAAAAATGTGGAAACTGGACTGACGATGGTCCACGAGTGTTCAAAACAGCCAAAGAGGGACAGAGTCTCGGAAATGGCCATGGAGGGGCTTGGCTCCGGAGGTCGGGTCACCTGGGGCCGACGGGTGTTCAAAATAGCCACGGAGGGGCGGAGTCCCGAAAATGGCCATGAAGGGTCCAGGCTCTGGAGGCTGAGTGGCCAGGGGCCGACGGATGTTCAAAACAGCCACGGAGAGGTAGAGTCCCAGAAATGGCCACGAAGGGGCCGAGCTCCAGAGGCCAAGCAGTCGGGGCTCCACGGATGTTCCAAAACAACCAAAGGGGGACGAAGCTCTGGAACCACCGAAACTTAACCGAATGTTGATGAAACCTTGGCAGTTCATTTAAGCACATCAAACACATCCCAGATCCAAAAAAGGTTGGCCCCAAAGTCAAAAATGTGGAAACCGGAGCAATGGGGGTCCACGGATGTTTCCAAACAGCCAAGGAGGTAGGGAATTCTGGAGGGAAAGTTCTAAAACCATTGAAACTTAACCGAACGTTGACGAAACCTTGGCAGTTCATTTAGGGACCCCAAACACATCCTAGATCCAAAAAAGGTTGGCCCCAAAGTCAAAAATGTGGAAACGGGAGCGACGGGGGTCCGTGGATGTTTCCAAACAGCAAGAACAAGACAAAGGTAGAAAAGGGGATGGTGGACATCATTTTTCCACAGATTTGAATACCCCAAGTAGGTGAATTTGGGTAGGGGATTTGATTGTTTGAAGGCACATGACCAATTTGGGCTTGGAAAATGGGGCACACAAAATAAGACAGGAGCAAAGCAACCTATCAGGAGTGAAAAAAAAGGGGGTCCCTGCCTACGGCGGGGCGTGTGTGCAAAACATGCACAACAAATGGTGACTTGCTAGAGAAATGCTCTAGAGCATTTTGATGACAAACTGGAATCATGAACCTAGAATCTTTGGTTCTGACCTTCATGCTAGGGCAAACAAACTAGACGCCCAACCAAAGGATCAAAACCATTAGCCAACCCAACCTTTAGTATGCTGAAAATCCAAATGTGTACAATTGTGTTAATTCCTATCCTTTAGTTGCTACAGAAACCCAAGCTCCATGAAGTTAAGCTACATGTTTATTCTAACTCCAAAAGCATCCGAGACATTGCCTCATTGCCAGTCAAGCATCCATAGCCCTGACAAAGTTGTCGTTGTGATTCTTCTGAACATTGCTCTACTGCCAGTTGGACGTTCGTAGCCCTGGTAGAGTTGTTTGGATACCCCCCAAAAGTTGAATTTTCTCTTTCTTTTAATTTTCATTATTTTCTTTATTTCTTTCTTTTCTCTTTTTAGCTCTTTTATTTCAACTTGCAAACATTGAAGCTCATGCTCAGGGCTGAGAATCATAGTGGTGCTGGAGTAGAATTTTAGATTTTTCACTTAACTAGACTTCACAAAAGGCCCTATAGTGACTGTCGAATTCTTAAGATGTGTAAGAGCTATAATATTTTAAAATATGTCAAAGTTAGACTAAACCAACAACTTATCCTCTTTGAATTAAACAACCAAATCGCTTGACACTAACAGAAGACCTTCACCATCCACTCTGAAGACTTGATTACAGTTTGACAAAGAAATACATAGAACAACCCCAGGCAATAAGTATGGTTGTTGTACACACAAATGTGCCTAGCTAAAAGCAAAGGGACCCCAAGCAAAGCAACAACAAAGCAAAAGAAAACAAAAAAAACAACCTACAAAGCGAGCAACCTACACACACCAACTAACCTAAGGAAAGAAGGAAAGTGGAGTATTTACAGGAAACCTATGCTACTCAAAATGGGCTATGTACAAAGAGATTTACAAAACACTATGTTCAGGCAGGGCGAGCTAATATTAATGGTCACTGGATTTCGTAGTGCATGCACAAGAAAATGGGTGATTGTTATCGTTCTTAACCATGCAAACTTGTCTTTATATTCTGAAAAAATAAATTCAATGTTACAACACTCAAGTTCAATCACGTCATCATGAAAAATCAGCAATTGAGGAGGCTCACTGAACCCATGGTTAATCCATAAACATGTTCATTTTCCCTCATTCCCATAATCAAAATAATAAGTGTAGTTATGAGAAATGATAGGGGCAAGGAAGGATAAAACCTGGATGTAGCCACATGGAGGTGGCAACATTGGACAATCGAGAACAAGCACAACATCCTTGATTGTTCATTGGCAGCCTCAGGCAGGCGCAGTGGAGGGTGCAACACTTCAGACATTAAGCTGGCATAAGGTTGGGAGGATGGGGTAGCAAACAGCTCTTTGAATCCACAAATGGGGCCTACAACCCTAGTTGGTAGTTCTTCAAAAATAAATACTTCTTCACATTGATCATCTACAAACTTGGGATCCACTTGGTTGTTGTCCCCATGGGGCAGCATGTTGTCTTGTCTCCTTTCCCAAGGGTTGTCCTTATTTATGTGGTGTTCAACATCATGGTACAATGAAATGCATGAATCTATCCTATTGTAGCCATCTAAATACGAAGGAGGATCAACAACGATCATGGCGGAAGGACTCCAAATTGCATCTTGTAGTCGGTCGAGTGCTTCATCTTTGTTAGCAACTATCTTAGCACCTCCACCTTTGTCTTCTTCTTTTTGATGTTTATGCATCTCATCATGACGTTCACTCATTTCCTCTTACTCACTATCATTGTAAATGGAGAAGGAGCTCCTCTCCCAATCTGGAAACTCTAGTGCATCACTGTTCAAGGGCTCAAGGAGTATGTATTCATTACAACCGTCTTCTGGGATGTGCTCTTCCTTGACATGAGCATACCTCCGTAGTGCAACTCCCAATGGAAAGAAGTCATCAATTGATGGCACCTCATCAAGGGGACCAAAGTCTACTATACAATTTCCCTCCAAGGGCTCGACATAAAGCCTATCATTCATGGTGTGCAAATGCTCTTCAAGAGGAAGAACTTCTTGATGACTGGTGGACAACATTCCCACTTGATCTACTTCATCACTCTGAAGTCTGAAACTGTATTTTTGTCCTTCTTCTGTTGCTGCCCTAACATCCTCTTGAGGCCTACCTTCAGCTGAGCCATCACTTGATTCAGGCTCTTGGTCTTCTACCTTGATCCGGGCAGCAAGTAGAGGAGGTCAGGCACTTGGCTGTTCCACTTGTCCTCTAACTTGTTTGATTGCTTCTTGGCACAGTCCACATGTGAACTCTAAGTGTGATGAATCATGAAGTATGCACCAATTTGGCAATAGTAACACCTCCAAATCAACTTGGTATTTCAGCTCTGACCAATCCTTTGCTAATCTGGAGACAGGTTGGTCATATCTCTCCATGATTGGGTCCTCATCATCACTTGGGAGAGAAGTTGGATGGCGAACAGCTGTGGCGAGTGGTTGTTCCCACTCCAAAATTTCATTTTCAGATTCTCGATCAATGTTGTTTATGAAGGAGAGGTCTTCTGACCTGATTTTGCTTATGCTTTGACATCTCCTTCTGCTTCCCCAAGGCTTTCAACCTCCTCTTTTTCTTGATTTTCAGCATCTATGTTGGCTGTCCTAGTATATGCTAGTACAAATTCTGTTAATTCATCTTCAATTTCTTTTCATTCCTCTTCTTGAGTGGAGGACTACTCTTCTTCAATGGAGGGAAAGTCTACTAAACTGGTTACAATCATATTTTCATCAATGCACTTTGTTGTCCCAAGACTTTCAGCTCCTCCCCCTTGGTTTTCATTTTCTATGTATGCTGTCCCAACACCAACTTGTGTCCAATTAGTTGGTTTATCTTCAAGGTGTTGTCCTACAAATGTTGACAACTCTTCTGCCTCATGGGATGACTTCTCCTCATTGAGAGTTGGCTACTCCAACTTGTTTGAATAACCCTTGGCTTGAGAAATGATGTTGTCACATGATGAACACATAAATTCTGAATGTGGTGCATTGTGAAATCTACACCAACTTTCCATTAGTACTTCCTCCAATCTTGGTCCATCCTTGCTACTCAAATGTTCCTGGATCAGCTCCTTCAATGCCTTGGCTACCATGGTTGTCAATTCTTCCTCAGAGTCTGCAAGAGCTAAAGGCTAATAGATTTCCCAAAAAGGAATTTCTCCCTGCAATACCCTTTCAATTCTGCTCGAGAATGTGAGACATCCCAGCTCGTTGTGCCTATGAGTGCAATGGATCCGACATCTATCCACCAATGCAAATTGTTGCAATGGCTTCTTCAGTTTCTTGTTCAAATTTTCATGCAGCTGAGTGATGTCAATTTGTGCATGCTACTCCATTTTGACTCAGCGTCTTTTGCCTTCAAATTTTTTTGATTTTTAGCATTGAAAGAGATCTCCCTATCTTATATTTCTTCTTTGGAAGTGCTCTCTTCAATTTCCAACTTTCAGCTTTATAGCCTCAACATGTCAACCCTCCTTCTAGCGCTAGTTTTGTTGATGGTGTTAGGAGGAGGAGGGCATAAAATGAATCACTTCCAACCTTTAGCTTTGTATTCCCAACGTGTCAAGCCCTCCTTCTAGCGACAGTTTTGTTGATGTGTTTTTTATGCACCTCTCAACAAAGACAGTGTGTAGGTGCACTACCTCTCTTGAAAGACAATATTCCACAATCAAATTGCAGAACACTATCCCAAGGTCTCTAATGTTAGGTCTTGAGAGTGCTTGGAATGTCTCAGTTGTTTGATGTGATTTGCTGGAATCACAAGGTGGACTTACAGATGAGTTACAAAGTGGGGAAGTTCGATTTGCAAATGCAGTTTCAAAGTGTTGGAAGTGAATGAACAATGGCTGTCCACTCAAAATAACAATTTGAAACTCATCAAATTCATCTAATTTAGCTTCATGGTGATGCTTTGGATCCTACTCTAACCAAGGACTAAAAGAAATAGCAAAAGGAGAAGGGTTAATAAATCTATTCTAATCCTAAGCTATGAATGAACAGTAACAATGGTGGCTGCTAAAGTAGACAAACTCCCTAAACTAGGTTTTGCTTGGCTAAGAGAAACCTACAGTTGCACAAAACAAGTGCAATCTTCTAAGGACTATAGATTTTCAGATTACACACATACATCATGCACATGTAATTGAACTAAGTTGCAACAATGAAGTAATGAGCTCAGACTAGCTTTGCAAAGTGAATCATCATCAATGAACCACAAAAAACATGAGCTAGAAATCCATCAAATACTAAAACAACAATCACCATCACCACTTCCATTCAAAAAAACTAACACCTAAACTAATAGGAAAGTTGAACCATGCATGCAAGATGAGAAAAATCAAAGAGAACATCCATAAAATCATGCAATGTTGTCTTCTATTGCTGCAAATGCTTTTTACAACAGCTCTCCAACCCTTACAAATGAGGAGCAAGCCCCTATTTATAGTTTTCCAAAGCCCAAATGAATGGCTAGGATTGAATTACATCGAATGGCTCAGATTCAATTACAATAGGGTTTCACCTACCCCCCATTATTCAACAATTAAAAATACATTCCCTGTCTTTTCTCTGTTTTGTCATCTAGTGCTAGTCACTGTAGCAATTTTTTCATTTAGCTAATTGCCCTTTTACTATAGCTAAAACTTCTCAAAGGTTGTCCTTTGCTTGATGTGTTTGCAGTGTGCTTCCTTGGATCAAACGAGTTCATCGACGATTGGAATCAATAGATTGGATACCCTTGATTCGAGCAGACAACTCCCTTTTGCCTTCTTTAAGGCCACCTCCTACATTTTTGTCCTTGACTTCCTTGGCACATGCCTTCTTCTAATGTTGACCCCGTTGGTGGGTGCTAGTGGGAGAGGCAATCATGAGAGAAGCTATGCGTATTCCTTGTTAAGCTTTCTTGATGGGTCTCCTGACGAACTTGCAGTAGGCTCCTTAAATCCTGCATATATAAAGTGTCGTAAGTGCTTTCATACACAAATCAAGGAAAACGTTAGTCAAATCTTGCAAAATTCTTGTTAGATCCATCCATGCATCATCAAAAGATCATAATATTCATATTTGGAGCTCATTTGGACCATAAACATTAATCCGGGCCACTGGGGCTCCACGGATGTTCTAAAACAACCAAAGGGGGATGAAGCTCCGGAACCACCGAAACTTAACTGAATGTTGACAAAACCTTGGCAGGTCATTTAAGCACATCAAACACATCCCAGATCCAAAAAAGGTTGCCCCCTAAGTAGAAAATGTAGAAATGGGAGCGATGGGGGTCCACGGATGTTTCCAAACAGCCAAGGAGGAAGGGAATTCCGGAGGGAAAGTTATGAAACCATCGAAACTTAACGGAACATTGACGAAACCTTGGTAGTTCATTTACGTACGTCAAACACATCCCAGATCCAAAAAAAGGTTGCCCCCAAAGTCAAAAAATGTGGAAATGGGAGCGACGAGTGTCCACAGATGTTTCCAAAATAGCCAAAGAGGGATGAAGCTCCGAAAACATCGAAACTTAACATAATGTTGACGAAACTTTTGCAGTTCACTTAGGCACCACAAACACATCCTAGATCCAAAAAAGGTTGGCCCCAAAGTCAAAAATGTGGAAATTGGACTGATGGGGGTCCACGGGTGTTCAAAACGGCCATGAAGGGACGAAGTCTCGAAAACAACCATGGAGGGGTCGGGCTTTGGGGGGCGGGCCACCAGGGCTCCACAGATGTTCAAAATGGGCAAATAGGGACAAAGTCTTGGAAACGGCCATGGAGGGGCCGGGCCCCGAAGGCTGGGTCGCCGGGGGCTGACAGGTGTTCAAAATGGCCACGGAGGGGCCAAGCTCCAGAGGCCGGGTCGCCAAGGGCTGACGGATGTTCAAAATGACCACAGAGAGGCAGAGTCCCGGAAATGGCTACGAAGGGGCCGGGCTCTAGAGGCCGAGCTACCGGGGCTCCACGGATGTTCCAAAACAACCAAAGGGGGACGAAGCTCCGGAACCGTTGAAACTTAACCGAATGTTGATAAAACCTTGGTAGTTCATTTAAGCACATCAAACACATCCCAGATCCAAAAAAGGTGGCCCCAAAGTCAAAAATGTGGAAACGGGAGTGATGGGGGTCCATGGATGTTTCCAAATAGCAAGAACAAGACAAAGGCAGAAAAGGGGATGGTGGACCTCATTTCTCTGTAGATTTGAATACCCCAAGTAGGTGAATTTGGGTAGGGGATTTGATTGTTTGAAGGTACATGACCAATTTGGGCTTGGAAAATGGGGCATGCAAAACAAGACAGGAGCAAAGCATCCTATCGGGAGCGAAAAAAGGGGGTCCCTGCCTATGGCGAGGTGTGTGTGCAAAACATGCACAACGGTAACATTTTCCATCATTCCACAATTAGATTAATTTCATTTGTGGCTAGGCCACCTTTGGCTTTGCCTGATGAAAGCAGTCCCATGAGTTGTTCAAAAATGTTTGAAGTTTCCACATGGAAATGAAATTTTTACCATACACCATAGTGGTTTTCATCCATTGTCTTCTAAAGGTAATTTTTCCTTAGAAGCCTTTTGGCCTGAACCTATGGAGCCCATCACCCCTATAAAGATTTCTTTTTCATAGCCTATTAAAAGTTCAAAGCTAAATACATAGCCGAATTGTCTCTTTGTAACTAGTCTCCATCCACTTCCACTTCTCCTATCCTAGATGAGACCATGCTCCAGACTAAGTCTAAAACTGAACAAAAAACAACACCCCATGAGAAACCCACCATAAACACTTCCCCTTCCTCGTTTAAATGACCAAAACATACTAAAACCAATTATGTTATGCCTTACATTAAACAAGTGTATAAAGCTAAAGAGAAAGTGATTGACCCATCTTCTTCAGTTTCTTCTATTCTTCCCACTTCAGAAGAAAAGGAACCTATGATGGATCAACTCGCTCTTACACCTCAACAAAATAAAATAAAATGAAACTGTGGTACTAGGGAGCATAGGCATCATTGTCATCTCCTTGCTCATCAGTCTCGAATGGAAGAAAACAAAGAAAACCAAACTCTTCCTTTGAAAAAAGCAATATATGATCACCCTCTTCCTCTCGACCTGCCACAAGATAGTATAGTTCAACCCTCACAACAAAATGATCTAATCCAACAACCAAAAAT
Source organism: Sequoia sempervirens (assembly GCA_007258455.2). Classification (NCBI taxonomy): domain Eukaryota; kingdom Viridiplantae; phylum Streptophyta; class Pinopsida; order Cupressales; family Cupressaceae; genus Sequoia; species Sequoia sempervirens. Next base: position 33,670,417 of record VDFB02281492.1, read on the forward strand.
TTTGATACATCCTTCCTTGGAAATAACCCTTTGTCCTCCTATTGTAATCAATCTTGATGATGATGTTGATGAGAAAATCACAAAAATAGATGACAAAGTGCATAATGATCTAAAATATTTATTTTCATCTACCATGAGCTTAAATGATAAAACTTCTATACCAAGTGAAGAACCTAGTACATCTCCTAGTTTAGCATTTGCAATCTTTCCTTTGGGCAATCAAATACCCTCACAATACACTAAACATGAGTGGGAGGTGGATGACTTGTTAGATGGTTGACTTGCATTAGCCTTGCTAACCTTTTTACATTTTCTGTTTCTTTTTCTCTTTTATGTGTGTTTCATGCTCCCTCATAATGTGTGTTTGATGTTCTCTCTTTGTAGACTTCCTCTATTTGTACCTCTATTCTTCTGTATGTCCATTGTCTTTTTCTTTTTTCCTTTTGTGCTTTCCTTTTGGGGATGACACAAAGCATAGAGACACCCAATGTCTCTTCCATGTTGACCCAAAAGGTCCTTTTCCTTTTTTCCTTTTTGTTTTATGTTTTTCCTTTTGGGGATGATGCAAAGCGTAGAGATGCCATGTGTCTCTTCCATGTTGACTCAATCAATCCCTTTTTATTTTTTGTTTTTTCTTGTGTTTTCCTTTTGGGGATGACACAAAGTGTAGAGACACCCTATGTCTCTTCCATGTTGACCCAATTGGTCCCTTTTTCTTTTTCTTTTTTCTTGTGTTTTCCTTTTGGAGATGACACAAGGCATTGAAACTAAAATGTCTCCTTCATGTTGACCCAAAAGCTTTTCCTTTTTCTTTTACCTTTTTTTTAAATTTTTTGCATGTTTTTTCCTTTTGGGGATGATGCAAAGCATTGAAACCGCAATGTCTCTCCCATGTTGACCCAAAATGGACTTTGTTTTCCTTTTTTTCTCGCTCTCTTTGTGTCATTCTTCTAGTTCTATGTGCTTTGGGGAATAATGATAGTTCTGAGCTCTTTATTCAAAACATTGTAGCAACAAACATACTAACCCAAAATCCATAAATCCCTTATGTGTTTGGTGTGTTCCTTTTTGGGGGGAAAATCCCTTTTCTTTTATTCTCTTGTTCATTTACATGACGCATCCTAACTTAGAAACATATGACTTGGCATAGGGGCTTTCCAAGTTGGCTCTCATGTCTTGTTTTCTTTTTGCATTTTCTTTCCTTTGCTACTTTAAAGTAATTTCCCATAAAATGGTGTGTAGAAATTCCTTTAAAGTGGGGGGCATACATTGGCATAATTCCATTTGCATTTTTGGTTCTTGGTGTAGCCTTGTCACTTCATATGATGTGTTTGTCACTTTGTGGATGACATTGGGTGTGATTTCCTTCATAAGTGTGACCTATCTTAGCATATTACATTCCACTTGGTGGCCTAATGTGATGCACTGCATCCCCTAAGTTGATAATTTTTTATTCTGTGATTGGTCCTCTCTTGGAGATATTAGACACAATGTTCCCTAAGTGACAGACCTTGCATGAACTTAACAAGGCTCCTTTGAATATATTTTACATTTTTACATTGTTGCATTTTACATCTTTACCACCTTGCATAACACAACTTGGATGTTTGTGGTACCTTTCTCTTTCTTTAGGAGTTCTAAGCATACAGAGCTTTGCTTGTCTCATGAAGCATGAATTAACATTTTCCTTTGTGGCACCTTGTTAAAGTTATCAGGAGGTATAACTTTGATATGATTAAGCGGGAAGCCTATTTAGTGGCATGACTTTCCCCATAGCCACCTTTGTGTTTGTGAATGCATACAAACTAGCGTATGTACTTCACCTTTTGGGTCTTCTCACCCAGTGGACTGTCATGAGTTATGTCACCCCAGAGTGAGTATGCATTCTCTTTTTCTCACAAACATCCTAGATCTTATCCACAACTAGTTGGAAAAATGATCGAAGGTTGATTCAATTCTCCCTTTTCTTCATGTGTGTTCATTTGTTCTTATATCTTCATCTTGGGGGCTTGATCATCCCTCTTGATCATTTTCATTCCATCTTGCTAACATAAGTGCATTTGGACCTCTCTCTCGATGTGCATGGCTCATTTAGTGTTGAGTTTGAAGCAAGTTCATCCTCTCACTAAAGTGGGGGCTAAATGTACCATAGAAAAATGGCTCTTTGACATTTTTATGGTATTTTAGGTCTTTCTCTCATGATGCTTGGTCCATTTTGCTTTGATTTAATGTTGTAATGTGACTTAAACATTTACATTAGGTCCTTAAAATTCAAATTATGGCATCTTGTGAAGGTGAACTTTCAAGTGTTGTAAAACATTTCTAAAATTTTCTAAACTCTATTCATTACAATTCACCTAAAAATCACCTTTTCATCACTTATCAAGTCCTATTTTGAAGTGTTGTAAAGTCTTGTAACAAGATTTCACACTTTTCTAGGCTTAATTTCACTATTTACACCTTTCTTATGCTTTATTTGACCCCTTTATGCACTCATAAGGCTTAATTAAGTGTGTTTTTGAATGTAAACCCGACAAATAACATTAAATGGGACTTAATTCCCAACACCCACTTACAAGTCCAAGCTGGGACCCATTCGCCATGGGTGGCGAATGAGTCCCTCCTGGCTCAAAATTCAAAATATTTCAAATTTTCTTTTAGATTTTTATTCAAAACTACCTTATGTCAGCCTGTGATGAGGTATCATTGGGTTACTAAGGCACAAATGTGTATAAATAAGTGTTTCTCTCCTCATTTTACATCTCCTACAATCTCCTCATTCACTTGCATTCACTAAACATCAATTAGCATTTGAGCACTTTGCATCATTCAAACATCAATCAAGCATTTTGGAGCAACCATTGACATATCTTTAGATTTCTTCAACAAGGTTGTGGTGAGTTTAGGGCATTTGCATGCTGTTTATTGATCTTTCCTTATTCATTGCATTCCATTTCTTCATTAAGGGTTTGATTACCAAAGTGGGATTTGACCAAGGAAAATCCCTATAACCTAACCCTTAACCATTTCCCCCCTTTTGCATGTGTGTTTGAAGAATTGTGTATGTATATTTATCAAGCAATTAGGTGTTGAAAGGTGGTCAAGAACTCAACAAAGTGTTTCAAGTCAAATCATCCCTATTTCAAGCTTGGAGACAACCTACAGTCCATTTTCTGTAGATTTGACTCTGTCAACCTAACAAGAATACAAGTGCAGATCTGGCGCTATAGAATTGGTCCCTGATTTCACAATTTTTTTGGAGAGGAATGATTCGCCATCAGTGGCGAATGAGTCCCACCTTAAGGTTGAAAAACTGGATTTTGTTAGACTCTGGATCCCAACACTCAGAAACTAGTTTCCAAGACTTTTTGCTAGTAGCTAGACTGATTCGCCATCAATGGAAAATAAGTCCCACTAGTGATTTTCATTAATCTCTGTCAGCATTCAGGACACTCCAAATTCATTATCAGATTCCCAGGTGCACTCTATTCTATCCTCTTTCATTTTTGTTTTGCATTTGTTCATCTTTTAGTTCATGCTTGCATATCACATTATGTTTTCAAACATTGCATATATCTTATGTTTTCCTTTCATAATAAGTCAATTACATTACTTAGATACCTTTAGACCATCTCTTTTAGTCATAATTACATTATACATACATTAGATTGAGTGAACCACATTGATTTTGAGTGAGGTTTATCTCTCTCCTTTTAGGTGAAACATCTTAAGAGTGCAAGAATATCCTATAAACCTCATTCCCAAAAATCTATGGTTCAACTCCATAGAACGAATAATCAACTAGGTCAAGTGGTCAATCACCACGATGAATACAAAGGCTTAAGTCATAACTTAAGTGACCTTCATTTGCTAGTAGCTTAGTCAATGATAAAATATTATTTTGGTTGTCATGACTTTGAGTGATTTAATAAGTAGTAAAATGTCAACTATTAATTTTTGGAAATCTAACAATTCTAGTTTTATTCTAGGGGTTTGAATTTGCAAGTCTATTGCTTCAAACATTTGCTTCCAGAATGTAACTATAGTCGTCCATGAAAAATTCATTAGATGGTCTTGGGTTATATTGATTACGTTGACATCTGGCTTTAGACATAATGAATATGGTGACACTTGTCCCCATTTCAGACACCTTATTTACACTTAGAAGATGCTTCTTCTTCTTTACTTTCCCTCTTTGTAATTAAAATATTATTTTTCACTTAGCTTTCCTTCATTCCTTTCCTTCATTCCTGTGCATCTCCTTTATCAACTTTCTGGCCCCCACCACTCTTTACAAGCTGGCAGAAAAGCCATGTGTTAGCAGCCCACTTCCACTCTGAGATTTGTAAGTTTTAGATCATTAGTTGTTGCAATGTCCCCTTCTCATCAGTAATCAATCCCATAGCTCATCAGCCTATTCTGGAGACCCGTAGGCTGGATTGGGGTGAAATTAGGGTTTTCCTTACTTGGAGGTTGGGACATTTTTAGGTGTTTACTATTTATAGTAAATACTAATTTTGGCAGTTTGCAGTTGTTAGTCTTCAGGTTTTCATTTCCAATTGGAGCAATTTTATGATTTCAAGTTTTGGCTTCTAAAAGCTTTATTTTGGTGAATTTCTTAAATAAAGGCATTAATGTTATAATTTAAAGTTGCCCCCTTGGCCTAGTAAAATAACTTCAAGTTGTTCTTACAAGGTGGTCTTGATGGGGGGACACCTTCATAAAAGGGAGAATTAAATATTTATTAAAGTCTCTAATGCCTTGGAAAGTGGACTCCACTTTAATGAAGGATTTAAATTTTATGAAAATTGAAAAAGAATTCAAATGTGACTCTTGGCATATCTTCTTAGAATTTGAAGAGTCTTCTAATCTTCTATAAAATTAAAGCTTTTCTCCAACTTTGTTCATCCACTGCTTATCATACTATTATGTTGTCGAAATGACAATTGATTATTTTCTTTGAGGATGCTACCTCCTAGCCATTATCTAGTTTTTTGTTTGAAATACAACACCTAGTTGGTCATTTGTTGCTTCTAAAACCAGACTAGCAGATTGAGCTCATATGTTGAAGAATTCTAGAGTTTTTTACAGTTTTGGATTTGTTGGTTCATCTACAGTTGAAGGTGGTTTTTGCATACAGCTCTTGGAGTGAATTTATTTTGCTTGTGGGTATTTTTCCAATCCATTCCTACACTCAAGGCGACCATCTTTGGAGATTATCAGATTTTAAGTTTGAGTTTGTGATTTTTTCTTCCCAAAACCACCCTTGTTCATGTCCATACCATTTTGGGACATTGGGAATTGTGCTGAGAAATAAATACTCATCTTTTGATGTTTCTTCATCATATAATGGGTGCCTATCTTCCAAAAGACCATTGGAATTGATTTCATGTCATTCAGAGGTAAATTGATCAAGTTATGAGCATTTCATGGTGTTCTCTGTTAGCTGCTCAAAATTTCTAGAACTCAGATTTTTATATCATATTACATTAATTTTCTATTTTGGATCTTTACTTCATCATTGATAGAATTCATTATCCTCTTCTTATCACTCTTCTCTATCATTGTAATTTTCATGTATTTTGTAGCTCTCTTTCTTTATTGTAAGACTGTAAACAGTAGTACTGTTCCAGTCCTTTATTACTACAATTATTTTCTAATTCTCACATTAAGTACCCCTAGATGGTTTACCGCCAGTGTGGAGAATAAGCTAGTAACTCTCATTGTACCCACTAAAAAGTGGATAATTCCCACTCTTGAGTGGATGCCCACCACAGTGGATGAATTAGATAGTTTGATTCTTCATGGTTGGCTATCTGCCTACAATTACTTTCAATTGTAATAATTACTCCTTCATATGTTAGTGCCTCGCTCTCACTGGGATCTTGAGTGCACATTCTTGATGTTGAGTTTTATCTTCAGTTTCAGTTGCATTCTATTTCTGTATCAAGTTGAATCCTAGGGATACTTTGACCATATGCCTGCCACTCTTCCTTAAGTGGTTTTAGGGCGCATTCTTGGTTAGAGTTTCTTTGATAGTGTTTGGATTTGGAACTAACGCTAATCTAGTTGGCCAAGTGTTGGTTTGTGTTGTGTAAATTCAACGAAAAAATTGGCTAGCATATTTTAGTTGTGGACTATTGGGCAATGACCTAGATCAACTCGATGACCATCAAATTTCTTCCCCTTTAACCAATAGGCCAACAACCATAACATATATCCTCCTTTAGCAATAGACGGATAAGATTAGAACATCTTGATGAATAATTTTGCACATCCTCATACATCCTTTTAGTATCATGCTATTTAACCTTTCATAATTGTCGAGGAATATCTCAACAAATATTCCCATGACCTTTATAGTTTTACATGCAGTGGCAATGACACCATGTGGCTCATGCCCGCTATCCCTCCATAGGCCCATATCTAACAGTGGGTCCTCCGCTGGCTAGCAGGGAATGACTGAGATTCATTTTTCAAAGCACATATTAATCGTTGATTTGATCATATTTAGCCATCGACGCCTTTGAATAGTGGTAGGACCCACCACAAGGGTGAAAAAGTGTCACCTTCCTACTATCCCTATGGCCTCATAATTTTATTATTTTAATCCCACGAGCTAGTGGGGAACTAATGAAAATAATTCGCTAATGAAAACATTTTTTTTGGTTTGAAAACATTTTTGAATCATTAATAAAATCAGTAATAAAATGTCAACCATTGAGTTTTTGAAATATAAAGTTTCTAGTGTTATTCCTAAGGTTTGAATTCACAAGTCTAGTGCTCTAGACATTTGCTTCCGAAATGCAAATACAATTGTCCATCGAAAATTCATCAAACGATCATGGGTTATATTGATTTTCACTGACATCTAGCTTTAGAAATAATGAATATGTTGACACTTGTTCCCATTCTGGACACTTTATGAAGGAATTTGGCTATGTGGAAAATTTGTCCTAGAATAGAACAATATGTAGCATTTGATATTTTTGCCAGCCACACTATGATTTATTATTGGCATACCAGTTTATTTTGCCAATGAATTTTTCTATTGGTTTGAGATTATGTTTAATTCACCAATGGTTTTCTTCTTCATTTGAAAAAAAGGTTTAATTTTCCAATGAAAATATATTTTTTTATTTGAATTTTTTTTTTAATCACCAACCAAAATATTTTATCTGTTTGAGCACAACTTTAATTTTCCAATAGAAATATCTTGTTCGTTTGAAAACATGTTTAATTCGCCAGTGAAAATATTTTATTGGTTTGAAAATAGGTTTTAGTCACCAATGAAAATATTGTATTGGTTTTAAAAAATTACAATTCACTAGGATTTTCCATAGACTTATAACTATTACAAAAGATATGCCAATTGCGATTATTTTTTTCTCAAAAAAAAAAAAATTGCAAAAAAACTTAATATTTTAATTGGGAAGTATACAAGATTCACCAGGATTTTACGCCTTCACTGAGGTGGGGGGGTTCTTAAATTTATCCCTGTGGTTCATACATGACTAGAAAGTGGCAAGTGCATTAGTAAGACTGAAAGGCATAACTAGAAACTCGTAATGTCTAGAGTGGCATTTGAACACTGTCTTATGCACATTCTCTACATAGACTCCAATCTGATGGTACCCTAAACAAAGATCAATCTTCAAGAAATAAACTACATGTAGACACTTAAAAATGTCCTAAATGGTATCATGCACTCAAATCAAATATACTAACACCATTTCATCCTAAAACCCATCCTCTTTTCACTTAATTAATTAAATTAGCCTAGCTATTTAGTTAATCACAACATTTTCATCTATTAACCTAATAGACTTAATTAGGTAAATTCATCCCCTTTCACACCAACATTTCTTCGTATTAAATTGAATAAATCAAATTATTTAATTTAAAGCTCTAAGTCCTCTTATTTAATTAAATAACCCTAAGTTGTTTAATTAAATATCATAACACATCCCCCCTTTTCATTAAATCATTTATTTAATGAATATCATGTAATTCCTCTAATTTGTATAAATTGAAACATTATTTTAATGATCAAATTACTAATTAAATTATAATCCTCCCACTTGCAAGGGAATATTCCTCCTTTGCACATTCCTCCGAAAAGGGAATATTCCCATGGAATATTTCTTTTCACAATTAAATTTGGTTTTAATTAACTAAATATCTAATTTTCCTCACCTATGAGAATATTCTCTTTCTTCTCTCATTTGAAAAAGGGAATATTCCTTTTTGAAACAAACTTTCAACAAGACTTCTTGTGCAAGTTTTGAAAGTGTGTTTGTTTGGATGAATGTGAACCTTTGATTATATATCATCTTGCATCTTTAACCCTTGATGATAATCCATGATCCATGCCTCCATTTTCCTTCCATCTTGACCATTGATTAACTTTTTTAATCTTAGCCCTTCATTTCTCATTTTTCCTCCTATAAATAGGTCACTATTTAGAGACAAATGGATCCATATTTTAAGAGAAAGATTATGTTGTTAAAATCACTCTCATCTTGCACTCATATTTCATGTTTTAAGAGGAATTTTAGGTTTTTTTTTTGCATCATATTAGCTTAGCTTCCATTAATTTCTTTCATGGTAACTTAGATGCCTCCATTTAGCATATTTTGTAATTAGGATTTTAATCTCTTAAGCTTAAATTCCATTTATAATAGCTTTGCATACATCCATATCGATCATCTTACATAGACCATGTTAAAATAGCTCTCATCATGTTAATTTAGCTTTTAAATCATGTTTTCATACACATCTCTCATCGGTTTTGTCGATTCTCTTAAATAGAATCGATCAAAATAAGCTCATTTATCCATGAGATTGGGAAATGGTCACCATTCCACATCAATGTGACGTGACTCCCCCAATAGGACAAGTTTCAATGGATTAGAATAGGTGTTTTTGAAGCTTTTGTATTTTTAATATGTTAGTTTTTAATGGATTCTTAGTTTAGTTTTGCATTGAATGATCTTATTGGACTGATGTTTAGTGGATTGATTATACTTTGAATCTTCATGGATCAAGTGTAGTCATCCCATACTAAGCCATTGGTCACATTTTGGTGCTAGAAGGAGGGCAGTACTGATCATATTTAATGAATTTTTCTCTTGAATTTCATTTTTCTGGTTTTGTAGATACAACAATGCTCTTGGAGACTACAGAGACACCTTTGTCAAGCATCACAATATAGCAATGCTCTTTCCTCTAGATACAGTGTGTTACTTGTGAAATTTTAAATTCCAAAGCCCATATAAAAATCCTTTGATTAATGCCTTTGTTAAATCCTATATGTATCCAAATCACAGTTTTAGCAAATTTCATAACTAATTGCGACCCTGCCAAGTTTCCTAACTAAGCCACTAGGTTTTGAAATCCTAGAATTGCCTGATCATAATATTCATGGTGATGGGCTATGAATTCGGGAAGTCAGAAGTTCATAAAACCTTAAAACTCCTAACTAATGGTTATGAAGTTCTCCTCCATGACTTGGTGTTTTTGTTGGAATGCATGACTTTTAAGGTGTCAATTAATTAAATAAGTTGCACAACGCCTTTAAGGAATGTCTTCACAAATGCTTTGGAATGTCAATTTAAAATGTAAATTAAGCTTTAAAATCCTTTGAAAGGATAACTATTAAATAAGGAAGTTGGTGAAATAGATTTCGTGACAGGTTGGCACGTTTCTTTTGGCCAATAAATGGTCACTTCTCACCACCAAAATTAAACAGACCTACATGCAAAAGAAGGTGACAACATGTTTAGTTCCAGAATTTTCTCAAGATAGTACTTCCTGGTGAAGTTGTAGAATGGGAAGATGAACTAGTTCGTGTTATACAAACCAATTTAAATTGGCCAGAAGAGGAATAATTCTATATCATTTCTAAACTACATTTGTTGGCATGGAATGAAAAGACCAGCTATGTTGAGTATAACTAGGTGATTTTCATCCTATATGAAGAAGAACGTGTTGAATTTCACAATCTAGTTATGGAAATGCAGTTGGAGTTGTTCAGGGTTCTGGCTCATCCAATGGTTTAGCAGCATGCATGGATTTTCATGACACGTAATGATAATGCCTTTCACAAAACTTTTTATATTTTGGAATCTTTTGTCTTCTAGTCATTTTCAAGACCATTATTCCTATAATGTAACAGTTTTGGTGTGCCTATAAAAAATTCTAAAGCAATGTAAAAAAAGGGGGGTGGAGGAGATCAGAAAAGGAAAGGGAATAGAAAGGAAGAAGAATTTTGAGTTTTGAAAAATAGTTTTATTGTACAGAAGGATGGACTTTGAGCCTGCCCATAAATATTAAAGAATAAAGAAATATTATAAACCTTTGTTTCTATCAATATTATCTTTGATTACCATTGAATTGTGTTTCTTTGTAATCTCTTTGATATCTATCTGTTATATGAAATTGATTTTTTGATTATTCTTGGGACTTTGAATTCGGGATAGTTGAGCTGTTGGAAGAAGTTCTACAATGCATTCTTTTCCTTTTTCCTGTTGTGGGTTTAAAAAAAATGGGCTTTGTATCGTTTGTTCATAGAATCCTCATTTTGGGTTAGCTTACTATATTTACTTTCATGGTTATGGATAAATATCTATGAACCTTTTCTGCTTTCTAGTTAAAATCATACTCGGTTTTTCCCATTCATTAGATATCATTAGAAGGTAGTTGCACCTTGTAAAATAAGTAGAGAGCACTTGCAATTACCATTGCTAGTGACTCAATTGTTGGTGATCTTTATCATTCCTCTTGGGCATTTTGAGTCATTTTTTGTATTAATTTATGAGGGAGAAATCTGTCAACCAACAAATATTTGGCGACTCTATTGGGGATCAAATGCAATGAATAAGTGGTGTCCTGTTCTTCAGACAACTTTAAAAGTACTTCCCTGAAGATGGAAGTTGGCGACTCTGCAAATAGTGATGCACGTAGAAGTATTATGTCCTAAGATTTGTACTAATTTCCTTTCTCCATTTACATAATGGCATTAACTTCCTCCCAGGCATGGAGAAGTCATTTTGGTCCTCTCTCTTTACCTGTATATTCACTATTTCCTAAAGGGTCAAGAAAGTATTTCTCAAAATTTGATGGAGAAGGCCCTCTGGATGTTGAAAAACATATTTTCGCCTTCACAGTCGCCTGTGGCATTTTGGGGTTAAGTCAAGAAGATGTTTTTGTCAGGTTATTTATTGAATCTCTTAGTGGACTTGCTGCTAATTGGTTTTGTCATTTGGAAGAGGATTGCATAACTAATTGGAATTCATTAAAAGATAAGTTTTTGGGAAGATATAAGGGCCCTGTAGATAAAACTTCCATGTTGAGACAATTTTTTAATATTTATAAGCATGAAAATGAAGAGATCAGATATTTTTTGGATAGGTTTAATCGACTACTTAGAAACATGCCTACTTCTATTCATCCAAATAAACAACTACAACTTTGCACTTTCATTTCATCTTTGCACCTAGATGTTCAGTTCTGTTTAAAAAGGTGTAAAATAAATGATATTGAAATTGAGAAAGAAGTGGTTGTCAAAATTGAGGATGATATGATTCAAAGTGGTCTATGGAAGAAAAATCAGTTTGTGTTGTATAATTAAAACCTAAAAAATTCCACCTTACCGAAACCAATTCCTCGGCTTATGGAGTTCCAATACACACAACCTCCTACCGTCAAATATAGTAATCTCTCTTTTTTTTCACCAAATAATTTTAATAGAAAAAGAGTAATCAGGGAGGAAATTAATTCTTGTGGTAATGGAAGGATTGAGGCCTATTATTTTCAGTATGAACATGATCAATCAAATGAAAAAGGATATGAACAATTCTTTTAAAATGAAATCTCTCAGAATCCTTGTTTACAACATAAATACACTCATTCACTTTTGTTACAGATGAAGAATGACTTAAAAGCATTCAACATGAGGATGAAATTACTAACATCTTATCTTCTAGTCATATGTAGGCTGAGTATGAAACTTTCAAAATTTCAGAGCAAGCTAGTACTAAGGTAAATTTACAAAGAGTTAGAGATGGTATTTTTCTTGATTCTTTTCATTTTAAGGATCTTGATACCAAAGATTTGGCTAAGTATAGTATTTAAGATGATCAAACCAATGAATGTGTTGAATCTTATATCATTCATGAGGGAAAAAATGAACTTTTTTCTAAAAAAGAAGTTATTGCAACTGTATTGCAAGACATGAGTGTAGGTGGAAAAATAAGTTATGAAATTGATAAATTAGAAAGAGAAAATGTTTCAGTTGGGAATAGTTTCCTTGGAAATGATGAGAATTCCTAGTCTAGTATATCTCCAGTTTTGCAAGAAATTGGTAATCAACTTTCTGAGTTGCATGATTCTTTATCCTTTCAAAAAAAGATTAGGCACGGTCCCAAATATAGTGGAGTGTGTGTTGTAGGTCAAGATATAGGATTTCAAAATGATATGGTCACTTATATGTATGGTACCAAAAGGAGGGTTTCATCTAATCGTTTGTGTATAGGTTGTCCAATTCGAGGGCTACTTTATTCAAGTTGGTTAGAATGATTTTTCTGCTAGGCTATACCTAAGGTCATTGAGATGAATATGGAGGATCTTATGATAGATTAGATTGATATAAGTTGTCAAATAGAACAACTGCCCAATCGTAATATTTGTGGTTATGGGATACGAAGTCAAGAAGTTAGAAGTTTGCAAAACCTTGAAACTCCCAACTAATGGTTATGAAGTTCTCCTTCTTCGCGACCAGGTGTTTTCATTGGAATGCACGTATTTTAAGGTGTCAGTTCATTAAATAAGTTGCATGACGCCTTTAAGGAATGTCTTTTGAAATGCTTTGGAATGTCAATTTTAAATATAACGCAATCTATAAAATCCTCTGAAAGGACAACTATTAAATAAGGAAGTTGCTGAAACAAATTTCATGACAGGTTGGCATGTTTCTTTTGGCCAATATATGGTCACTTCTCACCACCAAAATTAAACAGAGTTGCATGCAAAAGAAGGTGACAACATTTTCAATTCTAGAATTTTCTTAAGATGGTACTTCATGGTGAAGTTGTAGAATGGGAAGATGAATTAGTTCCTATTACACAAGCCGATTTAAATTGGCTAGAAGTGGAACAATTCGACATCATTTCTGAACTACGCTCACTGGCCTAGAAAGAAAAGACTAACTATGTTGAGTATAATCAAGTGATTTTCATCTTGGAAGATGAAGAAGAATGTGCTGAATTTTGCAATCTAGTCATGGAAATGTAGTTGGAGTTGTTCAGGGTTCTGGCTCATCCAACGATTTAGCAACGTGCATGGATTTTCATGACACGTAATGATAACGCCTTTTATGAAACTTTTTCTATTTTTTAATCTTTGTCTTCTGGTTGTTTTCAAGACTGTTATTCCTATAATGTAATAGTTTTGGTGTTCCTATAAAAATTTTCAAAGCAATGTAAAAAAAGGGGGGAGGAGGAGATCAAAAAAGGAAAGGGAATAGAAAGGAAGAAGAATTTTGAGTTCTGAAAAATAGTTTTATTGTATAGAAGGAGGGACTTTGAGCCTGCCCATAAATATTAAAGAATAAATAAATATTATAAACCTTTGTGTCTATCAATATTATCTTTGATTACCATTGAATTGTGTTTATTTGTAATCTCTTTGATTTTTATTTGTTATATGAAACTGATTTTGTGATTATTCCTGGGACTTTGAATTCGGGATAATTTAGTTGTTGAAAGAAGTTCTGCAAATCATTCTTTGCCTTTTTCTTGTTGTGGGTTTAAAAAAAAGGGCTTTGTATTGATTGTTCATATAATCCTCATTTTGGGTTAGCTTACCATATTTACTTTCATGGTTATGGATAAATATCTATGAACCTTTTCTGCTTTTTGGTTAAAAGCATACTTGGTTTTCCCCATTCATTAGATATCATTAGAAGGTAGTTGCACCTTGTAAAATAAGTAGAGAGAACTTGCAAATACCATTGCTAGTGAATCAATTGTTGGTGATCTTTATCCTTCCTCTTGGAAATTTTGAGTCATTTTCTATATTTATTTATGAGGGATAAATCTATCAACCAACATAGTGATGCTTAATTAAATCACTAACACCCATTAAAATAAATTGTGATGCTAATACTTTTTAGAGGTATGGAAGATTTGAAAATGGAAATGCCACCAAATAGTGACACTATCGTCATCTCTATTTTACTACAGAGCAATGCTTTTTCTCACCAAAGCGACACCTTTTTGAATTATGGTGACACTATCATAAACTGTGATGCTTTTTATTGGTAAGGTAAGCAAAAACAGTGACTGAATTTTAGCATAGAGCTTTAAATTTTTTATTTTATTTACTTTTTAACATGTCACTAACTTCTAGATTTTGTTTTTTTTAGGCTAACTAGTTTTGTAGGTTTGGATAATGAAATTTGAAGTGAAGGAGCATTTCATCATTAAGATTTATAATTGTAACAAGTGTTTCAACACTTATGGGGAAATTATGACCCATTTATGATGCTTTATTTCATGTTTTAGGACCAAACTAGATTTCTTTTGGGCTTTAAAATGAACATTCAAATTGGTTAAAATTGAACCCTCACATTTTTATGATTTATTGGTTTAAAATCAAACAATACAATCCTAACACTTCAAATTGGTGCTTAAAACGAACTCATTTTGCTATGACGAATTAAATTGAATGTATTTGAATTGTTTAAGTATGCTTGTTGTGCATATCCAATCCCCTTACACTTTGTGTGATCTTGGGTGAAGAGAAACACACAAGTATACTTTTTCTTCTTGGAAGTGCTTATCCTCTCTCCTTGAGCCTATTGGAAATCTTGGGCAACGAAAAAATATTTTATGCTTCAAACATGTGTTACCTTTAGAGGGCCTACCTCCCAACTTGTGAGAGGGAACAACCTAAGTGATGATTTCATTTTAGTTTGCTATATAAATAATTGGTTGTGACTAAAGTCATTAACCAACTGGTTGTGGTTGCCCCATACCGACGAATGTCTCCCTTAGTATCCTTGTGATGTGTTAAAACCCTTAGATATTTCTAAGGACTAGAAGGCCTCTTAATTGAGTGAATCACCATGTGTATGGCACTGATTTATACTAAATATGGTCAATAAAATCCTTGTTAGTAGTGGTTAACCAAGTCCAATTCTGAAACATATTTTAAGGTAGTGCATTGGAGTAACACCACTCTAAGAAGTTACTTACCATGTCTAGTTTTTTATTGAGGAAATAAAGCAAATGGGGAAAGGACTCCTTTGCTTGGCATGACAAGAAATTACATTTCTTTGACATAGCCTATTTTTCCATTTCATCTTCATAGATTAATCATCTCTTCCAATGATGGAAAGCCTACTACAAAATATGTACCCACTCTATCTAGGATTGTAAATGCTTGTGAGTAAGTTTAACACTTGTTTGGTTCCAAAAAAATTGCAAAAAAACATCCAAAAGTCTTTTTGAAATTTCAAACCCTTTGGTCTAAGTATGGATCCCCTTTGAAAAAACATTGATATTGATGCTTGTCCTAAGGATTTATTCTTTGAGACTTCTAAATATTTTGGTTTACATATCAATCCATGCTACCCAAAGTTAACCTAGGTAACTATGCCCCTAACTTAATCCTTTTCACTAAATGGACTTTGTGAAATTTATGATGTTTTTGAAATAGACATTTATTTTGAACTTAAGCAAGACAGTGTTTATGGTAAAAAGAAACTCATTTAAGCAAGATAAATTGACAAATTGAACCCCACATGACCATTTGGCATTCAATTGGTCCAGTTGAACAACCTAACCTTATGCCTACTATCATTCATTTAAACTTTGAACTAATTGAGGGAGAACAAATGTATATAATTAGTAGTTTGAGAAGCTACACTTTTGAAACAAAGGAAACACCCATCCAATGGAGAAATGAAGCATACATCTTAGAAGAACAAGAAGAACAAGTCGATATTGTGGTTGAAAGGCCCATATTACAACCTCTCATGTGGCAATAAATATCCTCTTTTCCATAATCGTGAGCTTCTCTAAATTATCTCTCACAAAATCAAAATACCCAAGAGAAGCTCTACATGTCATCACTTAAAACTTAGGCATCATAGTCAAAAGGCTATCAAGAAACACCTTGTGGCTCTCTATCACAATAGGAACATTTTGGTGAGGATTTTTAATAAACGTGTTTCGATGAATGAACCATACATGTATGCCCAATATGAATCCCTGATTTAAGTCAAACATTGGTCTTTTTCATAATCTTTGGCTTGTCTTAAATGATCTCACAAAAAATCAAAACCCCTAAGAGAAGGTCTAAATGTGGCAATTTCAAAATTAGAAATCATAGTGAAAAGTACATTTGGAGACATATCTTAAGAAATCACCAGAACCGAGATAGTTTAATAAGGAGATGTTTTCTATGCTATTTCATGAATGAACCAGATCTACACATTTCACAAGAACTTCTCCTTGATCATTGAGTCTTTAGGATTTGATAACTTTATAGGTATAGCATCTTTCTCACCACCTTGGTCTTGGAAAACAAAGGTTCACTCTAGGTCAACATTTGGTCAAAAATCTCATTCATCCCTTATCATCTTCCATCCTTCACTTCACCAAACTTTGCAAAAATTTCGAACACACTAATGCTTTTAGACCTGATGCAGGAGCATCCAGTGGTTTAAGGGCAATCTTGCATCACCCAAAAATATTTAAATTTAAATTTTATCATTTTTAGATGTTTTTACATTTTTGGATACCCTTTTCATCATAATGAAATTCTCAATTTACGTTTTTTACTTTCTATTGTTGGGTTGAAAGATATTGCAGTTTTAGTTTCCCATATTTGCACCTAAAAATATTTTGAGTTGGATTTGAGGCACTAAGAGCTTCTGGAATGGCCCTGAAACTTTCCAAAATTGGCATACCAAATTTCTAGCACATTCTTGACTTCGAGACCTTTCCAACGGTTCAAACGGTTCGCGAATCGGAGCCCCAGATCAAAAGTTATGGCCCCAGGAAGTTGGCACACTTTCTAGAAGATACCATTGCAAATGCTTTTTGAAATTTGAACTTCATGTTGTAAATTTTCAGCGCCAAACTGCCTAAACTCAATTTGAATGTTGTTTTGGCTCCAAACTAATGAAGAGCTCTATTTATGGGTGGGTTTTTCTAATTTTTGGGTAACTTTTTGGGGACAAGCTCGCATATTGCGAAAGGGTTATTCTGTAGCTGTCTGTAGCTTGCATGTGTTGTAGAACTTGGGGATTTGAGTTCCTATGCATGTAAGAAGCTCCATTTTCTGAATAATAAAATTATTCTCTATTTTGTGGGTTATTTTCTGTGTCTCGGGTTGTGCCCTCATCAAGTGGTATCAGAGCGAGGTTTTCTTGAGCGTGTGGACAGATCACCGATAGTGAGGGAGTTCGCACCAAGACCGTGGTTGTGGGTCAAGGTCAAGAAAGATACCTCCAAGAGTGATGCCTGGTAGGAATGGTGGTGCCAGAGGTGGTCGAGGTGGCAGAAATGTTGGTGGAAGAGATGCACTGGCAGCCCTCCAGAGATAGGTTGATGCATTACAAGAGCAGTTGAGAAGAGGGTTAAACCTAAGGGAGGAAAGTGAGGATAAAGGAGAGGAAGAAGGTTCAAATGCAGAAGAGGAAGAAGAAGTAATTGATTGAGACCAAATGCAGCTAATAAGGGCCATTTCAAAGATCGGGAAAAGACCTAGAGCAGAAGTCCCCAGTTATTCTGGAAGTCTGAACCAAGAAGAGTTGATCGATTGGATCAATGAACTAGAAAAATATTTTGAGTATGAGGAAATAGAGGACCCAGATCGGGTTAAGTTTGTAAAAGTGAAGCTAAAGGGCCATGCTAGTATTTGGTGGAAAGAGGTCCAGTTGGAAAGAAATCAAAGAGGAAAATTCAAGATCACCAGATGGGATCGCATGGTAGAGAAACTAAAGAAGCAGTTCATACCAGTGGACTACGAGTTAGATATGTTGTAGAAACTGCAAGGGTTGAAGCAAGGAAGCAGATCTGTGAAAGAATATACTAAAGATTTTCACAAGATAATCATCAGAATAGGTCACACAGAGGCTAATAAGGAGAAGGTAGCCTGATATCTTAATGGGTTATGAATGAGCATCCAGGAGGAGTTAAGCCTAGTCAAAATGACCACCATTGAGGATGCCTATCAATTTGCTCTGAAAGTGGAAGAGAAGCTAAACAAAAGATTTGATGGCAAGCAAAAAGGAAGAGGAGGTCAAAGCGGAAGGGGCAATGGAAGACCTTCAAGAAGCCGAAATGATGGTGAAAAGAAAAGTGAAGATGTGGGTACCAGCTGAAGCCAAAGAAATGACAACTTCTACCGACCTCGTGATCAAAATAGTGGTGATCAAAGAGGTAGAGGACAAGGGAGATATGGACAAGGATCTGGAAGAGGCGGTTTCAGGGGAACGTGTTTTCAGTGTGGTGAAGAAGGGCATCGAGCCTATGAATGTCCACAACACCAAGGAAGGGCAGAAAAAAGGAAAGAAGGTCGTGGAAGGTTTGCGCATGCAGATGAGGAGGCCTAATATGAACATTCAGACGATGCTGAAAGGGGAGAAGCCCTAGTGATTAGGAGAGCCACGGTGTGAGGAAAAGGAACTAGAATAGAGGAAGAATCTATTTCACACAAGGTGCAAGTGTGAAGGAAAATGTTGTGATGTCATTATTGATGGTGGGAGCATTGATAATCTAGTGTCAGAGGAGATGGTCACAAAGTTGAAGCTGAAGAGGGAAAGGCACCCGCATCCATATCGGATTGCCTGGTTGCAGAAAGAGCAAAAAAGTTTTGGTCAATGAGCAGTGCCTAGTAAAGTTCAAGATCGAGAGCTACCATGATGAGGTACTCTGTGATATCATCCCCATGGATGCATGTCACATGTTGTTGGGGAGGCTGTGGCAGTTCGATAGGTGAGCTATACACGATGGCCATGCAAACACTTATTCCTTGACAAAGGATGGGGTTAGTCACAAGTTGAAACCCTTGAAGGAGATTGAGGAAAAGGTATGCAATAGTGCTAGAATTTGTTATGTAGATGGAAGAAAATTTTTAGAAGGTATGAAGCATGAGCATGTGTGTTATGCATTGATTCCTAGAGTGAGTAATGAGGATAGTGAGAAGGTTCCAGAAGAAGTTTCTGAGATGTTGGATGAGTTTTAGGATATTGTTTCGATAATGTACCTAAGGGTTTACACACGATAAGGAAGATCAGTCATCGAGATTGACTTAATTTCTGGATCAGTTTTCAAATAAGAGCGACTCATAGGAATGACCCAGTAGAAAATAGAGTTAGACAGACAAGTTCAAGAGTTGTTGAAAGGAGTTTGTCTGAGGAGAGTTTGAGTCACAGTATGAGTACACAACGATACTAGCACCAAAGAAGGATGGGGAGTGGAGGATGTGTAGAGATTCACCGAGCCATAAACAGACAATCAAGTATAGATTTCCCCTACAAAAGGATGGATGACACGATGGGTACATTTGCAAGGTGGAGCTTAGTACTTCACAAAGATTGATCTAAAGAGTGGATATCACCCGGATCAGTTGAGAGGAGATGAATGGAAGGCCAAGACCAAAGAGGGCCTGTATCAGTGGTTAGTCATGCCTTTTGGGCTAACCAATGCATCGAGCACATTCATGGGGCTCATGAACGAGGTACTAAAAGAATTTCTGGGAAGTTTTGTTGTTGTGTATTTAGATGATATTTTTATTTCCAGTAAGGCGTTAGATGAGCATCGATGCATATTAGGAGGGCCTTTGAAGTTAAGAAGCATTGATTAATGTAGAAGTCTGAGTTTTGTGAGAGAGTTAGTGTACTTGGGGTTTGTTGTCACCAGTGAAGGTCTCAAAAGTGGACCAGGAAGAGTGAAGCTATTCTAGAATGGCCTACCCAAGAGCTACTTCTGCGAAGGTGAGAGATCTTTACATGGTTTTAGCTAGTTTTATAGAAATTTCATTAGAAACTTGATGAGTATTTGTAGACCACATTTGGAAACAATGAGAGGGATGAAAAGATTTCAAGTGGAGCACTAGGCGGCAAAAAATTTTTGAATTGTTGAAGTAGAGGTGATAGAGCAACCTGTTCTAGCCCTCCTAAGATTTCAACAAAGGTGTTTGAGTGGATTGTGATCACGGTGTTGAGCAAGAAGGTAAACCCATTTACTATTCCGATTGAAGAATTAAATGATGCCAAGAGAAATTATTACGTATATGATCAAAAGGGTACATGCAATAGTTCAAGCATTAAAGAAATGGAGGCATTATTTGTTGCCAAAGGATTTGTTCACACTAATCATGGGGCCTTGCGATTTACCTAAATAGTCGAGGAAAATTAAATGGAGGCATATGAAATGGGTAGAGTTTTGCGAGTTATACCTTTGTTTTGAAACATAGAGGTGGGAGATCAAATAGGGTTGCGGTCTGCTTAAGTAGAGCATACATTGATGAAAAAAGATGCAGATTGAAGTGGTTGGGTTCTTGGCCGGAGCACAAGACGAATCTGAGAAGATCTGATTTTAGAGAGGCTTGGAAAGCTTGTAAAGGAACACATTACGATGGATAGAACAAGGTGGGCGGATTTCCTTAATCAAGATGACATGTTATTTAAGGGAATTCAATTGTGTATCTCGAGGAGTTCCATGAGGGAGAATCTGATAAAGGAGAAACATAGTGGAGGAATGGCAGGACATTTTGGTCGGGATAAGACCATTGCCATTATCAGTGAGCATTATTATTAGCCTCAGTTGTCACAATATGTGAAGAAGTTTGTACAAAGTAGGGTATGTAGATGGCTAAAGGAGTGAGCCAGAATACAGGCTTATATCAGCCCTTACCGAGAGGCCATGGGAGGATATAAGTATGGACTTTGTTCTTGGTTTTCAAGGACACGAGGAATGGTCGAGTCTTTGTGGTGGTTGATAGGTTTTCGAAGATGGCACATTTCATTCCATGTCAGAAGACCCATGATGCAGTCCACATTGTTGAATTGTTCTTCAAAGAGGTGGTGAGGCTACATGGTCTGCCAAAGAGTATTGTTTCAGATCGTGACACCAAATTTGTGGGGTACTTTTGGAGGACCTTGTGGAAGAAGCTGAAGACAGAGTTGAAGTTCAGTTCTGCACACCATCCACAAAAAGATGGGTAGCAGAGGTTGTTAACAAGAGTGGGGTAACCCTCTGAGATGTTTGGTAGGAGATAAACCCAAGGGATGGGACTTGATCTTACCTTAAGGAGAATTCTCTTACAACAATTCTATCACAGAAATGCTGGTAGATCACCATTCCAGATTGTGTATGGAGGTAGCCCAGAACAGCTCGAGAATTGAGGAAGATGGACCAAGAAGAAAATAAGTGTGAAGCCGAAGATTTTGCAGAACACATCAAGGATATACATGAGAAGGTAAGAGAACATATTAACAAGATGAATATGCATTATAAGGCTAAGGCAGATCAGAAGAGGAGGTATAAGGAGTTTGATTGGTGATGAAGTGATGGTCCACTTGAGGGAAAGAAAGGTTTCCAGTGGGAACATATAACAAATTGAAGATGAAGAAGTTTGGTCCCTGTAAAATTTTGAAGAGGCATGATTCAGGGAATGCATATGAGGTAGAGTTGCCAAATGGATTCAACATTTTCCCTGTGTTCAACATTTTAGATTTGACAGAGTATCATGAAGGTGGTGCAGAGGAAGTATCAATAATGGAACAACGTGGGATTCCAACACCTCCTTCAAAAAGGGAGGAGATTGAAGAAATCCTAGATAGTCGTGTGGGAAGGAGAACTAGGAACAGACAGTATGAAGAATATCTAGTGAAATGGAAAGGAAGGTCTGTTGAAGATTCATCCTGGTTGTCTAAGGCAGAGGTTGACCGTTTGGGTTTTTCTCCACCATCTGAGATGTGACGGGGTCACTTCTCAAATTACCCTGGGTGTCTGATACAGGAGCATCTAGTGGTGTAAGGGCAATCTTGCATCACCCAAAAATAGTTAAATTTCAATTTTATCATTTTTTAGATGTTTTTACATTTTTGGATACCCTTTTCATCATAATGAAATTCTCAATTTACGGTTTTTACTTTCTATTGCTGGGTTGAAAGATATTGCAGTTTTAGTTTCCCAGATTTGCACCTGAAAATCTTCCAAGTTGGATTTGAGGCACTTAGAGATTTTATAATGGCCTTGAAACTTTCCAAAATTAGTGTAGTGGATTTTGAGCACGTTCTCTACTTCGAGACCTTTCCAATAGTTCAAACGGTTCGCGAATCGGAGCCCCGAATCAAAAGTTATGGCCTCAGGAAGTTGGCGCACTTTCTAGAAGATACCATTGCTAATGCTCTTTTAAAATTTGAACTTTATGTTGTAAATTTTCGGTGCCAAACCACCTAAACTCAATTTGAATGTTGTTTTGGCTCCAAACTAATGAGGAGCTCTATTTATGGGTGGGTTTTTCTAATTTTTGGGTAACTTTTTGGGGACAAGCTCGCATATTGCGAAAGGGTTATTCTGTAGCTGTCTGTAGCTTGCATGTATTGTAGAACTTGGGGATTTGAGTTCCTCTGCATGTAAAAAGCTCCATTTTCTGAATAATAAAATTATTCTCTATTTTGTGGGTTATTTTCTGTGTCTCAGGTTGTGCCCTCATCAAGACCTAGACATCTATCAACCCAAACCCAACTTAGTTACTTCATATGTGAAATTAATCCTTTTCCATGAACTTAGCTAAGTTAGATATCATCTTTAGACTAGTTTATATTAAGGTCACAAGTATACCCTAAAGATTTCCAAGTTCATAAACATCTTTTACTGAAATCCAATAATCAAACCTTCTAAGTTAAAAGTGTTGTCCCAAAATGTTTGCAAAGATCACTTCCCATATCATTACTCCAAAATGACTTAGAGCATCCCTTTTACCTAGATTTGAGTCAACTAGAGAGTTTAAAAAACACAACTCTCCCATAGGTGACCCAAAATTTATGGTAAAGAAAAGATCAAAACACAAGAGAATCATGGAGAAAACCAAAGTCACATTCACCTCAAGTGATCCCAATCCTCAAGAATTTGATCCAATAAATCAAGTTACCCCATCACAATAACCCTTGTCTCCATCAAGGCCATATGAGATAGAAGACATCACTAACAACCCATTTGGAATTACTAAGGAATAAATCATGGAGTACAAACAATAAAACCAGGCCTTGGAAAATTTAGCTCCAATTTCCCCATTTTTTGTTACACAATCATTAGCACAAGGCTTGACTTCATCCACCATTCAAACAACTCAATTTCTAGGGCTCAATCAGGCATCCATTTCTAGTCTTGCAGCTAGTCTTGCAAAGGACTATGGCCATACTCTTCTTTTGGAAAGCAACACACTTGTGGGTACCCGAAACACAAATCCATCTCAAAACACCACTTGGACACCAACCTTTGGTGCTCCTACCATTCCTAGACACCCCTTGAATCAAAATAAACCTGTTACACTTCATGAATCCACAAAAAAACTCAAAATATCAAGGTCACCCATCCTCATCCACCCCCACAAGTACCAAAAGTATTCCCAATATTACACAAGGTAGTATAGGCCAAGTGTCTCATATAAACCAATAATTGCATGCAAACACCTTAACCCAAAGTCAACCCTTAATGCAAATAGGGAAATATTTATCAAACCCCCCATTGGTTCATTTGTATAATTGGTTTCACAAAACATATCCATCCCATCCATCATCAACCTGAATCAAACCAATCCCTTGGTCATGAACCCCATAAAACAAAGTAATACCTTGGCCACATCCTTGATAGAAGGAAATCCCTAAGACATTAGGAAAGGGAACCTTTTCAATAAATGGACTCAAGGTCCTAATGTGTCATTACCATCACAATACCTAATGGAACCATCATCATATTTCCCCTTGGTCCCTCTTATCTTGCAAGATCAAATGGGGCCTCAAAATTACATTTCTCCATCCCAACCCACCATCTTGCAATGAATGCTAAACCAAGGGAACTCCCAACCTCTCATCAAAAATCTGCTACCCACTCAAAACCCATCATAGATGTCCCAACATCCAACTGATCCTACATTTCAATCACATGCATTAGCTTTAAACCAAGCACAAAAGGCTTATCAACAAGCCATCCAATAGGAACAAAAACAAGAAGGAGCCTTAGTAGCACAACAACAACAAGTAGCCTTAGCAGCACAACAAAAACAACAAGTGACCTTAGTAGAAAAACAACAACATCAAGAAACCTTAGCAGCACAACAACAAGCAACCTTAGTAGCTCAACAACAACATCAACAAAAACAAGCAACCTTAGCAGCACAACAACAACAACAATCCCAACAACAAGCCCTAGTGGCACAACAACAACAACAAGCCCTAGTATCCCAAAAACAATAGCAAACCTTACTAGCTCAGTAGTATTCCCAACAACAACAACAAAAACAAGGTTTATATTATAACCCCCAACAACAAAAATTTCAACCCAAACACATTAGAAACGTATAAACCTTTTCTAAAATTACCCTCACAATATACTACACTCCCATACACACCATACAACACTCCATCATATTTGAATCCCACATATAATTCATCCACCTTCCCACAATATGTTCCTCCTATAAACCCTTAAGATGATGTTGCATCACAACTAAAAGAATTAAACAAGAAATGATCTTAAGATGGAAAAGATAAAGAAGCCCCCTACACAAAAATTATGTCCATATCCATTTTCTCAAAACATTGCAATGGTACCATTCCCTCCCAATTTTGAAATCCCCAAATTCAATAAATACAAAGGGAGAGGAATTCATGTGGACCATGTCAAAGAGTTTAACATAATGTGTATAGAGGTTGCCTACAATGAGTCCTATTTGATGCACCTCTTTCCATGAAGCTTGATAGGCCCAACCATTGACTAGCTTTCTCAGTTACCTCCAGGTATCAAAACCTTCCAAGAAATCATCAATAAATTCATAGATTACTTCTCCTTTTATCTTGACATGGTTGTAAGCCTAGAAGATTAATATACTCTCAAAAAAAAAATGGGAATCTTTCACCAATTTCTTACAATGATGGAGGCAAAGAGCTAGTAAGAGCGAGTGGCCAATTCTCAATGAACTACAAGTGGGGATCATCATAGTGAATGTAGATCTAGATCTATCCTTCCACTTAAATATGTAGTGTATTACCTCTTATGATGAGCTTGTCCCTAGAGCTCTTAACATAAAGAGAGCTCTAATCTCATAGGGAAATACTCAAGCAAAGAACAAGAATGTAACAAGAATGTAACAAATTATGGTATGGAAGATGTTAAGTTGGTCTTAAGTGCTCCTAGGATGATCGACAATCAAATAGCTAACATTCAACCAATTGTGCAACAAACAACACCATCACAAAAAAATCAAATCAAAATAACTGAAACACAACAAAGATAGACCCCCAACATGAACAATTACCCAAAATACAAGTACACATAGTTGTCAAAACCTATTGAAACCATCATGAAGAAATTGGTAGATTCAAACCTCATAATGCTTCCCAATTTTGAAAACTACCAAGAACCATAGGATAA
Source organism: Sequoia sempervirens (assembly GCA_007258455.2). NCBI lineage: Eukaryota > Viridiplantae > Streptophyta > Pinopsida > Cupressales > Cupressaceae > Sequoia > Sequoia sempervirens. Next base: position 33,696,093 of record VDFB02281492.1, read on the forward strand.
ACCACCTTGGTACAATGAAAAAGATCTTTGTGATTTTCATAAAATAAAAGGACACAAAACATCAAACTGTATGAGACTCAAAAACGTTACCCAAGATCTTATTGAAAATGGAGATATATTTGTTGAGGTACCAACCAATAATCAAGACCTTAAGATATACAAGAATCCTATGCCATATCATAACAAAGGAAACAACCCTGGAAAAGCTAAGGATTACACAAATGTGTAGCATACTTATTCCAATGTAGTCACTTCCTATAATAGTGTCATCACCATTGTCACCATCAAAGGGCCTAGTGCCGAGTGTGGAGTCACCACATGACATGGAAAATTCACCACTCAAGGAGTCCCATCTTAATATAGGGTACAATGTACTTTTCCTACATCAAAACCCAGCAAGTACAATCTCCTAGATCAACTTAAGAAAACCCCTGCATAGATCTCTATCTTAGAACTATTGAGGCTATCCCCCACACATCAAGAAATATTAGAGAAGTCTTTTTCCTCATCATCTATCCCTGAGGATATTGATACAAAATAGTTTCAAGCTATGGTAGGGCATATCACTAATCATCTTCTCACCTTCTTGGAACAAGACCTACCATCGCAACCATCCCATAACTGTGCTTTGCACCTTGAGGTCATTATTCATAAGAACAAGGTTAAAAGAGTCTTAGTAGATGGAGGTGTTAGTCTAAACATTTACACCCGTCAGTTAATAAAAAACTTGGGCTATTTAGATGATACTATAGAGAAAGAAAAGAGTACCACCATCAGAGCATATGATAATCAAGAGTGGGTATCGCAAGGCATCATCACATTACCCATCCAAGTAGGACCTATCATTGCAGAAACTATATGCCAAATGTTATACCTTGATCTTCCCTACAACATCTTTCTTGGTCGACTGTGGATCCATGCCCTAAAAGTTGTAGCTTCAACCTACCACTAATGTGTAAAGTTTCCTTTAAAGGGTAGAGAAGTTACCATCCATGGAGATCCTGAGCCTTTTTACTACTACAAGAACCTTGAGGCCAAGTTTTACTAGATACCCCAGATCCCTAAAAATGATGAAGGGCCTACACCATCTTCCTCATTTGTTGACCCATCATCCCTTGCATCTACATCAGAAGCAATAAAACCTATTGTGCAAAACATTCCCAACATTAGAGTAGTGATCCAAGATGATGGTTGTGGAAACTATAAACTAATGAATGATACTTTTGTGTTGGGATCTATTTACCTCTTTCTACCAAATCTGATGGGAAACCCACACTTATTAACAAAGTGCTTGAAACAATAAAGATGCCAGCTACTACCTTCACCAAGTGGGGAGATTTGAACAAAGAATATTTCAATGAGGAGGATGTCTCCAAACTGCTATATCAAGATGAACAACTTGTCCCTACTCTTCCCATGGAAGATGACAACAAAGGCTTGCAACTAATGAAGGGGTGGGAATACAACATGAATGAGAAACTGAGACAAAATGATAATGGTTTGCTAGAACCCATCATTCCTGAGAAATGTTCAAAGAATCTTGGCTTACGATGTACTACTAGTAAGGTAACCCTTATTGGAAAAGGTACTTCTGTTAAATGAGCTAAGGCTTACTCTTGGTTACCAACATCACATGACACTGCCCTAGATGACTTACCCCTTGATGTTGCTAACCTATTTGAAAATAACTCTCTCTTCATGATATCCACAACATTGTTCACCTCAAATGATCAACCCATTGAAATAAGCCTAGTATACCCACAACTCATTGACTGGGACCAACAAGGACCACAGATTCTATATTTATTCAAAAATGATGAAGAAATCTCATAATTCATGGGACTTCATGAAAGATTACCTTGGGAAGATCACAAAGCTAGTTTCTATATAGAGCTCAAAATAGGGGCGTACTATGGGGAGACGATTGAATCCTTCAGTCACAAAATGGACAACATGCAACTAAAATTCCAATCTCTAAGTGAAACCCACATTGTGGCACTTTCCAATGCTAAAATAGTAAAAAATAAAGGGCACATTTGAGGGTGAAAACCTCTCTGAGGCATCCAAGGATGAAGGATTCAATCTCCCCTTTAGTGCAATGCATCCAAAGAAGTCAACAGTTCTAGTAGAAAAGGCCACTCCAGTCAATGTGGGAACAAAAGAAGCACCCAAGATCAGTTTCTATGTTGAATCCTTGTTTGATGAAGAATAGAAAAACCTAGCAGCATTTCTAAAAGAGCAAAGAGATAACTTTACATGGTCATACACAAATATTCGAGGGATCATTCCAAAAGTGGTTGTGCATCACTTGCCATTTATCCTAAAGCCAAACTAGTGAAATAGAAATTATGAGAGATGCACCTTTAGATAGCACTCTTGGTAAAACTTGAGTTATAAAAGCTTCTTAATGTTGGATTCACTTGACTAATAGATTATCTTAAGTGGGTTTCCAACTTGGTACCGGTCTCCAAACCCGCTAGGGGCATCAAAATATGCATGAATTTTAGAGACTTAAACAAAGCATTCCTGAAGGATGGTTTTCCTCTTCCTAACATCAACATCATTGTGTATTTAACAATTGGGCGTGAAATTTTGTCACTCATGGATCATTTTTAGGCTATAATCAAATCATGATCTCTAAGGAGGATTAACACAAAACTACATTCACTTGTCCATGGGGAACATATTGTTGGAACATGATGCCATTTGGGCTCAAGAAAATAGGAGCAACCTATCAAAGAGCAATGATCCTCATCTTTCATGAAATGATCAAAAAAATAGTCAAATATTATGTGGATGATATTTTGGAAAAATAAAAGAAAAGGAGTGAGCACATAGAGGTATTGTGACCCTTCTTCGATAGACTCAAAGAGTATAAGATACAACTAAACCCAAGAAAGTGCATCTTTGGGGTTACATCAAGGAATCTTCTTGGCTACATCATATCACAAAGAGGGATAGTGATTGATCCAGAAAAAGTGAAAGCCATCCTAGACATGGAACCACCACAAAAATTAAAGTAGATGAGAGGGTTACAAGGAATATTTCAGTCCATCAGAAGGTTCATAACATAGTTACCAGATAAAATCCACCCTTTCTCACATCTTCTCCATAAAGGAATAACTTACAAGTGGGATGAGAAGTGTGATAAATCCTTACATCAAATCAAGGAATACTTATTGACACCTCTATTTCTCATGCCACCAATATGTAGAAGCCATTGATCCTATATATCTCAACAACATTAGCAACACTAAGTGCTCTTCTAGCACAACATAATGAAAAAGAAAAAGAAAGATCCATCTATTACATCAACAGGACCTTGGTAGGCTATAAAATGAACTATTCATCCATTGAGAAAGTATGCTTAGTGCGGTGGTTTTTTCTTCACAAAATTTTAGACATTACATGTTGTCACATCAAATGAAGCTTATTGCAAAGATCAACCCTTTGAAATACCTGTTATCCAAAGAAACTCTTACTGGGAAAATGCCCAAATGGGTAATGATCTTAACTAAATTTGACATAGAGTATGTAGAGTGCAAGGCAATAAAAGGTTAACTGATTGCAAACCAAATGGCAGAGGCACCTATCTATGCAGAGAACCCTTTAACATCTAATTTTCCTAATGAATTAGTGTTCCTTATCAATATAGCAAATCAATGGAAAATGAATTTTGATGGATCGTTCACCCAACATGGATTAGGGGTTGGTATTCCCCTTATCACCTCTCAAGGTGATTGCATTTTGAAGTCATATAGGCTATCATTTCTATGTACTAACAATATTGGTGAGTATGAAGCCCCGATTGTAGACCTAAGGATAGCAATTCAATGGAAAATACAAGAGTTGAAAGTCTATGGAGACTCATAGCTAGTTATCAACCAATTCAATGACATCTACCAAACCAAGGATGATAAGCTTACTCCTTACAAAAATATGGTAGAAAATCTCAAGGACCTTTTCATTGATATAAATTTTGAGCAGATTCCTCACATGAACAACTAAGCAGTGGATAATATGGAAACAATTAGATCATTGCTAGATATGCCACATAATGCCCTTCAATGTGAATTCTTAGTAGAAAAAATTCTTCTACCAACTTTCAAAATCCTGGAATTTGAATTTTCATGTGTCATCATTGGTCCTAGATCCATGTGGTATCATGATATATTCACCTACCTTAGTAGAGGAACACTCTTAGTTGATATCACCTCCAACCTTAAGAAGACCTTTGTTAAAAAGGAATCTCGATTCATGATCATAGGTGATACCTTATACCGCTAAAGTATTGAGGGGATTTTACTATAATTTCTTAACCAAGACGAAGGCTTGACCACCTTAACAAAAGTAAATGATGGCATATGTGGTTCCCATTCTAGTGGTATGAATTTAGCTAAGAAAATGTTGAGGACAGGGTACTACTGGCCAACCATGGAAAAAGAAGCCCATCAGTATGTTCAAAAGTGTGTCCAATTTCAACAACATGGAGATCTTATTCATGCTTCAGCTCAGGAGTTGCAACCAATGATCACACCTTGGACTTTCTCGTAGTGGGTGCTTGACCTCATAGGAAAGATTACTCCAAACTCATCTAATGGCCACAATTTCATCATAATGACCACTAAATACTTTACCAAGTGGGTGAAATCCATTTCTATGACCTACATAATGGGGAAGAAAATTTCCAAATCTATCTTGAATTATCTTATCTATTGTTATGGTGTTCTGCAAACCCTTATCTCAAACAACAACACACCCTTCAAGAATCAAGATGTGCAAGAGCTATGTCAAAGATTCAACATATAGCATCAATTCTCTACTTCATATTACCGCTAGGGAAATGGTCAACTTGAGACTACAAACAAGACCATTCTGAAAATCCTAAAGAAAGTGGTCAATGAAGCTAGTCGTGACTGGAATCTACAATTAAATCCCACCCTTTGGGCCTATCAAACCAGTATTCACATGCCTATAGGTGCAACCCCATTCTCCTTGGTCTATGGATTATAATCCATCTTTCCTATTGAGGTTTAGCTTCTGTCATTGCGAGTCTCACTATAGAATCCTATCAATGATGAAGAATACAGATTATCTCGACTGAATGAGCTAGAATTATTGGATGAGCATCACCTTGATGCCCTTAATCACTAGCAAGTTTACCAAAACTGACTAAAATGAAGCTATAACATGAATATCAAGTGTCATTCTTTCTAGGTATGGGATCTTATTCTCAAGAAGAATTATAAAAATATTCTAGATCAGGACAATAAAGGAAATTTTGAGTCTAACTAGTTAGGTCTCTTTGTCATCACAACAAGCTATGGATCAGAAGCATACCAATTTTCAATGCCTAAAGGTGAACCCTTACCAAAACCAATCAATAGCTTGCATCTTAAAAGGTTTTATGCCTAGGCTTGAAGGGTGTAAATTTGAAAATACAAAAAAAAAAAATTTAAAAAAAATCCAAAAGAAGAGAAAAAGGATTGAAAATAGTAAAGAAAACAATTGTCCTCTAGTTAAAACCACTTCATTAGCACTTTGCGCAAGTACCTTGGTGAAAAATTGGAAAATCGGAACCTTGTATAAATAAAGAACCCTCATCTATCTTTGGCTCTTTATCCTATCATTCTTGGCATCGCATCCATCTATCGCTTCATTCATCCTATTTATTTCCATCACCCATCCATGCCCATATCATATCTTGATATTGTGAAGTATTTTATCTCATTAGTACTACTTGGAATATTCCTAAGTTCATCTTGTCTTGCCTATATCGAGGTATTCTATCATATCACACTGGGGGAAATTCATTATGAATCAGATTGGGTTCTTGTATATCTTAAAGATATTGGAAATCTCATTAAAAATCCCAAAAGAAATTCATAAAACCTCATCAAAAATCCAAAAACACTTGCAAAATAAAAAAATCCAAAAACATCAAAATCTTGTACAGCTAAAAATCCAAAGACATTCAAAAATTGTAAAGTCAAAATACAAAACACATCAAAATCCCTAAATAGATCAAAAATCAAAAATCCAAAAATAGTACCGTGTTGAACTAAAAGTCTTTGAGATTGAGCATAGTAAATGCCATCATTAATGTTCCCCTGAGACACCCTAGGTTATTCCTTTAGGAGTCCATCATAATAAATTGGAAATCCATCAACTGTTCATCTCTCATTGGTAATAAGTCAAGTCGGTCGAAATACCAGGTCTCTACATGTACAACATAGGCAAGGCTAATATTTGATCAGCCATTAAGGCCCCTAAGATATTCTTTTAGGTTAGGTTCTTGGTCAGAAAAGCCCTAAACATTCATAAAACTCAAAATAATAGACATTTGAAAACAAAAAACCCCTAAACATTCATAAAACTCAAAATCCTAAATATTTTATAACAAAAAAACCCTAAACATCAAAAAATACAAAAATTCAAAAGTATTGGAAAATTTTAGAAAAACCCTAAACAACCTCAAATAACCCAAAAACCAAAACATTCACATAAGCTTTCAAAAAGACCAAAAAAAACCTCAAAACATTTCAAAATACCATAAACATTGAGATATTCCAGAAAATCCAAAACCATCCATCCCATTTCACTTTCACCCATAATAGCCTTCATCCATAATAAATCAATCATCACCTTCAACCTTTAGCAAAAGAAATAAGAAATCATGTATCACAAGCTATAAAGTGAAAACCTAAGTGTCAAAATCTAAAGTCTATATCACAGGTAAATGAGTCAATGGATTTTGTATCAATGGCCTATCACACACCTTATCCTAATCAAAACATTTGATCAACATGTCCTAGGATGAATCCTTCCTGTGATGGACATCAATATTTGAAATCACCTTAGCTATAATTAAACTTGCAAGAGATATAGATAGCATTGACTGTCTGTCTTTGATCTTTTTTTTTCTGATTTACCTCAATGATCCATCCCAAAGACTCTCGATGATGTCTATAAAAATGATTTAGAGAGAAACGAATGGCACATCAATCATTATATTTCATTTGTTGTGCTTGTGGAAATTCTTGTAAAATAATCTTGGTGCATACTTGCTTAATTGTGTGTAGGGAGGTTGTTTGGAGTACATTGTTGACTATTGTGTATGCTTTGGTTCAATATATTATGAACTACTAAACTACATTCAGATGAGGTTTCCATATGTCAAGATGTGAACTATCTGTTTGCAAAGTCAAAGTCCATCACATTAGATACAACACCATCCTGGTTATTAATACCTTGATGCATCTGTGTCTATGTGTTATATCAAACATAAGGAATGACAGAAAATCCCAATCCCAAGATATGAGAAAAATAATTTCTCTCATCACCACATCTAATAAAGTCTTGGTGGCTCATAGAATTGTTGGAATTTTAATCAATGTTCAAAATCAATGGTCAAAATTTATTCATCTTATTCTTCCACCTTCTTTCCACACTAACCTAGTATCATAATAGTCAACAAAAACATCATGCATCCATCCTGCATCCACAAAACATCAACATTCATACATCTTGAATCATCACATCATATCATAATAAAGGAAACATAATTCATTGCATCATCATTATCATTTAATTTGTTTTATTTTTCTAAGCATCTTAATACATTGCATTACCATTCATATTATACACACTATAAGCATCATCCATATCCATGCATACATTATCATGACATCATAAATCACATCAGAAAACTACATAAAAAGAAATACATTCATATCTTATCATAACATCCATCCCAAAACATATCATAAAAAGATACTTAAAAAGATGATAACACATACATTGGATTGCATCCATTGATGAGTGCATAGAATGACACTTTAATTAATCCTTTTTATGTTTTAAAAAATTTATTATATATTAATTAACTATGCTAGTGGTAGACTATATGCTTGAATGTTTGTTTGATTTTTCCTTATATTTAACTAATTGGTGTATATATGAAAAATGATATTTTGCATTAAATGTCTTGATTTTGAATGATGATTAATGATGAAATGTTTATGCAATTTGAGATCTTTTGTTGTTTGATTGCATTCTATCTTTGATGATTATGTTTGGTTGATTAAATGTTGATGTTATGAGGTGGATGTGTTAAACTTCCTGTTTAACAAATTTGAAATATGTCTTTCTCCTTATCGCTCCAGCTATCTCCTGATGAATGTTTCCAAATTGACATCTTTAGTCAATTTGAGAACTTTATGTTCAACTACTTTCATGTGGTGGATTTGTTTATGAAACGTTCAGTTTTACTTAAGTTTATTTGTTACCCTTTTGCATCTTTGCAGGCTGCACCAATTTTTGTATTCAAATAAGTGGATATTCTTATAAATACCCATCCTTAGTATTAGTTTGGGAGTTAGTTAATTTTTTGCTTTAGCATTGTAATGTAGATTATCTACACTTTTGTACTACTCACCTATTTTGTCCAATTGGAATGAAAATAAGGAGTTGATCTAAATCTCTATGTTTAAGTCCCACCAGAGGAAGAGTAGGGCCCATTCAATCGAAGGGGTGACTTATGTTATTTTCTTTGATTCAATTAACTTTTGCATTGTTCATCTTAGTTGGAAAATAAGAATATAGATCTCTATTAATCATTGCTAGTGAATGTGAATGCTTATATTCTTAGATTAAATTCATTGAATCCTTAGAATTACTCATTACACTTTACTATATATTTATATTCACTCATTTGCTAAAGATTTAATTGTTTTTTATAGAATTAGATTCATTGGTTACTTTAAAATGCATGTAGTTTTAATGGAAGAGATAATGATGACTTATGGAAAGGTGAAACTAAAGGTTGTTTGGTATTTTTTCATGGAAGTTAGTATTATTGCTTTCTAGACTAATGTTAATTTTTTGCAAACATAATTAGATCCTTTTCTACAAACGTAAATAGATTTCCTTTCGAAGTACATTTTAATTCTAAAGTTTAGTTTAAAAATAGATTTAAATTTTTTAGCTTAATTCTTCCATGGATAAATTACAAATAAGTCAAGTGAAGTCTAAATTGAGTTTTTGGAGTCTGAACAATCATTAGTTAAGAGATATATTAGGATTAAGTCTTTAGAAATAGTTAGGAAACTATTGTTAAGATTGGCTCCTGTGAGCTCCTGAAAGCTCCTAACAACTCCTGACAAATCTAAACCACAACCAAAAGTCACTGTTTATAGTGCAAAACCTCCCAATTAATATAAACAACCTTATTGCGTATAGCTATAATATACACCCAGTTCGATAATTGATAAATTAAATCATATAAGAAGTGACATCAATGACCTTGCACAACATTTTTGGCATCGTTGTCAGGGAAATAAAAGATATGGATATTTAAGTGTGAAGCCTTAGTGTTGATAAGGAATATAGTTTAGATTGTGGATGAGACAATCTAGAGACCATCTAGGAAGATTCCTTCCATGAAATATTAATTTTGAAAAAGAAAAATAAGTTCAACAATATTAGTTTAAAAATCCACAAGTGAATCAAGAACAACATTAAGGAAAAATGGGTGATCAACTGGGTAATGATCCTCCACCAAACAATAGGACCTTTCCTTATCCTATATCTAAAAGTACAAAATGATGATCCTCCTATGAAAAACATTTCACCTTCTGTATTACCTACCTTTATAGTAAAAACTTCTGAGGATCCTAATCAATTTCCATTTGAGTTTAAGGTTTTATGTCAAACCTATGACTATACAGCTGATAACCAAAAGTTAAAACTATTTCCCTCTACATTGAAAGATTCAACTTTATGTTGGTTCGTGGGTTTAGGTATAGGAACAATCTCAACTTGGCAGGAAATGGAAACTAAATTTTTGGACAAATATCAAGATTACTATTGAGTAAGAGATAGAAAAGAGGAATTGTTTCAAATGAGACAATTGGAGGATGAAAGCCTAGATTATTATGGTGATAGATTTCAATTTGTGCATAATAGATGTGGTAATGGTTTAGATAATGAGATTAGTAAAACAATTTTTCTGAAAGGAATTGATGATGAATCTAGAGAATCTTTGAATCTTATGGGAAAAGGAGACATCAATAAACTTTCTTTAGAAGAAATTATTGAGATATTTAAAAACTACTCTAGAAATAGAGTAGGGACTAGAAATTCCCAAAGAAACAAAGTTCTTACTCCTGATGTATCTCAAGTCATGGAAGAAATTGCTAATTTGAAAAATGATTTAATCCCTCATCTTAACATGCAAGGAGATAAAAATACTACTGAGCCCTTATCCATAAATGTAGAGGTAAAAATATTTTGAGGGAGTATCCATTAAAACAAGTTGATCTCTATGAAATCTATGAAAAACATTATGCAACAAGTTCTTGTAACCTTCTACTTGGAATTAAGAATCATTTGAAGAAAAAACTTGAAGTAGAGGAAGAACTTAACTATGTTGGACAAAGACCTCAAAATTCAAGATATAATGCTAATCAAGGGAAATATGGTCCTAGAGCTAGTTGGAATCAAAATCCTTGGCTAAATTCAAACCAGTGGACTCCTCCTTACCAAGCACAACCACCACCTACACTTTGGGGTCAACCTAAATGGATGAATCCTCAGTGGAATCAACCACAATGGAAACCAAATCAGTCTCAATGGCAGCTAAATCAACCTTAGTGGTAGCAAAATCAAGCTCAATTTCCACCATGGAAAAATCAAGGACCAAAGCATCCTTAGGGACAATCATCTCCATTGATCACTAGCCCTAATCCTCCAAATGAACAAGTAAACTAGCCTCAGTTACCAGCACACTATGTTTCAAACCTGAAAAACAATCATAATGATGCTAATTCTCCTACTCTAAATGTGATAGATGCCAATGATATTGAGCTAAGGAACTAAAATGTTCCATTTATACCAAATGTTAGAAATCAAGAAAGTGAGGAAGAAAAAGAGAATTCAAAGGAAAATCAAACTTCTAGTGATGAATAAAAGGTTAGGCAAGCACCTTATCCTAGACGTTTAAAAATAGAACAAGTAGTTCTCAACAAATCTCAACCAAATTATATGCATATGGTAGATTCTCAACTTCTTCGTGAGCTGAAAAAGATCAATATTGAGATATCATTATTGGAGACCATTAAAGATATACCAGAAATAAATTAGTTTGTTAAATACCTTTGTATGAAAATGCTAGTTAGGAAGAAGAAATTACCTCCTACAATTCAGATAGGGACTAAACTTACTAATATTTTATCAAGAAAATTACTACCTCAGAAACATAATGATCCTGGTAGTCATGTGATAACCTTAAGTATTGGAGGGATTGAGATAACCAATGTACTAATTGATCTAGGAGCAAATATCAATGTCATTACATCAGACATTGTTGAATTATTGGGTATGACAACTGTTCAACCCACAACAATTCTTTTACAGTTGGAAGACCAATCTACTGCTAAGCCTAAAGGTGTTATTGAAGATATTATGGTTACTATTGATACATGGGATTATCTAGTTGAATTTTTAGTTCTCAAAGCTAGAAAAAAAAAATTATGGTTATCCAATCATCTTAGGTGGACCATGGTTAGCTACTGCAGTAGCATTGATAGACTACAAATCAGGAAGTATGATCATTTATAATGGTAAAAAAACAAAAGGAGTTATCACTGTTTCCTCCTACTCAACCATCATTTCAGCCAAACACTCAAATTTAAGTTGATGAGGATACAAATTCAAAGGGATATGGTGTTGTAGAATTAGCTATGGTTACCTTGGTAGAGCATATTGAAGAATATGGGGAACAAGATCTTAATTCTAAAAAGATCTATCAAGGAAAAGAGAAAAATTGTCAAGTACATTAAAAAAATTCACACACTTGTCCCTTAAACACAATTATTGTAGATCCATCTAACTCTAAAATTAAGACCAAAGAAATAACAGTAGAAGGGGATAAGCTTCTTTTCATTAATTCACTGTCTTCTTCCCAAGAAAAGGAGTTGAAGTAGACTTTGGAAAATCATTATGAAGCATTTGCTTGGGAATATAAAGATATGAGAGGAATTCACCCTTCTATTTGTACTCATCATATTTACATTGAAGATGTAAAACCAGTAAGACAAGGCCAAAGAAGGATCAATCCCGCTTTACGGGATATTGTGAAACAAGAGATAGGAAAACTATTGAAAGTAGGATTTATTTATCCAATATTTAATAGTCAGTGGGTTTCTCCATTGGTTATTGTTCCTAACAAAAATGGAAAATGGTGTGTATTTGTGGACTATAGGGAATTAAACAAAGCCACTAAAAAGATCATTTTCCTTTACCATTTATTGATCAAGTACTGGATAACCTAGTTGGTAGTAGTTATTTATCTTTCTTAGATGGATTTAGTGGCTATAATCAGATTCAAGTGGCTCCTAAAGACAAAGATAAGACTACCTTTACATGCTCTTGCGGAAAATATGCTTATAGAATATACCATTTGGACTGTGCAATGCACCAACAACTTTTCAAAGGGTTGTCTTGGCAATTTTTGCATAGTTGACTACTTCATGTGTAGAAGTTTATATGCATGACTTCATGGTTCATGCACAAACATTTGAGGAAGCACTTGAGAGCTTGAATAAAGTGTTGTAAAGATGTAAGGATCTTAGATTTTCCTTGAATCATGAAAAGAGTTCCCTCATGATGACATAAGGTATTGTTCTAGGACATGACATCTCAAAAGAGGGGATAAAAGTTGACCCCGAGAAAATTGAAATCATTAAAAAGATTGAAATCCCTGCAACTCAAACTGAAGTTCATAGTTTTCTTGGGCATGCTAGTTGCTATAGGAGATTTATTAAAGGGTTTAGTAAAATTGTTGAACCTTTATTTACATTTCTCAAGAAATATGCAAAGTTTCTTTGGACAAGTGATTGTCAAAAATCATTCGATATAATTAAACATGCTTTAACTACTGCTCCAATTATCAAGGGAACTATTTGGGAAGTTCCATTTCACATGCATGCTGATGCATCTAACTTTTCTTTTGGTGTAGTATTGGGACAAAAAGATGAAAATGAAGCAATGCATGCAATTTACTACATTAGTAAAAATTTGAATCCTGCTGAAAGGAACTATACAACAACTGAGAAATATTTCTTAGTAATAATATATGCAATCAATAAATTTAGGCATTATATTACTGGTTACAAGGTATTTATTCATACAAACCATACTACTATTAAATATTTTATGAATAAAGTTGTTGTAGGAGGACGAATCATAAGATGGCTATGGAATTTGATATAACAATTGTTGATAAGCTTGGTAAAGATAACATTGTTACTGATTTCCTTTCTAGAATTGTTTTTAAGGGTAATCAAGAGCTAGTGGATGATACATTTCTAGATGAACATTTATTTGCAATATCAATTCATCCACCATGGTTTTCTGATCTTGCAAATTATCTGGTAACAAGGAAGTGCCCAAATTATTTCAATCCTAAGAAGAAGAAAAGGTTAATTTGTGAAAACTCTAGGTTTCAATGGATAAATGGTTTGTTATTTAAAATGTGTCTTGGCCATTTTCTTCATATATTTGTTGTTGAAATAGATGTTTATGATGTTATACATGCATGCCATCATGAGCCAGAAGGAGGACATTACTCAATAGTCAAAACTGTTCATAAAATCTTAGGAGATGGTTATTTTTGGCCATCTATGACAAAGGATGTTTCATTCTTTGTGAAGCATTGTGATGAATGTCAATGCATGAGAAGACCTACACCAACTATGTGCACCAACTATGGAGATGCCATTACAACCTCAAATAGATTTGGAACCATTTGAAAAATGGGGAGTTGATTTTGTGGGACCTATTGACCCACCTTCCAGAGGACAACAATTTATCTTAGTCTGCATAGAATATGTCATGAAATGGGCTGAAGTGAAAGCTTTACTAGCAGCAAGAGAAGAAAAAGTAGTTGATTTTCTATACAAGTGTATTTTGTAGAGATTTGGTGCACCAAGAGAGATAGTTTCAGATCAAGGGCCACATTTTATGTCTACTATGAAGGAAGAATTTATGCAAAGATACCAAATGACACACAAAAAATCAACGCTATATCATCCTCAGGAAAATGGACAAGTGGAGGTTACTAACCAAGAATTGGAGAATATATTAACAAAAAATGTTTCATTGAGGAAGACAAATTGGGTAGAAAGGTTATATGAGGCAATTTGGGCATACAATATAACCTGGAAAACAACTACTGGATTCTCTCCATATGAATTAGTATTTGGAAAAGCTCTAGTAATGCCTATTGAATTTGAATTACAAACATTGAAAACAACATTGGAGGTTGGTATTGACTTTCCTGAAGTATAAAAGAATGTAATTCTACAATTAAATTGACTTGATGAGATGAGAATGGAGGCTCTTCAGCATACAGAGATAATTCAAAAGCAGAGAAAGGAGTGGCATGATAAAAATATTGTGACAAGACAATTTAAGAAGGGAGATTGGGCACTATTATTTGACTCCAAATTTCAAGAGTTCATAGGAAAATTTCATACAAGATGATTGGGACCTTATGTAATTGATGAATTTTTCAAAATGGGGTAGTTCAATTGATACCAATAGATGGAGAAAGAAGGGTCATGCTAGTTAACAGTCATCGTTTAAAAATGTACCACAAACCTACATCAAAAGAATTTGTAGCAGAGTTGCAGAATAGGGTTGAACATTTTCTGATAGAAGATATTCCTTCCATAAGAGAATGCACTTTTGAATAATCTTTTGGAAAGGTATGAATAAAGGAGGTAAATTAAAAACTAGAAATGGAGGTTTACCTTCTGAATATAGGAGATAGATTGAAAACTAGAAATGACGGTTTCTCTCTTAGAAAAAATGAAAAAAAGGATGGCTAAAAACCAGAAATGGTGGTCTCGTGATGAATCCTAATGGCTACTAGCGACTCCTAATGACTCTGGTGCTTCCAAGGTTCTCTATAATAAATTCTCTAGTTAATTTTGAGCCCTTTTTTATTAACTCGTTGGAATTATTTCCAAGTGAGTTAATTCATGCTCTAATTGACTCTTGTAATTAATGAGAAGTTACGCATTTATTGTGAATGTCATTTTTGAAATATTACTTATGATTTAGTTAATGTGATGTGATATTAAATGATTTTTTTAAGCATAGATATCTCTGCCATAGTTATTAATGTTATAATAAATGAGTCTTAATCATTTCAAAATCTAGCGGAGATATAAGGATTTGATATTGAGGTGCCTATTGCAATAAATGTAAGTAATAAGAAATATTTCATATCAATTTGAAATGTGTGTGTTGATGTCATCGTTGCCCCCAACCATCTAATTCATAATTAAAAATTACTAGCTAATATGTGTGAAACATTCACAAGGAATGAGATGGTGTAAATGCTTAACATCTTGACACGATGTGCATTTTTTTAAAAAAGTGTTGCATATGTAAAAAGGAATTTTCATTCTGCATTTCACTCAAAAGTGGTATCCGCCATTTTCTCTGGTAAAGTTGAAGTAAAGAAAAATGGGGCAGAAAAGGAATTCAAAACTAGAAAACTTCATTCTAGATCCTGAAATACAGAGATTGCTGAGAGAGGTAGGGTGGCTTGAGTTCATACAAATGTATGAAGGATTTGAACTTGATTTGGTTGAGGAGTTTGTTATGAACTTTAATGTGAATGTCACCAGGGTAAGAGGGGAAGTAATTGAAGTTACCCCTATTGTTATTAGTGAGCTCTCTAGAATTCTAGCTGAAGGTGAGCCAGTGAATGAAGGACATGTGGGTTTTGAGGAATTGGTGTCTACATTCCATGAAGAACCAAAAAGGAGACCATAAATCTAGTGGCATAGAGGAAGTCAAAAGGGAGTTGCTCACAGTAGTCTGGAAGAATCATGGAAAATAGTTGTAACCTGGTTAATGAAAATTTTCACTTGTGAGGATTAGTATGGCACAATTCTTGGGCTATGAATGTGGATGCTCACACATTTAAGGTATGGAAACAAATTCCTTATGCAATAATTAATCTCCCCACCTTTCTATTCATGCAAATCTCCTCTATGATAGCTAGCGTAAAGTCTAGAGGAGTTTCATTCATTATATACCATAGCTTAATTCATTTGATTATCAAACATCATTTCATGAAGGAGTCTGGGAAAGAGGGGTGGTTAGAGTTTTTGTCAACCCCCATTTCCAAAATTGGAAAGAAATCTAAAAGGGACCCACTATGAAAAAGTTAAAAATTGAAAAAGGGGAAGCTTCTGAAAAAGAACAAAAAATGGGAAAAAGAAAGCTATAGGAAATTGAAAGAGAAACCTAAAGTATAGTGAAAATAAAAGGGCATGCATCACCATAGGAAAACCCTAATTTTGTTGACATTGATTCCAATGTTTCAACTTCCCTTGAAAAACTAGTTGAAACCCTTGAGGCCACACAAGATACCTTGAAAAATAGTGAGGAAATCCAAGAGCTTGTTTGTTCTCTTGAACAAGACAAAATTCCTCTTGAATCCCCAATTCCATCTCCACAAAAAGCCCCTATTCTAGTGTCTCATGGATCTCCATCTAAAAAATAGTCCCCTGATATGCCAAAAGAAGATAACCCTGTTAGAGGGTCTGATGAATCTTCTTCACCACCTATTTTGATTTTTAGAAGAAAAGGGAAAGAATAAATAACTAAACAACAAAAATCTCCTCAATTGCAAGAAGAGGTAGAAGAAGATGAGGAGGAGGAGATGGATAAAGCTATGTAAGTTTCTAGAATGCCAACAAAGTTGGATGAGGAAAGGAAAAGAATTCATTTTCTAGAGGAAAAGTTAAGAATAAAGGAAGAAGAATTACAAAAATCTGTGTCTAAGATTGAGAAACTAGAAAAGGAGATGATATAAAAAGAAAATGTTTTGCAAACATAATTAAGTTAAATAGAAGATGCCTTATAGTAGGATAATGCACAATAATTAGCTCAAATAGAGTAAACAACAAGGCTTGGTGCTATAGAAATAGAGAAATTGAAAGCTAAATTGCAACAAAAGGAAGAGGAGTTAAAACAACAGTCAAGTAGATTGCATTATCTTGAATCTTCTACTTCATTAGCTCCAAGGAGATACCTCTCCCTTACAACACTCAAGCTTAAGCATGAGAATAACTCATTGAAGAGCCAAAATCAACAACTAGAAAAAGAAAGAGATGAGACGAATGAAATATTACAAGTAGTAGAGATCTCCTCAGTAATGTTATCAATGAGGAAACCTTCAGAATTATATGCATTATTCTTGAGGGAAAGGTTTTTAAAATGGAAAATTAATCAATTGGTTTTGAAAAGAAAGACAGATTATGATGATGACTAAGAATTTCTTGAGGATTTCTACAATAGTCATCCTACAGTTCAAAACTAGATGTGCAAATATTTTCAGCATGGCTTCATTTTTGGTAATTTTCCATAGTATTTTCTAAATATTTACATTGGGGACTTGCAAATTAGGTCTTTTGTGTCTTTATTACAAAATAAAATTTAGTGGGATAATAGATAGATGAGTACAAGGAGGCACAGTTGAAATTGGGCATTCCAATGAGGAATGAAACACCTTGGTCTATGTCTTTTAGAGCCACCTTTAAATACTTTTCCCTAGGAAATAATGTGAAACCCATCTACCAAAGGAATTTGACTAAAAGCATTAGAGTTTTTAAAAGTGTCAAAGAACATCTCCCACAAAGAGCCTTAACTATAGCAAAGGAAATATATAGTAGCACTCCAACATCACTTAGAAGGAGAGAACCAATCTCTCCAAGAAATATCACTTGGAGTCTCACAAGAGTGAGATCCCTAATATAGGTCATTTAGGAGCAGAATATAAATTGGGTAGGAATGAGGTTCAGACATCCATTTCTCATAGCACCCACACCTGCATTGAATGCTCCACCATAGCTTATTGGAGAAATTTAAGAGATTGGTTGAGGACAATTGAAGAACAAAATGGATATGCTCATCAAATAACATTCATGTAGTATGTGACTTATTGTGGTGATCTAGTTATCTGGTTGGAAGGCAAAAACAAGGATTTACCTGATCCTCAACCATGAGGACACGGTTGATAGCAGAAGGGGGAGAAGTGTTGAGTACATAGAATGACACTTTAATTAATCCTTTTTATGTTTTAAAAGACTTTATTATATATTAATTAACTATGTTGGTGGTAGACTATATGCTTGAATGTTTGTTTGATTTTTCCTTATATTTAACTAATTGGAGTATATATGAGAAATGGTATTTTGCATTAAATGTATTTCTTTTGAATGATGATTAATGATGAAATGTTTATGCAAGTTGAGATCTTTTGTTGTGTTGATTGCATCTGATCTTTAAGTATTTTATTCAGCTAATTAAGTGTTGATGTTATGAGGTGGATGTGTTAAACTTCCTATTTAACGAATTTAAAAATTTCCTTTCTCCTAATTGCTCCAGCAATCTCCTGATGAATGTTTCTGAATTGACTTCTTCAATTAGTTTGAGAACTTTATGTTCAACTACTTTCATGTGGTGGATTTCTTTATGACACTTTCGGTTCTATTTAAGTTTAGTTGTTACCATTTTGCATCTTGGTGAGTTGCGCCAATTTTTGTATTCAAATAAGTAGATATTCTTATAAATATCCATCCTTAGTATTAGTTTGGGAGTTAGTTGATTTTTTGCTTTAGCATTGTAATGTGGATTATCTACACTATGTACTAGTCACCTATTTTGGCTAATTGGAATGAAAATAAGGAGTTGATCTAAATATCAATGTTTAAGTCCCACCAGAGGAAGAGAAGGGCCCACTGAACCAAAGGAGGTGACTTGTGTTATTTTCTTTGATTCAATTAATTTTTGTATTGTTCATCTCAGTTGGAAAATAGGAATATAAATCTTTGTTAATCATTGCTAGTGAATGTGAATGCTTATTCTTATTTAAAATTCATTGAATCCTTAGAATAATTCATTACGCTTTACTGTAGATTTATATTCACTCATTTGTTAAGGATTTAATTGTTGTTCATAGAATTAGATTCACTAGTTACTTTAAAATTCATGTAGTTTTAATGGAAGAGACAATGATGACTTATGGAAAGGTGAAACTAAATCTTGTTTGGAATTTGTTCATGGAAGTTAGCATTATTGATTTCTAGATTAATGTTCATTTTATACATAGTTAGATCCATTTCTGCAAATGTAAATAGATTTCCTTTCAAAGTACATTTCAATTCTAAAGTTTAGTTTAAAAGTAAATTTAGTTTTTAGCTGAATTCTTCGATGATAAATTGCAAATAAGTCAAGTGAAGTCTAAACTGAGTTATTGGAGTATGAACAATCATTAGTTAAGAGATAAATTTGGACTAAGTCTTTAGAAATAGTTAGGAACCTGTTGTTAAGATCAGCTCCTGAAAGCTCTTGAAAGCTCCTGATGGAGCTAAACTACAACCAAAAGTCACTATTTACAATGAAAACCCCCCCAGTAATGAAACACCCTTATTGCATATAGCTCTAAGACACACCTGGTTCAATAATTAATAAATTAAATGATGAAAGAAGTGACATCAACAACCTTGCACATCATCCATCTCATGATCATCACATCATAAATTGTCATCGCATCTCACATTAGCATAAAAAAAAGAGGTACATCCATCACATTACATCCATACATCCATAAAGCATAAAATAAAGGCACATCACATCATGAATCTATATCATCTCATATATATATCAAAAAAAGACTATCATGGTACAGTATCTGAATCGATGTGTATGAATATCATCAAAATGTACAATGTACATAGGCTATCAAAAATAAGCCTGAGTGTATGTTTGTATAAATAATCAGGCTATACAAAAAGGTATCTATAGAATCAAAGGAAGTCTATCCCTTGTTGGCTTTGTCATCATGATTGAGCTGATCTGGTTGTTTGAATAAGGTGGAAGCACTCAATTGTACTTGGCTCCAGTGCTCAAAATTGGGCTATTTGTAGTGTGGAGGGACATCTCTATAGTATAATTTCTAATAGTATGCCACCTCCTATCTTATTGTACCATACAGCTATACATACATCGTCTGTCCAACCAACCCTTGAGCATGCTAAGACTATTGCTAAGAAAATTCCTCTAGTTGTTGTCATTGGAAAATCTCCTAAGCAAACTAAACTTTTTAGGTCTATTTGAGTTGGTGCTCATGGTCCCTCTCAGTTGTAAGTGCCAACACCTGCTACCAAGCCTGATCATGTTTAGCTGTCACAATCTGTAACTATTGTAGTAACTATTGTATTTGAGCATCTCAAGGATCTGGCCCTGGCGGTGGTTGCTGAATTAGTGGTTGTTGCATGGGTGGTGGTTGTACTAGTGGTTGTTGGTGAAGTGGAGGTGCACATGGGACTATCCATCATGTTGTTGGCCATCCTAGCCATCTTGTCCCCTACCCTAACCATTTGGCCCTCTTCCCTACCCTCTACCTTTCCCATCCTATGGTTGGCCTCATCCTCTGCCTACTCCCCTCCCTCTTAGCCTCCCTCATGGAGGTACAGTTGTTGGATCTGTAAGTCAGGGAGGGGGTACAAACCAAGAATCATATGTGGGCATTGTCTAAGCATTAGTTTTCCCCCTATCATAGGCCCATGGCCTGGAAACTAGTTGTCTAAAACCCTCGACGACCTTGTGGGGTGGTATTGTGCACCCCCAACTCACCCCTTGTGTTGAGCTAGCAAAAATAGCAGTGTACTAATCATTAAGCATGTCCTACTTCTCACCAAACTGTCTAGATACTCTATCTAGCAGGTACCTCTCAATCATGGTATGCTCTTGAACTTGCATGTAATAGGTCTACCGAGCAAAGAATAATTGTTGCACATCATCATACCAGACTAGCATCTGTAGCCATGACCACCAGATCAGAATATTGTTATCTCATCAATCACTCTTGTCTAGTAAGGGATGTTGAGCTGCCCTGTATGCTATAGAGTGATGGCTCCTCTATACCTCCACATGACCAGATCATCTGGCTACACATCGTCCATGTGGACAATCAATTAGAGCATGGAAATGTGCTCCCATGCCCATATGTGCAAGAGATTGACTCCTATCCCAATCATCCTGTCATTGCAATACATAAAGTCATGCATATCATGATAAAGAGAGGCTAGCATCACTGGCCCCCATGCATATTGGGTCCTCTTGAAAAGAATCCAATGCCAAGCCATCCCCCATCTAGGATTGAATCCCTTACTCCATTGATCTGGGGCAACCAACCCCAAAATCACTAGACCAATGATTAATCTAAAGGTCGATGTGTGACCTCTGTACATTGCGAGGTCAATCTGTGAGTTGACCAAGACAATAGTCTCATGGTCAAGAACCTTGTGACAGGCATCATATCCTGCATTGGTGTCATAGATCACCCACTCTCCATGTATGGGAAATCACAAAATTTGTCATACATCCTCCAACGTCGTTGTTGCCTCACCGGTGGGTAAGTGGAACGACGAGGTATGACTATTCCATTGCTTGCATAGTGTTGTCATCATCACTAGGTGGGTTCGCACAATGGGCATATAGGCAACGTACCAAAACTTGATTTCTGCAAGGTGTTCTTGTTGAAGCTCAGATAAATCAAGTCTAGAAAAAATAGTAAGCCGGTGCTTGTGGGACATCAAAAGATGGATAACCTCCTGCACCCATGAAGTGCACAACATCAAATTTCACTAAAATTGGCTAAGTTTAGAGTTTTTATTGCCCAAAAGACAAAAGTGTTGCTATTTATGAAGGTGTCAACATATTTAAAATTCCAAACAGTGATGTTATATGCATTCAAATTCTAAATCATGACTAGCATCATTATTCACACTAGTGTCGACATTTGAAATCTGAAACCCCAAGTCTAAATTTTAAATCATGGATGTATGTCGCTGATTACACCTGCGTCACAATTTGAGATCTATAAACCCTAATTTGAAATCATGAAGTGCATCACCATTTACAATGACATTGGAAAAAATGAAAAATACATTGCCAATTCTCAAAATAGTGTCATAATAAAGTGATATTGCCCTAAACCAAATTTCAAAGCATAATAAATGCACTAAAAAGTCATAATGCAAGGAAAGTTTCAAACTATGTACCACTGGTCCTGCACTTGGAGGCCTTTGATACTCTCAAAATCGGTCAAAAATGTGTCATGGGAGCACTCATTGTGCCATTTCATCAAGAGGTTAGAGCTCAAATTGTAGCAAATCTCTCAAGTGTGAATGCACAAATGACTTGAAAATGACCCTTCATCACCTATTTAAGCCTAAAAATTAGGGTTTTTTTTCCCTAGTTTAAGCTAAAAGCTAGGGTTTTGACCTGTTTTACCTATTTCTAACCTGTGCAACTTATTTTAAGCCATTTTTTGCATTTTTGAGGCCATTTTTTGGCATCTTGAGTTATGTTTTAGCACATGCACCTATATTTAACCTTTGCTGAGAAATCAACCAAAAATTCAAAAAATTTGCTTGATATCTTGAGGGGGTAGGGTGCCAACTTAATTCCTTCCATTGGGGCAACAATGGAGCATCCAAAAATCATTTATTTATTTATTTGAGCAACAGTTTTTAATCTAAAAAGTAGCAATCTTTGAACCAATGTAATAGGTACCTCGCTTCAAAGAGGGGAAAAATGTAGACACTTGAAATGTCCTGAATGATATCATGCACTCAAATATGATATACTAACATCGTTTCATCATAAAATCCATCCTCTTTTTGCTTAATTAATTAAATTACCCTAGCTATTTATTTAATCACATCATTTTCATCTATTAACCTAATTGACTTAATTAGGTAAATTCATCCCCTTTCATGCATGTCTTCCTATTAAACTGAATAAAATAAATTATTTAATTTAAAGCCCTAAGTCCTCTTATTTAATTAAATAAACCTAAGTTGTTTAATTAAATATCATAACACATCCCCCCTTTTCAGTAAATCACTTATTCAATGAATATCCTATAATTCCTCTAATTTACATAAATTAAAACATTGTTTTAATTATCAAATTACTAATTAAATTCTAATCCTCCCACTTGCAAGGGAATATTCGTCCTTTGCACATTCCTCCATAAAGAGAATATTTCCATGGAGTATTCCTTTGCACAATTAAATTTTATTTTAATTAACTAAATATCTAATTTTCATCACCCATGAGAATACTCTCTTTCTTCACTCATTTGAAAAAGGGAATATTCCTTTTTGAAACAAACTTTCAACAAGACTTCTTGTGCAAGTTTTGAAAGTTTGTTTGTTTGGATGAATGTGAACCCTTGATTAAATATCATCTTGCATCCTTAACCCTTTATGGGAATCCATGATCCATGCATCCATTTTCCTTCCATCTTGGCCATTGATTAACTTTTTCACTCTTAGCCCTTCATTTCTCATTTTTCCTCCTATAAATAGGTCACTATTTGGAGACGAATGAATCCATCTTTTAAGAGAAAACTTATGTTGTTAAAATGAATCTCATCTTGCACTCATATTTCATATATTTTAAAAGTAATTTTAGGTTAATTTCTTGCATTATATTATCTTAGCTCCCATTAATGGCTTCCATGGTAACTTAGATGCATCCATTTAATATATTTTGTAATTAGGGTTTTAATCTTTAAAGCTTAAATTCCATTTATAATAGATTTGAATACACCCATATCAATCATATTAGCATAGATCATATTAAAATAACCCTCATCATGTTAATTTAGCTTTTAAATCATTTTTTCATACACACCTCTCTTCGGTTTTGTCAATTCTTTTCAATAGAATCGATCAAAACAAGCTCATTTATCCACAGGATTGGGAAAGAGTTGTCATTCCACATCAATGTGACACCACTCCCCCAATAAGATAAGTTTCAATGAATTATAATGTGTTTTTGAGGCTTTCGTATTTTTAATATGCTAGTTTTAATGGATTCCTAGTTTAGTTTTGCATTGAATGATCTTATTGGGTTGATGTTTAGTGGCTTGATTAGACTTCAAATCCTCATGGATCAAGTGTAGTCATCCCATACTAAGTCATCGGTCACTATAGGTCTTGAAATGATATATATAATTCTTGACATGTTCCCTAGGATTCCCTTTATATTTGTCCAATTTTGGTATTTCAAAGTTTTGAGGGAAAGACACCATGGTGATAGATCAATTGAATGGATAAGGACATATATCATCAAAAGTGTATAGTTTCTTGTGATTTCCTACTTGTAGGATTTGAATCATAGTTCTCATGTCTTGGAGTTCTTGTGAAATGTTGATCAGAAATTATGTCTTCATATTTTGGTGATTGTAAGGAATGTGTTCTTGGTGGGATGTAGGAGGGTTGTTGGTTGGTTGAGGTTGACTATGTTGTATATGATGGTAAAGTGTTGGGATATGGGTTGTAGATTGTGGGAGATATTTTATGGATTATTGAAAAGTGGGTTGGATGCTTGAAGTAAGTAAAAAAAAATTTGGCTTGATTCAAAGGTTGAGATGGTATAGATGAATGTGTGCTTGAATATATTAATGTGGAAGACATACTAACCCTTAGTTGTGTGGAGGGGTGTGTTTGAGTTGATTGGGGTATGGAAATGGGTGGTTGTGTGACTAGTGTATGTGGGTTAGTATATGATAGACTAAGTGGATTTGATCCCCACAAGATGCTTGCAGGAGGATTAGTTGTTGGTGGTGTTGTGGTATTTTGGGTAGATGTGAGTTGTTTTATGTCAAAATTTGGAAATGGTATCAATTTGTTGTAATGATCCTTTCCATAATTTCTTGATTTTTAGGATTTTGAGAAAAGTATTGTCATTGGTGACTGTTTGGGTTGTTGCACTAGGGTTTCTTCTTCATTTGTAGTGGGTGATGGTAGTTTATTTGTGATGTCTTCTATGTGAGGCATGCCCCACACTTGGTTGTTAGCTTCCACGAGTCTCCTAGTTTATAACCTTGTTAAGGGCATACAATAATAGACCTAGTTGAGTCTTGATTTTATTTTTTAGTTTCTTTTGGGTTTTATGAATTTATGAGGTTGGACGAATGGTTGGTTTAGATATGAGTCAAATAATTTGGTTTATTTTGATCTATTTTGACAAGAATCAAGGTATCTTAAAAATATCTAAATTCTTTTGATGATTGAGAGATTTATTTTTGGATATTTCCTTTCTTACTTGAGATAGACAAGTTCTCAAGTGAATTTTGAAGGATATTTTTGACCTTATTAACTTGGAGATTGCCAAGGCTCCAAGTTAATGCCATCGAAGTTGATCAAAGGCTAAATTAATATAAGACTTAAGATAGACAAGTTCTTAAGCACTATAGAAGTTAGATATGATAAAAGGATATGGGATTTAGATAATTTTTTTAGATAATATTGACTAGGGATGGGAGACTCGATTTATGTGGATTTTGGGGTTGATGGTGGATGATTAGAGATGTTGAGGAGATTTAGGGATTTTTTTTATAGTCGAGTTGGTGATGATTGGGAATGTTTAGGAACATTTATTAATGGTTTAGGGATGATTTGAGGTGAGTTGGTGGTGGTTGGGAATGTTTAGGGATGGTCTAGGAATGATTTTGAGGAAAGTTGGTGATGATTGGGGATGTTTAGGAACATTTAGGGATGGTTTTGAGGTGAGTTGTGATGATTGGGAATGTTTAGGAATGTTTAGGGATGGTTTATTGTGCAACTAGGTCTATCTAAGGTCAGTACATGATGAACCTAACCTTTCTCAGGAAGGATAATCAAATTGTGGAGTCATATGTATGAGCTTTAAGGTGAAATAGTAGAGGTGCCAAAGCACAGTACAAGGGTGTTGAATCAACTTAGGCACTAAAACAGGGGACTTAGGAACTAAATTGTGATTTTAACTAAGTTTTTCTTGGGTATTGACGTAACTTTATTAGGCATTGAAACAAGTGACTTAGGCATTGAACTATGATTCTGAATGTGTTTGGGTTTTGGCAAGAGATGTCACACAAAGAAAAATGTCCGAATTAAATTTTTCTAAGGTTATAAGGTTGTTTTTAGTAATGAATTATGAGTGGCTTATTATTGGTATAGCACATGAAAACATGACAAAAACTTGAGCACCATCCTAAGTTATTCAAGTAGGAGTGTAAACTTAATGTGGGCCCACCTACTGAAGCATAATACCTTCAAATGAATGGGTACCTGGGGTATGTACTTGGGGTATGCAAAAGTCATGTACCACCTTTACACCCCTTACCTTAGAAGAAAAAGGTCCTACCAAGGGATAAATGTCACCTCAACAAGAGAAAGTACATGGTGAGTAACTTTGGGCATGATATTGTACCCTACACCATAATAAGCTACAACCAAATGGTTTAAACTATTCCAAGTTCTATATGGAGTCCTCTAAACACCAAGAGGGTATATGAGGCACAACCATGAATACTATCCCATCTACAAGTGTGAGATGGGAGCTAGGAAAAAGCTCAAATCAGTGCTTCACCCTATGTCTTGAATCACCAAGGGCCTCAAGGATTTTCCAAACATGATGTAGCTAGATTATGGTACAACTTTTGTTCTCCCCTTTATATACCTGTCGATAACATGTGTAAAAAATGTTTGTAGTTTTTTTCTTTTTCAAATCTTGGGTAGGCATGGGAAAATTGGACAATTGGTTAGGAATAAAAATGTTAGATAAGAAATAATGAAAACATCAAAAAACATCAAAAAGATAGATGTATTGGAAAACACAAAGCAAGGGTGTTGAATCAGTGCATACATTGAAACACATAGTAGAGGCACCAAAAGGTGAAATATACTTGCCAAAATAAAGGAATTGAACCTATCTACACAGGTGTTGAATGAACATAGGCACTAAAGTAACTCACATAGGTGTTGATTCATACTATCTATGGAAAGTTGTTAAAAATTTAGAAAAAATAGTAACCTACAACACTCAACTAGCTCCAAAAACATCAAGAGAGATGAAAGATTAGATAAAAAAAAATTAGCAAACACCAAAAAATGAGAAAAAAATTAAAAAGATCAATAAAGTCAATTAAAATATGCAAGTTAATAGGGGTGCTCAAAAATTAGTGTAAGCATTGAATCAACATAGGTGCTAATGACGTCGACGCTAAGAAAAAACAAAGGTGTTGATCCTGCACATGGAAGCATTGAAACACAATAAGAGGCATTGTTCCACTATCTACAACGTAAAAAACTTCACAAAAACTCATATTTTTGGTTAGTTTTAGGGATGTGGGTCCCATTGGGTGTGCCAAAATGAAGATGATCAAAAGGGTAAAAGATAGAAATATGAAGATAAATGAAAATGAAGAACAATTACCTTGCCTTTACCTTTCTCACCTCATGGATTGAGTTGAATTAGATGCACCAATGTCTACTTGATGTGCTCTTTCGTGATGCAATTATGTGCAACATAACCTATATATGGAAGAGGATTTGATAATGAATTCAACATAAGTTCAACAATTGTGTGATGATTCAAATGAGATAGGACACTCCAATTTATAAAATTTTGTAAGGATGGATGGAGAGGTAAGATCTTCTTGTGAGATGGGCGGTTAAGATTGAAGGGGATAGTGAGGACTTAGCCTTGTGACAAGTGCCACAAGATGGAAGCATGTGAGTATGACATGTTGGAATGGGGAAGAGAGCAAGGTGTGGTCACACATGTGTGAATACACATTGGGAAGAATTGATGTAGATAGGGAATAAAAACACAATTCCCAAAATAATTCCACAATCCTCTTCTTTCCAGCCAGGTGACAATTTCAATTCGACAATTTCATTTGTTGATTGAATTCAAATTCAATTTGAAATTTCAATTAAATTAACATAGAATTCCATAGACAAATCTCAATTTAGATTCAAAAAATTGATCTCTTCTTCCACAAGAACAATGTTTTCAATCTATAAATTTGAATTGTTTCAATTTCTACCCTTCTTTGTTCATCAAATCATACACCTCTATTCACAAATGAAATAGCTCATAGATTGACTTCAATTTTCTGGCCTCTCCTTCTGTGATCCATGATTTCAATTTACATAATCATTTTTCTCAAATTTAATTTTGCATATCTTTCTATTCTCTCAATCATGCAATGAACTCTTTCTTATACTTCATTCCCATTTGTGCCCCTGCTTTTTTATCTCTTCTCTTTTCTTTGAATATTTTTAAAATTTTAGACTACTGCTACCTCTAATCTTACGTAACCTCCCCTCTCTATCTACTACTATTGCCAATCTTCTTCCCTCTGGTGTGACTTCAACCTAAGCATGGGTTTCAACTCGCAATTGTTAAAATCATTAATGTGGCAGCCTCCTCGCCTCTGTTCATAGCCCTGTGTCTTCTTACATATGCAGTTTTGAATTATTCAAGTTAAAATGAAGCCCCTATATTTTCCATGTTTCCCTCACCTTTTCTCTCCTCTTTGATTTGTTGTTGTAAATTTAAATATTAATAATATGGGTGTTGAAATCCTCTTTTTTAATTAAATTGTTTTTTTTTAATTCAAATCCCTTGAAATCCTACCTCCTCCATTGGCATTTCACTTCTCCACTTCTATTTTTTGCCCCTTCATTTATTATTCCTTAGCATCAATTACTCTACTTTTATTTTATTATTTATTTGCTGCCTCTTCTATCTTGCAAGACAATTAATCATTCTCCATATGGTGTAGCCATTGTAACTTCATCTACGTGCCTTTTATATTTTTTATTTACTACTTCAACTTATTGTGACTCTTCTATTCAAAATTTTCTCTCTAATAATGAATAAAAATAGTAATTTTCTTTACCTCTTTTTTTTTTGGAAAGAAAATCAACAATCTTAGTGACTTCATTCAAGTCAATTTGTTAATGGAACCAAACAGAAGAATCACATCAGTGAACACCAAAATCAAATTGATTTGAAATTCAAAAACCAACCACCAACATGAGAAATACACAATGAACATAAAACAAATTTGTTTTTATCGATGTTGATTACCATAATCTTGGGATGCTCTTGCATCTAACATGTTGGGTAGAAATATTGGATTGCGGGCTCACAAAGGTGGAGTTGAGTAGTCAAACTAATCTTCTAGGTTGCAACCAACTTGCAATGAACTTTATTGTTGTCCAAATATTTCAAGATCAATCCTTCTTCCTCTTTTTCCAGTATTGTGCCAAAACACGTGCCATCTTCCTTGAATAACGTTGCACCCTCTTCATCCTTCCCCTTGTGGCATAATGTCCACCATGAATCATCCTCCTTTGTCAAATTATTTCTCCTCGCCTCTCCTTCTTCGTGGGATCCAACCCATTGTAGATTGAGGTCACCTCCACCAAAACCCTTTATTATCGTCCACAACTCTATATGCAAATATTGATCCATACAACAATCTACAAATTCATAATCTCTCTTCCTCTCTACTTGCACTCATTCTTTATTCATCTTAACAATATGAAAATTCAACTCAACCTCCTCATAACTAAATTGAAGAAAATTCAACTTTACCTATTTATCTTTTGTTGTCCCATCATCCTTTTCTTCATCTTGTGTTGGAACTTCCTAGCACTCCATCATTGCAACTACATCCTTTACTGCTCCAATCTCATCAATAGCTACAATTTCTTCATGTTGTACCACTTCAAAAGCACAATTACATCTTCATCCTTTGTAGGGGATGCTCTAACTTCTTTTTCTTTCCCCCTTAGGTTGTTGTCCTCATCTTTCTTCTCGCTCCTCACAAATTTTCTCTCACCTTTTCCAAAATTCTTCTACAATTTATCTATCCTCACTTTGATCTTCTCCACTTCTTCATAGACCATCTATCCCATCCTTTGAAACTTCTAATTTTCTACCTTCTCCCAATTATTTTTCCATAATAATGTTCTTGCAAGTCTCTTCATGACCCGCCCCATCTTGTTTGTTGCAATCTCACCTCAAATCACATGCTCTACATTTCCACATCTTATCCTTCATGACTATCAATTACTCAGGACTCTTTGCGCATCTAAAACAATTCTTTCGAGCTTCTCGAACAACGCTATTGCTTCACACACTCTTTTAAGTATGGACTACCTCAAAGTTGGCAATTTGTTCACACAACTCCACTCTCAGGAAATCAAAACATATGTCCCAAAATAGTTCCATAATCCCCCTGTTTGTAGCTAGGAAACAATTTCAATTCAACAATTTTATTTATCGATTGAATTCAAATTCAATTTGTAATTTCAATTGCATTACCACAAAATTTTGTAGAAAAGCATCTCAATTTATCTTTAAATTTAAAATAATTTAATAAATCGATCTCTTCTTCCACAAAAAAAAACTATGTTTTTAATCTGCAAATTTGAATGGTTTCAATTTCTACCCTTCTTTGTTCACAGAATCATGCACATCTATTCACGATTAAAATAACTCATAGATCGACTTCAATTTTCTGTCTTCTCCTTCCATGATCCATGATTTCAATTTACATGCTCATTTTTCTCAAATTTAATTCTGCATACCTTTCTATTCTCTCAGTCACACAATGAACTCTTTCTTATAATTCATTCCTTGCCGTACCCCTGCTCTTTTATCTGTATTTAAAAAAAAAAAATGTATTGTTGATCTGTCTCTAATCTTACACAACCTCCCTTCTCTATCTTCTACTGGCGCCAATCTTCTTCCCTCTAGTGCAAACTCAACCTAAGCATGGGTTTCAACTTGCAATTGTGGCAACCTCCTCGCATCTGTTCACAGCCATGTTGTCTTCTTACATGTGAATTTTTAAATTATTCAAGTTAAAATGCAACCCCTCTATCTACGACACTGCCCTCACCTTTTCTCTCCTCTTTGATCTGCTGTTGCAAATTTAAATGTTAATAATATGAGCATTTCAGTCCTCTTTTCTGATTTTTGTTTTTTTTTTAAATTCAAAGCCTTTGAAATCCTACCTCCTCTATTGGCGTTTCACTTCTCCACTTCTATTCCGTGCCCCTTCATTTATTCTTCCTTAGCATCAATTACTCTACTTTTATTTTATTATTTATTTGCTGCCTTTTATATCTTGCAAGAAAATTAATCATTCTCCATATGGTGCAACCATTGTAACTTCTTCTACATGCCTTTTATATTTTTTATTTACTGCTTGGACTTATGGTGACTCTTCTATTCAAATTTTACTCTCCAATAATTAATAAAAATAGTAATATTAGCTTTACCTCTTTTTATTTCATGGAAAGAAAATCAACAATTCGAGTGACTTTGTTGGGTCAATTTTTTAATGGAACCAAACAAAAGAATCAAATCAATGAATGCCAAAATCAAATTGATTTGAGATTTGGAAACCAACCACCAACATAACAAGTGGAAAGTGGCAAAGTGCAAGAGATGTAGGTTTCTAAGTGTGACAAGTAGGAACAAATTGAAGTGTAGGGTGGCTTCATGGGAAGAGGATCTTGCACGCATGAGCATCCAATAGAAAAGAAGGTCAAAGGATGACTTGGAGAAGGAAAGTGACATGTGCATGCAAGCCTTTAAGAGGGCTTGTAGGACACATGTCATGTGCCTAAAAGTTTGAGGAAGTGAGAGGAATTAAAAAATTAGAACAAATGCTAATGAGGATTAGGAAGTGGGTTAAATTAATTGATCACAGATGTATTCCAAGCATAAGATTAGAGGACTTAGGGGAATAGAGGCTAAGGTTAAATTAAAATGAATGAACTAATTAACCTTCTAAGAAGAAATTGTTTAATTAAATATATTTTAATTAAATATATCAATGGAGGATAATTAATCAAATAAATAATTTGATTAATTAAGAAGGATAATAATAATTAATTAAATTTTAACTTAATTAATTATGGGTAAAATTAAAAGTAATTAAATTCCAATAGTGGCATAGTATCATGGTTAAGTTGTGGTTTTGTTCTTGCCATCAAGGTTCAAACCCCATTGGGGTGTAGTTGTTGACTGTTTAAATTGAGGATGAGGTCCCCCGTTTGTGACCTCATCGGTTCATAGCTCTAGATCAAAAACATTTACCCCTTTAAAAAAAAATAAAAAAATGTAATTTAATTAAATGCACTAATTGAGAAGAATTAATCAAATAATGAAATTGATTAATTAAGAGGAATGAAAATAATAATTAATTATAGATTAAAGAGTCAATATAGGGTATTTGCAGACATATTCTATAAATTTTTAGAACAATTGTAAGTGGGTTTAAGAAGAGCATCTTTAACATTCTAAATGTAGTTAGGTGTTAGAAGAGGTTATGAAAACTCTTTATGGGGCCTATTATGAGAGGGCATATTTGAAAATATTTTTTAATTAATATTTATTTTTTCCTAATGGGATTGCATTTATTCTAAAAAATTCTATATAATTCAGGTAGTCTAACCAATTTGTATCTTTTGCCAGTTTACCAAATTTCTTCACCACTTGAGCACTTGTGTTCAACAAAGGATTTAAGGATGAAAGCCTTTAGATTCTTGGATATTAGAGAATAAAAAACATTTAGTTTCTTGAGGGAAATATAACATAGATGTTGTGTTTGTATTGAAATATTTGTTCATGTTTCAACATATTTTTAGTAGTTTGTATTTATATAATTTGTGAAGAAAGAACAACGACAAAAAAATTATATTTTTAGATTTCCATATTCTTATGTATGGTTGTACAAGTTGATGTGTTCCAATATTTTTCCCTGATTTGGTGAATGTAGATGAGCTACATGATTTTTTTTATGATACATGTCTCTTATATACAAAAACTTATATGGGTTCCTTGACATGCTTTTGATATATCAACAAGATGTGCTTCAATATTTGACATGCAATTTGTGTGAGTAATTTCAATATACTTTATGTTAAGTTTGCTAAGAATATTTTGGATTTGAAAATATTCATTTTTTTGGTTGAGGTCATTACATGAAGATGATAAATGTGTCATTTTACATTTCTCACTACTTAATTCACAAGATAATATAATTATGGATATTAGTGGGATTTACTCCAAGCATAAGATTTATGAGCTTGTTATAAATATATCGAGAAAACAACTTTAAGTATTATACATAGACAATGCCTGTAAAAATACTTCTTTTGTAAGGGGTTATTATAATGAAAAGGGAGTAGTAAGAAGGGAGATAGGAAGAATTATGTCTAAGACTAGATATCAATCTTAGGATAAATGTAAAGTAAATTGCTCCAAATTTATAGTAACAAAGTAAACATTAATAAGGATTACAAACATTAGAAAAATTGAAGACTAGATTACTCTTTTGTTGACAAGTCCTTCCATGATGATGTTAGTGGTGACATTTTTGTGAGCTTTGTTAATTTTATTGGTGACACCTCACTATTGTTTGATTGAGATGCCTCTTTTCATATGAGTCTAAACAAGGATTGACATATAGAGTACATACAATATGATTGTGGAGAGGTGTACCTTGGTGACAATACTTCTCATATTTCATGAATAGTTGTTCACAAGAACTTATCTATTGTGAGAATTAATGGTCCACTTAGCACTCATTATATGTTAGTGATGCTTATAGGATTGAAGCTTGAAGATGTCTTCAGGGATCACCCATCCTAGTGCTACTCATACTTCAATGTGTTTAAATATGAAGTTTCTCTCAAGATCAAGACCACATAGCTTCCTACCTCATTTTCTACCCTTTATTTTCCCACCCTAAGATTACTAAATACATGTTTTGTAAAAAATGAATCTATGTGCTATTATTTGAAGGAATTCATCTCACCTCTCGCATCTCTCAAGTATCCTCTCTCATCCTAAAAGCATTCAAGGACCTATTAATGGTGAAACATTTAAATTTCATTCGCTATCAAGGAATCTTGATTTACATGGTCATCTTAGGAGAATATTCATGGTTGAAGAATGTTTCCCTGTTGACCTATGTTTTCTAAGGGTGGAGCTAAGAGAATGTGGCCCATTACAACACAATGAAAATCCTTTCAAATTAATTATAAATACTATCAATTTTTGATAGCAATGAAGGAATAGATATCGAAGGCAAAATAGAGAGTAGAATTGTATAGATTGCTAAATCATTTTTGTAGGTACAAGACATCTTGGTGAGCATTGATTTGACCTAGATTCATGGACTTCACCCTTCCCAATGAAAATAGTAATCTCTAATCCTAAGACAAGTTATAGACTCTCATAATCATTTTTTGATCTTAAGGCATTTAAATTTCAATTTCATATTAGATATCATATAGTTTTCAATTACAAAACTAAATACCTTTTTATATTAATTTTATTTTTTCTATAAATTCACATTTAATATTTTAGTTATCTAATATCTAGACTCACAATACACAGTCTATAGTATTACCATTTTAAAAATAATGTTACACATATTCCAAAAATAGTGGACAACGTATTCTTATATTAAACTTTTTTTTAATGAATGATGTTTATATTACCATTTTAAAGATAGTGTTACACATATTCACGAAAAAAAAGGTCACAAAAGACATGTCCCTAGAGTCTATACTGAACTACAACACACAAGATAAAAAAATTTAAACATAAAAACAATAAACAATTGTTAAGTGACTGAAAAAACTAAGAAAATTTGAAGGAAAAGATTTCAATAATCCAATTTATCCATATATCAAAATGACAACTAACAAATTCCAACCATCATTATCATTATTAACATTTTCCTAGTAATTTATCAGCAATCAACGTATATAATCCTGTAAAAAAATTCGCACGCATAAGATGCAAGTTTAGTGGGAGAAAAAAGTGTGTACCTTAATATGTTTCACTCGGTATTGCGATTTAGGGTTTAGTAAATTTCTTTCTTCTGCCACTCCCGTGTGTTTTACTTGGATTTAGCCCATTACTGGTGGTGGATATTTGCTGCATGGGGCTTCCTAGGCCTTCTTCACCATGGGGGCTTGTGCCTGCTGAGGACGAAGGGCTCCATTGTGGTGCTATCTGGGGACTAGATTTCTTTTTTTTCTTGTTCGAGTGGGAGGCAAAGATACTGCCTGTTTAGATTCACGTCCCTGTTCTCTTTATTGGCTTCATTACATTCTTTATTTTCCAATGCAGCTGAAGGTAGAGGCAAGGAGGGTTGGGGGTGAGAAGCTGGATAGTGAAGGGGATAATGGCGTCATGGTAGAGAAAGGTGGGTTAGATAACCATGACGACAAAGAAATGCAGGAGCAAGTGACTGATGATGCGGGTAAGACTGTAGAGTGTTTTCTTCCTGATGATGTGGTAGAAAGTATTGTTGAATGTCAGACTAGATCTGTGATTTTGTTTTTTCTAAGAGGCATTCCTTCAGAAAATCACTTCTATAAATGGGCTAGAATCAACTGGGAGAGTAGGGGTTGGGAAATTGAGACAATAAGAGGCCTGGGGAAGGGGTATGTAGCTTGCAAGTTCAAATCTGCAGTTCATGCTCAAGTCGTCCTCCAATATGGGATGTGGGTGATTTGTGGGCAGATTTGTTATTTACAAGCTTGGAGTCTGGATTTTCATCCGAAAGGTCCATCTAAGTCCAAGTATCCCATGTGGGTCGAGCTCCCCTTCTTAAACTTTGCTTTCAGGCCTTTCCTAAGGGAGATTGTTTCAAACTTGGGGAGGGTTCTCTGGTGTAAAAATGGCTTAGATAGTTTTTCTGGCCTAAGGGTACATCCAAGGGCTTGTGTTGAAATAGATCTAAACAATCAATTACCTGAGAATATCAGACTGATTGGGCCAAGGTTCGATATGCTTCAACCAATTGTTTATTTGAACAAGCCAAATGCTTGATTTTTCTGCAGACAAGAGGGTCATTTAATTAGAGATTTCCCTATAAGAAAAAATTGATATGCCCAAAATACTATAACAGCTGCAACTAATATTCTGCCATTGCAAAATTCTCAACCTAAAGTGCTTAATACAGTACCGCAGTCGAAACAACATGCTAATGTTCCCTTAGAGGATAACATTCAAAATGAGAGCACACCTACTTACAAAGATGCTATTATGACTGATGGCTGGAGAATGGTTAAAAAAGGAAAGAACCCTCTAAAACTTTTGTTCCACCAATTGGACAGGTCTCTTCACAAAATGGTAATATTTCCTCATCTATGCCTAATACTTGTGTGGATAAGGATTCATCCTTGCATTCTAGGAGCCAAAGGTCTCATTCCCCTATTATGTGTCATAATTCTTTGTCTCCACTTGCAAACTGTAACATTTCCTCTCCTCCTCCTACTGTGAATGGGGATAAAGAATTATCTTTGCATTCTAGGAGATTTAGGTCTCTTTCTCCTCCTATGTGAAATGGCTCCTTGTCTCCACTTGCTAGACATAGATCAAGGTCTCCTACCCCAGCAGTGAAGGAAAATGAGCAGTTTGGTAATTCTATTGAGCTAGCCAATCGTTTTGATGTTCTTCCACAAGAGGAGGAACCCTCTAACCTTGATTAGCCATGAAGCTCAAAATTCTCTCTTGGAATGTCAGAGGGTTTTCTCTCCCTCATCGCAAATTTGAGGTCAAGGATGCTATTGTTAAGTGGAAACCAGATATTGTGTTTTTACAAGAAGTTAAAAGTAATGGTCCCCGTCTTTTCTCTTCTCTATCCAACATATGGAGAGATGCAATTTTTTTTCATACGTTGCATAGGGAAGGTGGGGGGGGTTGTTATTGGCATAGCCTCATGGATTAACAAGTTTGTTATTCACAAAGGTGAAGATCCTTCACATAGTTGCCTTTGGATCCGTGCTTTTATCAATGGTCAACCCATTGGCTTCTATTCGGTTTATGCGCCAAATATTGCAAAAGAGAGATGTGCCCTTTGGGAATGGTTGTCTAATCATCTTCCCAATGCTGATTGGGTGTTAGGAGGTGATTTTAATATGGTGGAACATCATTCTAATCAAGTTGGGTTAACCATGTCAAATTAAGTAATGAAGAGTTTGATAAATGGATTTTGTGTCGCAATTCTATTGGGGTTATAGACCTTATTTGCAGAAAAAGGTCAAGTCATAAATTTAATTGGTTCACTTGGACTAATTGTAGGTTGGGTGTTGATAGGAAACTTAGTCATCTAGATAGGTTTTATATTTCTCCTAACCTACAATTACTCCAAGAGTCTGAAGGGATCTTGGTTAAAGTTGACT
The DNA here is from genome assembly GCA_007258455.2 of Sequoia sempervirens. Taxonomy (NCBI): domain Eukaryota; kingdom Viridiplantae; phylum Streptophyta; class Pinopsida; order Cupressales; family Cupressaceae; genus Sequoia; species Sequoia sempervirens. The sequence goes on from VDFB02281492.1 coordinate 33,733,250, forward strand.
ACTCCACCACACTTTCAGATCATTTTCCTATTATCTTCTCTTTTACATGTGATAGTTCTACAAATGTGGAATCTCAGTTGTCATTTAAACTTAATACTTCTCTTCTTAAAATACCTTCTTGTGTTGATGCTTTGATTGGAATTTGGAATTCCATTCCAAAGCCGAAAGAAGGTGAATCCTATAGGTTATGGTGGCAGGCTGCTATTTCTAAATATGTTGATTTCTTACGAGCTTTTGGTAAGAGATTGGCATGGCAACGAAGATGTAAGGAGAAATCTCTACAAGGTAAGTTGGAGCTGAATAGAAAGTTGCTTAACTTGAATCCTCATGACATTTCTATCCAGGCTTCCATTTCAGCTATTGAAACTTAGCTACGTAAATTTGATATGCACAAGGGTCAAGGAGCTAAGATCCAAGCTAGACTACACTGGTTAAAAGAGGGCAATAAGGGGTCCAAATATTTTTTTAATTATTTGAACTATAAACACAAAAAAGAGCGCATTGATCCAATTCAAGCTGAGGATGGAAGACTTTTTACAAACACAAATGATATCATAAACTTATTTTAGAATTTCTATCAGAATCTTTTTAGGGAGGAATCTCATTGGCATGATGCTCAATTAGTTCTAGAAGATATCATCAAAGATGTTATTCCTAGAAAGGTGGATCAAGATTATAGTCATTTTATTGATCGAGACCTTTCTATTGATGATTTGGAACATGTAGTCTTTTCTATGGCCCGTAACAGAAGCCTTGGTTTTGATGGACTTCCAATTGAGTTTTATCAAACCATGTGGCTACATATTAAGGAAGATTTTTACTTATTTTATTTAGAAGCTGTTAATCAAGGTTCGTTGGGACCTGATATTAACAAAGGTTTAATTAAGTTTCTCCCCAAAGGGAAAAATACAGACCTTATTTCTGGGTGGCGACCTATCACATTGCTAAACACCTCTTACAAAATTATTGCTAAAGCTTTAGCAAACAAGATTAAACTAGTGGTAAAAGAGATTGTTAGACCAGAGCAGACTAGGTTTCTTGGTGGTAGATTTATACTTGACAATTTAATATTGGCTTGGGAGACAAGTGAATGGGCCCAACAAACAGGTCAAAATGCTTTATTGGTTAAGCTTGACTTTGATAAGGCCTATGATAGGATGTGGTGGAGGTTTATTATTAAGATGTTGCAGTGGCTTGGGTTTGGTTCCAAAATTTGTAATCATGTTCAAATGCTTTTCAATGAGGCAAATGTGCAGCTAGTGATCAATCAAGCTATGTCTGATGCACTTCCCTTGTAGCGTTCAATTAGACAGGGATGCCCATTATCACCATTTCTTTATGTTTTAGCTGCTGATGCTTTTGGTTATCTACTACAAAAATTTAATCAAATGAACTTAATTAAGGGTGTGTCCATTCCCAACAATGCAGTTATCATTAATGCCCACTTTACTGATGATAGTTTGTTATTTATTCAAAATTCAGCATCAGAAATCGAGAATGTTTTGCAGGTTTTAAATCTGTATTGTGAGGTATCAGGCTCTAAATTGGCCCATCATAAAACTGAGTTCATTATGATTCATGCTGGTTTAGTTCCTAAGTGGATCCCTAAAGATTGGAAGCAGATAAAACATGGAAAGATTACCAGGTATCTTGGCATTCCCTTTGGAGTAGGGGTTACATTGCATGACATGTGGAAGTGGTTCATCAACAAATTGAGGGCTAAAATATTTAATTGGGGAAATAGATTCTTGTCTTTAGCTAGTAAAATTCAAGTTATAAATAAGATATTTTTGGCATCTCATGTTTATTATTCTTCTTGTTGGATGCCCTCAAAAAAAGGTTATGAGGATCTAAATAAGCTTATCCGCCAGTTCTTGTGGGCCACTTGGGACAGGAAAGTGGGGTTCAAGGCCTCCTCTTGGTTACACTGTATACAGCTTAAGCATAGAGGGGGGTTAGGCCTTTTGGATCCCAAAACTCAAGGGGTCTGTTTAGCTGCGAAGTGGGTAATTAGAGCAGTGTCAAGAGGTGAACCATGGAAAATTTTGGTGCATCATCGTATTATGATGGCTTCATTGAATAATAGGTGGCATGAGGTGGGTTGGATGGATAAAATTCTATTGGCTCAGTTTGTTCGTGTGAAAGCCTCCTTTCCATTACAATCTATATGGAAAGCTTGGCAAGAAGTTTGTAAGTTTCTAAATTGGAGAGGGGATTCTCTACAGCGTGGTTTTAGCTTTGCAACCTTCTCTATTTGGTGGAACAAATTAGTTCAATATCATGGACAGCCTCTTGCTATCTCCTTTCCTAAACCAGCCCTTTATTTATTCAAATAAGGCATTAGACAATTCAATGACATATGGGATTTTGATTCCTATGATTGGGGCAGTTGGACAGATATCAAAAATGCCTTTAATTTAAACAATAGGATTAAGAGTTTCCTGATCTTTGTGGAATCGTTAGTTCCTGTAGAGTTGCTAATGAAAATTTTCACTTCCCTACATTGCAATTTCTTCAAGGACTGGTTGTGGATTAATCAATATCCATTCTTATGGTTCCCTTTGAAGAAGATTTACTTAAAGCTTCTTCCGTCTATGAATTTGAATCCAAGATTAAATAAAAAATGGAGTTGTTGCTTCCCAGAAAAAAAATGGCGAGGTCTTAGTGCACAAATTTGGAAGTCCAAGGCTGAAGAAAATGCTCAAATTGTGGCATGGAAGATTCTTCACCATAAGTTGCCTGTCGGGGATAGACTAAAGTATTTCAAGATACAAGCAGCGAATTGTCCATTTTTCCATCACAAGGAAACCATTAAACATATTTTTTGGGACTATTTTAGATCTAAAAGGAAGTGGAACATCATGTTTAGCCATTTCCCTACTGTGTTTGAACATGCCTTAAGCTGGAAAGAGGCAATTTTTGGTATTAGACTTCATAGAAATATTGTTGTTGATTCTATGAGACATTGTATCCTGTTGCATTTATGGAAATGTAGATGTTCAGCTATGCTTTCTAATCATATTTTTCTTTAGGAACTTGACATTCTACAGTTTTACTCTGACATCTTGTTGCAATTTATCGTTCTTTGTTCAATGCAGAGGTGGGGGCACAAAGACAAGGATATTAGCAAGTGTTTGGAGGCTATTAATCTTTAGTTTCTACAATTGCATAAAGGGGATCTTCACAATGACAAGTTGATACAAGATTTCTTCAAGTTTCAAGTGTAATTTCTCATGTGTTTGTACTCTTTTAGTGATGGTTGTCTCTACCCAGCCAGTTTTATGTCTTGGTGTTCCTTTTGGTTGTCATTATAGTCTTTAGGTGTGGTTGTTTGTTCTTTTCCAGCGGTTTGTTGTAACTGCAAAGCTGCTTGTATGCTGGACTGTGTTGTTTGCAGCTATGTTGAGGTTGTTTTTCATCTACAGTCCTATTTTTGGATTGTCTTTTAATATTCTTGTATTATTTTTTCCTTCCAACTTTATTTCAATAAAAAAAGTGTGTACCTTGAAAGTTGTAGGAGTCATTGGTGGTCCCCGCCAGCAAAATAATAGTGGCAGACATAATCAGAGAAATTTCATGCCTTGGGTTGGAATTTTTTTCACAATCTACTACTTAGTGGCAGACATTGTCTATATCATCTCTCTTTTTCTTCATTTTTTCTTCGACGTCTCCAAGAAGCTAAACCCACTGCAACATCTACGCTTGTTGTGTTCACATTGCTTTTATAAGTCAATTTCTTGACACGTGTTAACATGATGGCCAAATAAAGAAGGTACCAGAAGCTTCATGGTTATTTGGTGTCTTCATCAATTAAGAGGCCAACAATCTTACATGTTCAACAAATTCTATCTTTTGTCAGACTTTCTTTAGTTTTGAGTTTGTTTCGAGGGAATATTGCAATATGATTATATAGTAGATATAATTTTGTGTTATTTTTTTCATTTTTATTTACTTATTTTTATTTTTATTTTATTTTTTATATATTTATTTTATGCATTTTCATCAATTTTTATATAATTATTTCATATTTTGTGATCTTACACTTATCATAGTTTATTTCTACGATATGTGAGATCAATCTTGCACAATATATATTTGATCAAAAATATTAAATGTTTTAGTTCTCTTCCTTTGTGTACTAGTCATTCCGAACTAACTGATAGATTGGATTGTTATGTCTTTGTATTTATAGATGTGAATTTGAATATTATAACACATCCTTAAATGTTTGATCATCCAATTTATCATTCACATTTACAAGGAACAACTTTAAGAATGTTTGGAAATAAAGCAATTGAAGGAATGCCACTTCATATTAGAATAATTATCTAGCATATGTGCATGTTATCTTTTGATCATTTTCATGATTACATGAAGTTGATCTAATGGAGTCAATGTAGGAGATGTTTCCCCTTTCTATTTGGTGATCACCCCAAGGTTATTTTAAATACCATGAGTCATTGAAAATTAGCAAAGAACAAATAATCCAATGATCTAGAGAGTAGAAGTCTGCATTGCATTATATTAAGATTACATGCTAGGGATCAAATTCACACAATAGAAGTTGAATGTTTGTGATATTTTGAGTTTGCATCAATTCTATTGTGAAATCTAGAATTGTATTCAATTAACATATGAAATTGTCAAATTGAGTTATTTTTGGTTGTGTATTTCACTATTTGATAAAACACTCAAAATTCATTATGCATTATTTGGTGTCAGAGCTAGATAAAAGGCTTGTTAAAGAGGTAAACGGAGAGAAACAAAGTGTGTTGGTTATCCACCAATGAGGATAAAGCTAGGTAGAAGGTACATGAACTTCCTCCACTAAGAGAAAGTTGGTAGAAGAAGTCTTGAGAGGAGCATCTTCTAGAGTCTCAATTGGGTAGAGGATTGTTGCAAAAGTTACAAATTGAGAAAGTGAGAAGATGTCTTCCAAGAGGAGGACAAGATGGGTCATGAAAAGACTAGTAAGAATTGCATACATAGAGTAGGAGGAAGAAGGTTTACCATATTTTTTTATTAAGAGATAACCAAAATCCAAGAAAGATTGGATGCCCTTGAGGGTGGGTAAATAAATGAAAACTTTGTAGCTCTTTGATAGAAGATTCATGAAATGAGCTTGCGAGGGAAGCCCACACAAGTGTGCAAGATGAGAGCATGGAATGGGTTGCAACAGTGAGGCTTGAGGAGATCCTTGTCCAAAAGGATGATGAAGAGGAGAATGAAGTGGGAAAAGCATGCCTTGTTGAAGGCATGGAAAATGAGAGAAAAATAGCAATTGTAGTAGTGCTTCAGAAGCAAGATGAGGTTATAAACCTTGAAGAAGAGAAACTAGTTCTAGCGAAAATGAATCCTTTGGAGGACATGAAGATGAAGATGATGGTGAGTGGTGAAGAGAAAGAGTTGTAGTTGGAGGTGAAAGAGTAAAAATTGCAACAACAGAGGTGAATTTAAAATTCTGTAATTATGAAGTCTATGTCAATTTACATTTGTATGAGTTTGAAAAAGTGGAAGAGGAAAGCAAGGAGGTGAACTAAGGGTTGAGGTGTAGCCTAAAAAAAGTCGTTATGTTGGTATGGCAAGAAGAGAGGTTGAAGAGGAAGAATGGTTTTGGAGGAGTGTAATGTCCCATTTCTTGAATTTTATAAAAATAGAAAATTATTATTTTTAGTAAGTCAAGTCTTATAGTAGAACCGAGATTTTTTCAAGGTGAATTAATTAAGATAATTTGGGAGGTTAAATATCAAATGTTTACAAAATATTTAATTGAGCTAGGTTGGGTGTGGCATTTTGGAAAAAGGCAAACTGGATTTTTATTGGCTTGTGAATTGGTGAAGGAAATGGAAATATTTTATTATTTCCCTTAGGTTCACTTGATTTTTGCTTTTACAATTGGAAGTGGTAGTTACAGAATTTGCATGCAAGTATCTTTCCTTGAGCTTTGATATTTGGATGCAAAATTTGGTGGTGATAGATTTTTGGTGTATAAGTATTGTTGTATGTTGCTTTTTTGGAGGCATTCTTGCATATTTTCCTTCACAGGTTTTCATATTCTTCTAAGGCTTGGAAACCTAAGAAGAAAGAATATGTGAGGCTGGTAAACAAAAGATATTGAGGCTTGAAGGTAGTGGTTCTGATATGTTTCACCTAGGAATTGGCAATGTGTTGAATAGTTGAAGTTTATTTCAGTATTTTATATTTTGTTTGTAGGAGAAAGTGTGATATTTGGGGCAAGTTAAAGCTACTAATATCACTATGCCACTACTCCACTAACATTGTCATTAGTGCTTGGTGTTCCTGAATCCAAGGCATCCATGAAACAAAGTAAAGACCCATTAGATGAAGCTAATCATCATCTATAGGTGTCAATCACTCTTGAATGGTTTCCATGATCTCCATCCACCACTCCCAGGATTGGAGGATATTTAGCTCCTCTTGCATCATCCCACATGCTAACATCATCTATTTAAACCAAATCATTTTCTTATTTCAAACCTACCCACCCTCACAATTGCTATAAAGCTGCACTTTTATTTTTGGTGTAGGCATTGTTATTTTGGTCCTGCTTTGTGTTGGCGCATCAATTTCACCCGTAGGCATGACATTTATTGATGGAAGCACTACTTTATGAAAGCATCATTTTATCCTATCTCCACAAACCCAACCACCTAGACATGTCAATTGCATGCACAAAAAATGCAGGCACATCGTTTACATGCATGACAAACATAAGTGTCACATTTTCTGATGCAAGCATCAAAATTGATTGCAAGCACAACATTTTCAGAAGCATTGATTTTTTAGATGTAGGCATATAGATTGTGCACTTGGGTATGTGTAGGATCATCATGGAAAAAATAGGCCCTTAAGGGGAAAAAAATTTAGAAAAATCAGAGTTAGGCAACTTGACGTAATAATTTGAATATGTTATCTATATTATTTTAAAAATATGTAAGCATAGAATCTATAGCAAATTGAATGTAGTTTCTAAACTACTATGCTTATTTAAAAAAATAATCTATTTGTTGAAAATTTGAAACTTCAATGCAGTAGTACTTAAATTTCAGGGAAAAAATAAGTAGGTGTCTGTCTAACCACCCTAGCCACAATAAAATGATAATATTTTTTTATAATATTTTAGATATAAGTAGATGACTCATGTTTTGATGTCGTACATATTTTTTGTATTTTTTTTCCAAGTAAAAAATTAATTATGAATTTTTATTAAAACTTTTAAAAAATATAAAAACTCATATGTCTGACCACCTTAACTTGGTCAAAACTTCATGAAATTCAATTTTTTTTTTAATCCTATAGTATGTGAAGCATAGAATGTTACTCATGTTTTAGATTCAAAAAATGTGATACCGTTTGAAAGCTATAGATGTTTTTCAACTAGCCTATCAATCAGGACTTTAGTCATAATTCAAATAGAAAATGAATAATAATAATTTATTAAATTCAAAGTAAAACATAATTTATATTGGTGGAAAGCTGAGAATCTCCTTTAAAAACCCTTTTTGTTTCATCAATTTTAGGTAAAAAAAAGTCGTCATTCACATACCCTACACATGCCCATCATATCGCCACGTTTTGGCCTATCATGATCTTGAAAATACCCGCTTAAGCATATCTTTATAAAGTTGTGCTTCTGTTTGACCAACTTTCAAGCCCTAGCTTGACCTACCCTGATCCCCCTAAACTAGCATAAAACCTAAGGGATAAGGCACATACTAGGTCGTCGACATCCTCCAGTTGTTGGTACTCATGAACCCTCTTCGAGCAATGCAAATGGCATGGAACCTGAGCCATACCTCTTCACTACCACCTAAACTCTTATCCACCAATCATAAGGTTGAAAATGACTTTTTGGGCCCCCCAAGGCCTATTTATAGGCTTTTAACCCTAATTCCCCCCCTAAAATCTTATTTCCTCTATACTAGATGCATCAAAATTCTTGTATCTCTATCATTTTTGAGCCTATTTGTCCATTTCTTCTCTTGCTTTTGCTAATTTCCTCTTTTGCATCATCTTATATCATCCTAACCTACATGTTTCAAGATGCCGACCAATTTTTTTTTTTCTAGTCAGCCTCTTGAGGGGGCATCTGTTGGAAGTTGAATTACTCTAAGATGGGGGAGGGGGGGTGAATTAGAGTTGTGCGAACCCCAATCCTAATACCTGCAAAACAATAAGAACAAACACATTAGATTAGAAATTGCAAGCAAGAGCAAGGATTCCCCATGAAATCCATTCACCGAGTTCAAATTAGGAAAAAAAGCAATGAAGAACATAATGAAAACAACAAAATAAAGATTGAATCCTAATTAAACTAGAAAACTCATGATCCCATGGGAGAATTGGTGCCAATTTGATGTGAAAATTGGCCCTTTCCCAATTCCTATGATGCAAGCTTGATGTGTTGATGATAATTGATCCACTTTGATGATGTTGAAGAGTGATCCAAACTAAAAACCTGCATAACCTAGCTAAGATTCAATGATGATGGATGGAATTTGATAGATATTTGAGCATGGTAACTTTGCATAATTTGTGGATGATCAAATGAGGAATGGAGCCTCTTATTTATAGATGAGATTGAAAGATGAATGCCCAAAATTGAGCAATGTGGGACTAACATTCATCCAATGGCAAGATGCCACTTGTCACCTTGTGAGAGGATGGAGGATGTGCAAGTTTTGAGGATTGTGCCAATAAATGCCTATTTTTTGAATTTTGAATTTGTTGAAATGACATGCAAGAGGGAAGGGAAAATGTATTAAATGCACTTGGCTCAAGACAAAGGACATGTAAGATGGAGTAAATGCCTTGTTGGATGTACATGTCAACTTGGATTTTTGAATTCAAACTTGGAAGAATATTCCAAAAGATGCCTTGTGAGGAAAATAGAGATTTAATAAATGAATTAAATCTATTTTCATGTTCAAGTGGGAAAAGCTAGAGGATGGTACATGATAAGAGATTAATTTAATCTAGGTTAATTAATTTAATGAGAGGGGTTAAATGATGTGACTTATTTGACTTAGAGTTATGGATTTATTTAAATCAAATAATGAGAAGAATGTGATAAGAGATTAATTAAAAAAAGATTTTGATTTATTTAATTAAAAAGAGATGATTGTTAGATTAAATTAAACAAGGTTTTAATTTATTTAATTTAATTTAGATAGACTTTGGAGATTTAATTAAATAAATTATTTAATTAAATAGGATAATTAGATCAAGATAGGTTGATTTAAATATCAAGAGAGGATGATTTAACTAGATAACTGATTTATTTAATTAAGAGAGGAAATAATTCGATCAAGTCCGAATGTACTAGTGGCCACCCGACATTGGGGCACTGATAAGTGATCCTTACTTGAGCTTTATTTCTCATTTTTTGTGCTTAACTAATGCTTTTAAAGTTAGTCTGTCTACAATGACGCTATATGGTACCGCTCATAAATCAAACTGCACCGCTCATGTCAAATTGCGCCGCGGTGGTGTAGTTTGGAGTTTGAAAATAAACTCCAAACTCTGGCGCTGAGCTTGCGGCAGGTGATTTGCAAAGTGCAACGCAGTGGTCCTACATTTTTTAAAAGTGTGTCGTTGGGGAGGAAAGTGCACCACGACGATGCTATTTTGGAATTTTGTGCCCTAGCATCAGAGTTTGATAAAAATCAAATTGTGACGCCTTCATGAATTCTTACATTGGAGTGGTTTCTTGGACTCCAGTCAAAGAATTTTTCAAATTTCTTTTAACATGGTGACCTTCCTTGATGTAGGACGTGGGGAGGGAGCTCTACTCCTGAGAGCACAGGTCGCGAGATCTATTTGGTTACTTGCGGGACCTGAGCGATAGAGATCAAGACTGACTTCGAGACATGGGGTTGTGGTACATCACCTATGCAACACCCATTCACACCCATCTTGGGATGATGTTAGTGCTTGCCAAGAGATGGTACAACGAGACCTCTTCTTTCTACCTTCCCATCGACAAGGCCACTGTCACCTTGGAGTATGTTTGGCGCATCCTGAGATTGTCGATTCATGGTTGGTGCATCATTTTTGATATGGATGAGGAGCAGAATGCCTGCCATAGGGTTCTCGCCACAGTGTACATCATTATTTGCGAGGGATAGATCGAGTTGGAGCAACACAGGGCCCTAGCACCTCCCTTCTACTTGGTAGTTGTAGTGATTATCTCAGGTCTCATTGCCCTAGATAGATGAGGCAGGTACTTTAGTCCTAGCTAAGGAATTTGCTGGGAGCGGATGGTTTGCGACAAACTATTCCATTTTGCTTGGGGTTTGGTTCCTCTTTCCTCTTTGTACAGAGATCTCCATGAGTACGTCTACATGGATGGTAGAGCACTCAAAGCAGGTGTGACACTCCTCCATGTATGGGCGTGGGAGCACATTGTTGTCCTTTAGCCGCAGGTCGTTCTAGTTTCAATGATGCTAGACGATCCCCTCGTATGGCACTACAGAGGTGGTGTGTCCTTCACACACACAAGCGAGCACATGATCCTCTATTGGAGGAGAGTCCTTGATGAGATGCAGGTATTCACATGGCGATCGTACCTTGGTCGGCCTAGATGGGCCAGCAATGCAAATCAACTCTTCTACACCTGCCAGGACCACTTCATGCAGGGGCAAGAGCATACGATGATTGAGAGATATTTTCCTAGGCGTGTGCAGTGCCAGTTTGGTGAGCCTCAAGATCGACCAGACGATGATTATGTGGTTGTCTTCACCCGCACCATGTCATAGGTTTCATGGGGGTGGTATATTCCTGCCTCAAAGGTCATGGATAGTTTCAGGCAGTTGGTACCTCGGCCATGAGCTTATGATCAGGGGCCTGTGAATCTAGGCACAACACAGGCATACAAGGATTAGTTTTGGCCTCCCCTATGATTGACTATTCCAGGTGCAGTCCCCAATTGGTGGAGAGTGAGAGGTAGAGGGTGAGGACAAGGACGAAGGGATGATTCATGACAGGATTAGCCAGTTGGGCCCCTAGTGTAGCCAAATTAGCCAGATGTGTAGATACAGGATCAGCCTCAGGTGCAGCCTCCACAAGCTAGGGGTGAGGATCAACCTCCACGAGCACAACCAGCAAGGTAGGTGGATCCTCGAGATACATTGATTGCATAGCTATAGGCCCAGGTGCAGAATTTGACATGGGAGAGAGATCAGGTGCAAACTGAGAGGGATCAGGCCAGGGCCAAGAGGGATCAGGCCATCCAGTAGAGACGGGCTGCAGAGTTACAAGTGGCCATAGAGCTAGGCCAGAGACAACAGTTAGAGAGCATAGCAACCTCCTCCTCCTAGGGTACAGTGTTGATTCGGTCCTATAGGGAGGCCATCCAAGAGGCTGAGTATTATCGTTTGCACTATCACGAGGTCGTACCCAGAGCATCACGGGTCCTAGAGTACTCACAATAGACCAGCTTTAGACCAACAGAGGGACACAGGGACAAAGGCAAGGGAAACAGACAGGAGGGTTAGGCCTCCTTTTGATCAAGATGATATCATTTTTTTGTGCCTTATGGGCTCCTTTTTTATAGCCTGATGGGCCTTTTTGTACTAATTGACATACATGTATAGTGATTTGATTATTTTGTACTATGACAGTTATATTATGATGATATATATGAGATGATGATTCTGATTGTGATGTGATGTGATGCGTATCATTTATTTATGCATGTATGGATGAATCTACTTCTATATGTTGTTCAATGATGTTTATAATGTTATATGATGTGTAAATATGGATGCATTTATTTCCGATGATATATGTATTATGTAATGATTATGACTAACAAATCTATATTATGTTGTTAAGTCATGATATGCATTTATGTGAATGGATGATATATGATTATGCATTTATGATGATTCAAATGATGATATGAAATATGAAATGTAATATGTAAAATGATATGGAAATGATCTATTGTGTATACACAAAATTATGTGAATCATGCTTATATATGAAATGATTATGGATGGATGTATGCTTTGTATGTGATGGATTTTTTTTGTTTCTATTTATGTTTATAATGATGTGGAATGATTAATGACATGCAAAAAATGATTTACGATGTTATTTATGAGATTATATGGATGATTAATTGATGTAGAAACTTTTGCCAATCCCCTAGCCATCCTATCATTCTGAAAACTAGTCCACCATGTCAATGTCGTAACTCTCAACTTAGTTTTGGAAAACTTAACCTTCCTCTCTTCATCCATCTCTTCAAACTCAAAATAGTTCTCTAAGGCATCAAGCCATCCTAACACCTCCTCACTATCCATCTTCCCTTGATAGATAGGTCCATGGCCTTGTACTACTTTCAACAATCTCAATAACCTCCTTTCCTCAGGGTCTTCTATCTCATCTGCTGGTTATTCTTGATTTACTCACATACTCTTCTTCTTCATCATTATCTTCTTGTTTTTCTTGTTCTTCTCTCCTCCTACTTCTCTCAAGGTTGTTTATCCTTTCTTGCATAGTCTCTCTCTCCCTTCTCCATTGCCTTTCTTCCCTTGCTCTGGCCTGTTCTCTTGTTGCTTCTTGCTCTCTTCTTTCCCTTTTTTCTTTTTCCAAGGTTTCCCTTAACTCCTCCAACTCTCTTGCTAGTTGATTTTTAGGTGCCATTGCTGATTCTTCAATGCCTAAAGTACCTACTCACTGCCCTGATACCACTCTGATGCAAAGGGTATGGGACTTTAGGCAAAACACAAAGATTTCAAGGATGCAATCTCAAACCCTCTTTCAAGCACCCTGATGGAGATAAGCCTCAATAGTGCACTTATAACTTAGATGCTTTCCTAATGGACCCAAACCCTTGGAGTGATGTCAAGGAACTCAACCAAACTTGTCTTGAATGTTTTCAAATCCCAAAACCTCTGTCTTAGAAGAAACTCACTTTTTGCACCTTGACTAGACTTCTAGCCCAACTAGGCCTCCAATGATGGTTTTTTAAACTTTACCCACAACTTCCCCAAAAGAATTACCAAAATAATGATTGTTTTAGATGTGTTTTATAACCCTACACAACATATCCAAACCTTGATGGCACTTGTTTCATATCAACCTTCCCAAAATTTGTTGTTTCCACAAAATCAAGCCCTAATTAGCCCTCTTTTTTGAAGCAACCCCTCTCTAATCTTATCCCCTGACTATGAAACTTTCAATAGTGTCTTAAAATGTTTCCAAACCAAGGATTTTCAATTTATTAGGCCCCTATAATGGCTTTAAGACTCTCAAACACAAAACCCTCAAATAAAGGCTCCAAAACTAGGGCTTCTTGAAAACTAACATTCTAGACACTTGCATAACCTATTCTTGGACTTTTCACCAATAAATCAACATATGTAAGCACCTTCAACTCAAAAAATTTCCCCTTATTTAGGCAGATCTCCCACTGCTATACCTTAGCCTCCATTTCCAAGCACTTTGCAATATGAAAACTCGGTGTACACCTTGATATTCCTTCCTACCTGCATGTTATCTTGTTATATTTGTATTATACATGTTATAATAGATCCATTTCACTGGTTACAATATCATTCCTTCATGAAATGGATCAAACATCTATGAAAACCCTCAAAATTTGTGTAAAATTTGTCTTCTCCTGTGGACAGTCAGTTATAATGTGCAAAGAATTGATCTCTATTGCTTATCAATACATGTAAAGGTGTTAAAAAATGTAGATACAAATTCCTAAAGCATCTAACTGAACATATCTTCAATACAAGTCAGTGGTTTATCAAGAAAAAACATAGAAAATGCAAGAAAATAGAAATTCTATTGATTTTTCTGAGAACAGACCATACAGTACTTGCAATATCAACCCAACCTTCGTACAAATGCTTCCTCTAAGGTTATAGATCAATTCCCCAACTTCTCAAACCGTTTTGGAATGATTTTTTTACATTATTGTTGATTAATCTCCTAAAACTCACTTACCCGCCCAAAGCACAACTAACCGTTGGAATTAAAAATTTGAATTTCCAACTCATCATTTATTGATTTGTATTAACTAAATACTATCTAACCTTTAATATTTGATCTTAATTGATATAATTAAAACATTATAGACCTACCTACACCCCTTGGGCACTATTGGTCCACTTACAAGGTTTTTTGGTCCTATGGTCCTTATTAGGACCTTTAGGAAAGTTGACTCCCTTAATGTTTTTATCCATTTCAAAAGCCATTATAGGCTTCAAGATGTGATAGTTGATGCTTTGATATGATGGATAGGTCTTCTTGACCCCTGCATTCTCCTGACCCTTGAAGTGTTCCTTGAAGTGCTTGGGTGCCCCTGCACCATTAATGGATGATATAAAGCAATGTAAATGCAATGGTTGTGTTTTATATGATGTGTATTGATAATGCAAATAAGATAGTTTCTTAAGATGCTTAGAATAACAAATTTTATCCTAAACATGTTAAATGAGAATGTAATGTATGTGATGTATTTACTGTGGTGCACTATATGCAATGATATGATAATATTTTATGCAAAATGGTATGATAATGCTTAATGAACGTAATGTGTGAGATGACCTTATAATGTTATGCGAATATGTATGCAATGGATTATCTATAATGCTTATGTACCTATTATGTATGATTATGCAATAGGTGGTAATGCTTATGCTAATGTTTATGAAAATGAATGTTATGCAATAATTTATGTGATGAATGCAATGTGATACAAAAAATGGATGCAATGCAATGAGAAAGGGATATGCCAATTTTATGAAAAATGCTTATAATAAAACGGTTATATGATGATGAAAATGTAATGTATATGTTCCCTATATGATATGTTTATGCAATATGCTAATGATTTGTGGATGCATGATCGATAAGGATGATGATGATGTTGATGATCAACTGTCACAGTACTTTGTTAGTGTGAAAAGAAAGAAGGAATGAAAGAGAGAAGAAGTCATTTCAACAAGACCCAAGATGACGAAAATACAAATGATGATGATCACTTGCCGAGGAATTGGGATTTTCAAAGGGCCAATTTTCTTATGTTTGATAACACACGTGGTACGATGCATCAAGGTATAGAGAACTAGGATGGCATTGTACCTAGTATGATGGACTTTGACTTGACAAATAGACAGGAGTATTATTGTTCACCCTTGACATATGAAAACCTTGCTAGGAATCATTTTAGAAGTTTCAAACACCTCGAACCAAAACACGGAAAGGTATAACCTTTCAATGCAATAGTCAACAAGTTGTTGAAAACACCCTCCATACATAACTAACAAAGCAAGTATTCCCCAAGTTATATTACAAGAACGTCCAACAAGCACAACAAACAAAATATATCGATCATTGCCCCATTCCTATTTCTCTAAATCCTCTATTTGGATATCATCGAGAAGTCCTTAGAATGAGCGCAATAAGATAAATCAAAAGATAAAGACAAAGTAAACAAACAAGTTGATGTTCTTTAATACTGTTAACCAAAAGGAGATGCTTTTTAAGGATAAGAACCGAAACTATTGCCAAAATATAATGTCCATTATAGGAAGGATGCATCCTAGGACATGTTAGTGGATGGCGGTACGTCATTTCATTTATCTTAAATGTTCTTTCTAATGATTGATATGGGACCAATTGGATGATAGGTTATCGACACAAAGAGTTGACCAATTTTCTTACGACTTGACGTTTTGAGTTTTCACTTTTCACCTACTAGGCTTGTTTCTGATTGTCTAACGAAAGATTGAGGATGATGCTCGTTTATTATGAGTGATAATTATTGCGGTACAAGTGAGATGAGATGGATGGATTTTTCAAATATTTGGATGTTTTTGATCTTTTTGAAATATTTTGAGGCTATTTTTTTGGATTTTTTGAGATTTTCAAATGTTTTTATTTTTTGACTTTTTGATGTTTTTGGGATTTTATGAGATTTTGACCAAGAGACTAACCTAAAGACTTATCCTAGGGTCCTCGAGGGCTGATCAACAGATTAGCCTTTCCTACATTATACATGCAGAGACTATGTAGTTCGACTGACGACTTGACCAATTTACAGATGACGATATACATGATGAAATGCCAGTTTATTATGATGGACTCCTATAGGACTGACCTAAGTGTCTCGGGGGATGATCAAATATTAAACTTTCCTACGTTCAAGCTTAGAGACGATGTAGTTCGACAAGACGACTTTGTTTTTTACTTTTTGATTGAATTTTTGACCTATTTTTTGGATTTTGATATGTTTTTTATTTTTTTGGATTTTTTGATGTTTTGATGTTTCTGGATTTTCTAATTTTAGGACTTCAAGAATATACATAAATCTGATCCAATGAGAACATGCCCCTAGCGTGGTGTAATAGACTACTCCGATAAAGGAAAGACAAACTGACCTTGAGGATGGGCCGAGTAGTACTAGGAGGGATCATGATACGAAAATAGGACCAAGCTATGATGTAGATGCAGGTGGATGAGTGATGGGAACGTGATGGATGGTGTAGAACAAGGGCCATAGAGATCCTGGTGGATAGAAAGTGCTTATTTACACAAGGTACCTATTTGCCAGGTTTTCACCAAGGTACTTGTCCAAAGTGCCACCGAAGTGGTTTTCACTAGAGGACGATTTTTCTCTTTACTATTTTTTGATTTTTTTTGTTGTTACCAAGACGCCTATTTGCCAAGTTTTCACCAAGGTAACCATTTTTTCAAGACATTTTATAATTTTTTTGGTTTTTTGGTTCTATACCTTGAAAGATTTAGGCATAAAACATTTTGAGATGGGAGCTATTCATGGGCTCCTGCAGAGGTTCCCCTTTGGGTGTTGATAGCTGATATGCCCCTGATTTGTAACTTGCTGTGATGACGAATGGTCCCAACCAATTGGGTTCAAACTTTCCTTTGCTGCTTGGGTTTGGAACATTCTTCTAATTCTCCTTTAGCACCAGTTCTCTGACTTGGAAAGTCCTACTTTTGATTTTCTTATTGTAGCTCCTTTTGAGTCTATTCTGATATACTTGCAAATGATTCAAAGCATCCATACGTCACTCATCCAGTAGATCTAGCTCATTTAATCTTGATACATGGTACTCTTCATCTGTGATGAGGTTTTGCAGTGATATCCTAAGGGATGGGAGCTCGATCTCAATGGGGAGTACCACTTCTGATCCGTAGACCAGGGAGAATGGGGTGGTGTTGGTGGGTGTACGAATGCTAGTTCGATAGGCCCATAGGGCGGGATTAAGCTGCAAATGCCAGTCATGACTTGCATCATTGACTGTTTTCTTGAGGATTTTCAAAATGTTTTTGTTTGTAGCTTTTGCTTGGCCATTTCCTTAGGGATAGTACGGGGTGGAGAAGCGATGTTGGATTTTGAATTTCTCGCATAAGTTGTGGACATCCTGATTCTTGAATGGTGTCCCATTATTTGAGATAATGGCTTGTGGGACACCGTAACGAAAAATGAGATAGTTTAGGATGAACTTTGAAATCTACTTCCCAGTTATGTACGTCATGGGTATAGATTCCACACACTTAGTAAAGTACTTTGTGGCGGTTATGATGAACATATGGCCATTAGATGAGGTGGGTGTGATTTTCCCAATGAGATCAAGTCCCCACTATGAAAAGGGCCATGGTGTGACGATAGGATGAAGCTTTTGAGCTGGAGCATGGATGAGGTCCCCATGCTACTGACATTGTAGACACTTTCTGGCATAGTCATGTGCTTCTTTTTCCATTGTGGTCCAATAATACCCCATCCTTAGCAGTTTCTTGAGTATGGTCATCCCACTCAAGTGTGAACCAAATATACCGTTATGTACTTCAGTTAGAGCATTCAATGCCTCCTCAGCATTTAAGCAGCGTAGTAAGGTTCCTTCTATGCTCCTATGATATAGGGTATCTCCTAGGATGAAAAATATGGATGCCTTTTTTATAAATATTCCTTTTAGGTTTGAGGGTAAATCGGCGGGTATGACTCCTATTCAAAGGTATGTATAAATGTCATGGTACCAAGGATCACTGGGACTAATGATTTCACACACAAATTCTAATTTTGGTACCTCAAATGCAGGAATGAGAAGCTGCTATATCAGGAATTCATATTTTCGAACATTGTGGGGGATATCCAGTAAGGATCCAATTATTTCCATGGTGTCCGTTGCTCTGTTGTTGGCTCTAGGAATCTGCTTAAATGAAATTTCAATGAAGGATTTTTTTAGAGTCCACCAATTTCTTGTATGGAGTGAGCTTGTCGTCCTTGGTCTGGTATTCATCATTCACTTGATTTATGATCCGATGGATATTTTCAATGAAAATTGAAGTATCTCATTTTTCTCCAGAATCTACACCATCAAAAAGAGCTCGATGTCCTGGTTCCAATGCAACTCGAACAGAGCGAAAAGGAGTCCGTTTGAACAAGTTATGGCCAATCAAACCTTGGGTCAAACTAGGATCAGGGGGCATCTAGGAAGTGAAAAAATGATGTCGTCAAAAGTTGTCGAAGTTGGCATCATCACGAAGAGCTCATCAAGATGATTCCAACGGCGTTCATTTTGTCAAAATCCAACATTGGAGGCTCAAGATACAGCTGGTCAAAGTTTCAGGTTGACTTGGTGCACTAAAGGTACAGTGATGACATCATCATCCATACAGCTAACGTCAACACGTGGTACGAAATCCAAAATGGACCAATCAAAATTTGACACGTGGCATTCTATACAGTCCTTACATGTCGACGTGGCATGATGATGTGGTAGGTGACGTCAGCATGGTCAGCGAATCATGCATTGACACGTGTCATTCGTATCCAGTCAGCAGATACGTGGCAGGAACAGTCATCATCTGAGTCAGCAGTGATGTGTTTTCATTGGCCAACTAATGTTGGACACATGGCAGGAAGAGTCACCATCCACGTCAGCTATTAGCAAATGGTATCCTGCCACGTGGCAGTCTATTGGCGTGACACGTATTCTCCTTCTCTTGCATTGGCATTGCCAGTTGGCGAGTTGGTTGTTTGAACAAAATATTGTTAGCCCAAGCTCAAGCTCGTGACTTCGGTCATAACAGTCGAGCACTCTCACCATTACACCGGCCGGTGAGTATTCAATACATATGGACAAAGGTTTTGTTTTGTTCATTTCTTTCTTCGGTGATTTGTTAAAAAATGTGGCGGGCGTGGTTGGAACCCCCGACCACGCGGGTGGCAAAATGGGTTCCAACCGTTGGACCACCGAACACTGGTTAATACTATATGTAGTCGGTTATATTTTCTTGTATGTATTGGCCCGAAGCCTAAAAAAATAGGCTAAGTTTGTAAAAACAACCCTCTAAATTAAATAACCCAAATACAAGGAAACAAAAGGGGTTGGAGAGGAGGTTGTAAATGGAATCCCAAGGGGGGTTATGATTGTTATTTCATTAAATATGGTAGTTTGGCCATATTAGACCTACTTTATGTATAAAAGGGAGTGTGAGGTAAGAGTGGAGTTAAGTTTTTTTAGGTGATGAAGTACTGAAGCTGAGGTGACAAGTGAATAGAGGTCTTGTAGAGATTATTTTGAGCCATTCTTGCACGTCAGAGCATTGTTATGCTGCCGAAGTGCTTGAAGAATGGTTGTGGTGCACTTGTAATTGATTTTTGGAGTTAATCGGATCGGTCTCACTATTAGGGTGGACCCGGAGACGTAGTCACATTTGTGACGAACTCCGTTATCAACTTGTTTGCACTTCTTCTCTCATCTTTCAATTTTGTTTATTTCATCTTAAGTTTTCAGTTTTTAATGCATAATTACATTAATGTATGCATGAATTTGTAATTCCGCAAATTTGTTGAAATTAAGCATTCAATACTGCAAATAGTCTAGATCCATATATAGATCAAGTGGTATCAAAGCTCAGTTGACTATTATTGCAGTTATTTGTTTTTGAATGCTAACGAGATCCAGGATTCAGAAAGGCAAAGGCAAGCTTACAGACTTTGATCCTGAGATTGGGAAGCATAGAACATTTATGAAGATGTCAGTTTCTGGAATGGAGGTTCTTGATGAGATCAGTGAGCAGGAATTTTGAAGAGCATTCCTCGAGATGAAGGCTAAGGTGGACATTCTTTTTCAGGAGAGACAAGAACGAAGGGAACATGAAGAAGGTTCGTCGAAGCAAGAAGATTGTAAAGACAAGAAAGGGAAACATGGAGATGGTGACAAGCAACCAGATCCACCCTCTTCTCCTTCTCCTCCCTCTTCTCCTTCTTCTCCATCTTCTCCTCATTCTACCTCTTTTAATCCTTCAAGAGTGGGTATAAGCCTAAAATCAAATTGGATGTAAAATTTGACTTGCCTAAGTATTGTGGTGAACTAAATGTTGAAAAATTGGATGATTGGATTCAGCAAGTTGAAGTCTACTGTAGAGTCCAAAACCTATTAGATGATGTTGACAGGATCCAATTAGCTACTCTTCAGTTAGGAGGTACAACTTTAACTTGGTGGGAGAGTAAGACTAAGGCAGAAGTTTCACAGCATGGTAGAGTCAGTTTAACTTGGGCAGAGTTTGTTAATGCTCTTAAGAAGTAGTTTTATCCCCTAGGACATATGCAACAGTTAATGATGGACTGGAAAATGTTTAGGCAAGGGAAGGGTCAATCTGTTCAAGAGTAAACCCATGAATTTAGGAAAAGGGCTATTGCTTTGAATGTTCCTTTGTACACCCAGGACACTTTGTTGAAGTACATAGGAGGTCTTCATTCATATCTTAGACATTCTATTTTGGTATTGAACCCTTGTAATTTGGATGAAGTGTCTGTTCAGGCTACACACTTAGAGTCAAGGGGTGAAGGATCTTTTATTGATAAGTTTAAAAATGATGTAAAGAAATCTTCTAAGGTTGCAGAGACAGGGAAAGGAAAGATAACAGCTATGGGTCTAAAAGGTAAAGCTCCTATTTCCAGTGTTTCTGTTCATAGTTGTGCTTCTTCATCTAAAGTTAATGATGTCTCTGAAGATGTAAAGAGGAATGAGTTGTTTCATTTAAGGGTTGTTGCTAAGAATAGTAAAATTGATGCACTCATAGATAGTGGTTCTCAAGTTAATCTGATTTCTGAAAGTATTGTAAAGAACTTGGGATTAAAAACTACACAGCATAAGAAACCTTATCCACTAGGCTGGATTTGTGAAAATGATAAGTTGCAAGTAACAAAACAATGCACTTTAAGGTTCACAATCACTAGTAAATTTTTGGATGAAGTACAGTTCGATGTGGTTCCACTGGATATCTGTGGGATAGTGCTTGGTAGCCCTTATTTATATGACAGGAAAGCTATTTTCTACAAGGAAAAGAATCATTATCACTTGTTTAAAGATGGCATTCAGTATATTGTACATTCTCACACGATTAATACTAATCATTCTTTTGCAAACACAAGGCAGTTAAAGAGGGTAATTAATGCAAGTAAAGAGTTAACTCTTATGTCTGTCAGTACAGGTGGTTCTACACTTGAACTTGGAGTAGCTAACCAGGATCAGATGTTGCAGGATGCACTTGCAGTACAGCATGAGAAAATGATGATTGAAAGCATTGATAGTTCCTTGGGTAAAAATGTTCCTGTTGTAAGGGATCAATATGTTGTTGACTTATTCTCTTTCATTTCTGCATTGTTGTTCAGCTTGATGCTAGTCAATTTTTGTTGGTTAGTGGCTACAACGTTTGATGTAGATGCTTATGGAAGTGATAGAATAATGTTTATGTTCAACAATATTGTTGCAGTCTTCATTGTGCTTGTGAGCTAGGTATTCAGATGTACAGATGATACAGGACAAGTGGGGAGCCCAAGTCCTCACTTAATGTCAGAGTAAATGTCACTTTTGGAGGTCCAAAAGGTCTTCAGTGGGGAGGCCTGATCTAGTGGATATTTTTAGTGAAAATTGAAGTATCTCATTTTTCTCCAGAATCTACACCATCAGAAAGAGCTTGATGTCCTAGTTCCAACGCAACTCGAACGGAGCGAAAAGGAGTCTGTTTGTGCAAGTTATGGCCAGTCAAACCTTGGGTCAAACTGGGATCAAGGGGCGTCTAGGGAGTGAAAAAATGATGTCATCAAAAGTTGTCTAATTTGGAATCATCGTGAAGAGCTTGTCAAGACGATTCCAATGGCGTTCATTTTGTCAAAATCCGACATTGGAGGCTCAAGATACAGCTGGTCAAAGTTTTAGGTTGACTTGGTGGATTGAAGGTACAGTGATGACATCATCATCTGTACAGCTAATGTCAGCATGTGGTACGAAATCTGAAATGGACCAATCAGAACTTGACACGTGGCATTCTGTACGGTCCGTACATGTCGACGTGGCATGATGATGTGGCAGGTGACGTCAGCATGGTCAGCGAATCATGCGTTGACACGTGTCATTCGTATCCAGTCAGTAGATACGTGGTGGGAACAGTCATCATCTGAGTCAGCAGTGATGTGTTTTCATTGGCCAACTAATGTTGGATAGGTGGCAGGAAGAGTCACCATCCATGTCAGCTGTCAGTGAATGGTATCCTGCCACGTGGCAGTCTATTGGCGTTACACGTATTCTCCTTCTCTTGCATTGGCATTGCCAATTGGCGAGTTGGTTGTTTGAACAAAATATTGTTAGCCCAGGCTCGAGCCTGTGACTTCGGTCATAACAGCCGGGCACTCTCACCATTACACCGGCCGGCGAGTATTCAATACATATGGAAAAAGGTTTTGTTTTGTTCATTTCTTTCTTCGGTGATTTGTTAAAAAATGTGGGGGGCGTGGTTGGAACCCCCGACCACGCGGGTGGAAAAATGGGTTCCAACCATTAGACCACCGAACACCGGTTAATACTATATGCAGTCGGTTATATTTTCTTGTATGTATTGGCCCAAAGCCTAAACAAATAGGCTAAGTTTGTAGAAACAACCCTCTAAATTAAATAACCCAAATACAAGGAAACAAAAGGGGTTAGAGAGGAGGTTGTAAACGAAATCCCAAGGGGGGTTATGATTGTTATTTCATTAGATATGGTAGTTTGGCCATATTAAACCTACTTTATGTATAAAAGGGAGTGTGAGGTAAGAGTGGAGTTAAGTTTTTTTTAGGTGATGAAGTACTGAAGTTGAGGTGACAAGTGAATAGAGGTCTTGTAGAGATTATTTTGAGCCATTCTTGCACGTCAGAGTGTTGTTATGTTGCCGAAGTTCTTGAAGAATGGTTGTGGTGCACTTGTAATTGATTTTTGGAGTTAATCGGACTGGTCTCACTATTGGAGTGGACCCGTAGACGTAGTCACGTTTGTGACGAACTCTGTTATCAACTTGTTAGCACTTCTTCTCTCATCTTTCAATTCTGTTGATTTCATCTTAAGTTTTCAGTTTTTAATGCATAATTACGTTAATGTATGCATGAATTTGTAATTCTGCAAAGTTGTTGAAATTAAGCATTCAATACTGCAAATAGTCTAGATCTGTATATAGATCAATTTATTATCAATTGGTAATCTTTGTATACTTTGAGAGTTATAATAGTCCACTACACTGCTATTTTGAGACCTATGGTTAAGGCCTTGTATTCTACAATGTTATTGGTGTAGGAAAATGCCAGTTTGTAGGACCTTGGTATGCAATCCCCTTGTGGGGTGATAAAGAAGATGCCAGCTCCTGATCCATGTTGTGTGTATGAGCCATCAAAGTACAGTTTCCAGTGGTCGGCTATGTTGAGATTGAAAATAGATTCATCTGGAAACTCTGAGACGAGGGGATTCTCTAAATAGATTGGTGATTCTGCAAGCTAATCCACAATGAATTGACCTTTGATTGCTTTTCGCTCCACATATTTAATGTCGTATTCTAATAGTATTATCACCCATTTGGAAATTCTTCCTATGAGCATTGCCTTTGACAATAAATATTTGAGGGGGTCAATTTTGGCAATGAGTTCTATTTTGTGTGCCAACATGTAATGTCTGAATTTATGTGATGCAAACACTACCACTAGGCATGTTTTCTCTATGAATGAATAATTTAGCTCATGCCCGACCATTGTTCTGTTGATGTAGTAGATAGCCCTTTCTATTCCATTTTCATCATGTCGAGCTAGGAGAGCTCCAAGGGTTGTTGTTGTTGCTGATACGTAGAGGATCAATGGTTTTCTTGGGATTGGTGGAATTAAGACTGGTGGTGTTAGTAGATATTACTTGATTTTATTGAATGCCTCTTCACACTTGGTATCCCATTTGTATGCTACTCCCTTGTGGATTAGTTGAGAATATGGATTCTATTTTTCCACCAATTGTGCTATGAATCTTCAAATGGATTGGATCTTTCCTTGGAGACCTCTCAATTGCTTTAATTTTTTTGGTGCCTCCATCTCAAGGATTGCTTTTACCTTTGTTGGATCTACCTAGATACCCCTCATTGATACTGTATATCCTGGTAGTTTTCCCAATTGTACACTGAAGATGCACTTCTTTGGGTTTAATATGACCTTGTACTCTTCAAGCCTGTCACAAATGGCACTTAGGGTTGCTATGTGATCTTTTCTCTTTCTGGATTTAGCTAGAATAGCATCAACATAATCTTCGACCGTCTTATGGATCATATCATGGAATATCAATTTCATGGCCCTTTGGTATGTTGCTCCTATGTTCTTTAAGCCTAATGACCTCATGTTCCAGCAGTAAGTCCCCCATGGACAAGTGAAAGTCGTCTTATGTTGGTCCTCTTTAGCTATCATGAGCTTATTGTACCCTGAGAATCTTTCCATTAGTGATAGCATTTCATGTCCGACTGTCATGTCTACTATCATGTCAATGTTTGGAAGTGGGAAGTCATCTTTTAGACATGCTTTATTCAAGTCTCTAAAGTCTGTGCAGATTTTGATACCTCCATCAGGTTTTGAAACAGGTACCAAGTTTAACACCCATTCTGAATAATCCATCGGTCGGATGAATCTTGCATCTAATAGCTTTTTAGCTCCATTTTGACCAATAAGGTGATTTGAGGGTGTATTTTTCAAAGTTTTTGTTTAATAGGCTTTGCTTCTGGATATACTACTAAGTGGTGGACCACAATTTCTGGATCAAGGCCTGGCATGTCAGCATAGCTCCATGCTAAGTTTATTTGTCTTTCTCTTAGAAATGCTGCTAGGAGCTCTTGTTCCTCTGATAGTAAGGACTTCACATAGAATGTGATGTGCGGTGTTTCCTCTATTCCCAGATTGACCGGATTGCACCTTTCTACCAGGACTACTGATTTTTCTTGATGAATAGCTCCAGAAGGAAGATTGAATCCCCCATCATTAGGTGCCTTAGAGAGGTTTTCACTATTGGATGCATCCTTTCTTTTTACTTTTTTCTGGTCAAAGAGTGCCATAGTGTGGTTTTCACTCAAGGACTTACATATTATTCTTAATTTTTCACTTTTGCAACTGAGGGATTCAATCATTTCCCCATAATAAGCATGTGTATCTAGCTCAATTATGAACCCCGCTTTGTGATCCACACATGGAAGGTTATCCTATAGTCCCATGAATTCTAAGAGTGCCTCATCATTTTTGAATGTATTAAGAATTGGTGGTCCTCGTTGATCGTAGTCGATGAGTTGGGGGTATACTAGGCAGGTTTCATGATTTTGGTGGTCTAATTCAAAAGATAGGGTGCTAATCATGCAAAGAGTGGTGTCCTCAAAAAGCCTAGGTAGATTGGATGTGGGATCCTCATCATCACTACTACTACAAATGTCAGTTATATCAAATGTGAAGTTATCTATGACTCTACCTGTGGATACTGGTAATTGTAGTTCTATTGCGGTTGGCTAAGGAGGATTATTAATCGTTCTAACCAGAGGACTTCGGCCACATATGGTTATACTCAAAGGGGTACATCCAAGGCCAATATTTTTTATTTCTCACATCTCTAGAGTGATAGGTATTATAAGCCCATTGTTGTTTCTCCCAAGTCTTTGATTTCAGTCATAGCCCATTGTGAGCATCATTTGTAGACCTTTGCTTCTATCATCCATTGGTAAATCAACTATTGGTCTCTCATCTTGATATAGCATATGTGATGGATCTGCCTCAATAACCTCTTGGCCAAGGTATCCGCACCTTGTGAAGTTGGGATAGTCCTCAGGAGATGTTTGAGATGTGGAGGCTTCATTTTCTTGTGGACCTCCCCGTGATCTAGGAGATTGTGATAACTCTCCAATCACAAAAGCATTGTTAGGGAGCTTGTAGTTTCCACAACCGTTATCTTGAATGATGAGCTTAATGTCAGAAATGGTGGGAATGGCAAGAGTGACAAGTGTCTCTGTCACAAAAGTGGATGTGAGAGTGACAGGATCAATGTATGGTGTGGATGGACCCTCATCATTTTTCGATACTTGGGGGATTTTATAGTACTTTGCTTCAAGGATTTTGCAATAGGAGAAGGGTTTGGGATCTCCGTGGATAGTAACTTCTTGTCCCTCATGTGTGAATTTCACACATTGATGGAAAGTTGATGCTACTGCCTTCATTGCATGAATCCATGGGCATCCTAGGAGGATGTTATATGGAAAGTTGAGGTCCAAGACCTGACAAGTGGTTTCCATGATAGCCAACCCTACTTGAATAGGGAGTTTGATCATGCCTTGGGAAAATATTTCGTGATCATCATATGCTCTTATTATGATACCCTTTCCTTTGTTGATAGAATCCTCTGGGATTTTTGATTGTTTGATGAGGTTGAGAGAACATATATTCAAACTCGCACCTCCATCCACCAAGACCCTTTTGACTTTGCTCTTATGTACTATGACTTCTAAGTGAAGTGCACAGTTGTGAGAAGGTTGAGGGGAGAAATCCTGGTAAGAGAATGTGAGGAGATTTGGTGTAATGATATTTTTGACCATAGCTTGGAATTTCTCTGCATCAAGATTTGCGGGGACAGTGGATGAGGCCAATGCTTCCTCAAGGATTTTCTTATGTGCAGATGAGATTTTTAGCAACTTCATGATAGAGATTTGCGCTGCTGTTCTTTTGAGTTGATCTAGGACATTGTAGCCATTAGGGACAGATCTAGATGTAGGGACTCTATTTTGTTGGGATGATCCTGTGATGGTAACTTTTTCGCCTCTTGTGGTAACTCCATAATCGGCATGGGTTCCTTTGATGGTGATGATTGTGCAGTATTCCTCTAGGGAGGCAACAATAGTTTCATACACATGGTTCACATTTGTGTGGGTGCATTTCCCCTTATCGATGTTATTATTATTCCCTTTATTTCCATGGTTAGGCATCTGATTCATGTATATCTTAAGGTCTTGGTTTCCTATTAGCTATTCCATGTTTATAATCCTTTGATCGATGAGATCTTGAACTATGTTTTTTAATCTCATGCAACTGTTTGTGGTATGGCTTTTGATTTTATGGAATTCACAGAGTTGATTCTCATTATACCAAGGAGGTTTCACATTCGGTTCTTGGTAATTCTCAAAGGTAGGAGCCTTGATGTGTTTTTCGTTTATCAGCTTCTTCATTATGACTTCAAGTGGTTCCCCCAAAGTACTGTATTTTCATTTGGGGTAATTTTTGTTCCGTTGTGGTGGTCCCCTTTGATCATTGAGATTGTTGATTGTTGGATTATTGTTTGGTTGTTGTGTTGTTTGATGATTGTTTTGGTGTTGGATTTGGATTTGTGGTGTGGGTGTGTTTTGGTGCGGAGCACTAATGACAAATTTGGCGTCGATGATACCATCATTGGTAACATTTTTATTCCTTTCCCATGTGTGAGTTTTATTGTTGTAATTGGTGGGTGGGTGATTATGTTGTTGTTTGGGGTATGAAGTTGATCCCGTGGGTTGTGTCATGAGGGCTCGTTCGATGTTGAGCGCCTTGGAGATCAACTGATCATATGTGGTAATCCCTTGGACCTTGAGATGAAATGCCAAGAGGTCGTCAAGGTTGGATATGATGGTGCATACTTTTTTTTCCTCAGGCATGGTCCACTTGCTCTGATTGGCCTTGGATCACCATCATTGTAAGAATGAAGTGAATGATTCATTCTTTCCTTGTTTTAGAGCTAAGAGTTCTTCTAGACTAACATCCATGGCAATGTTGCATGCATAATTTTTAATGAATGTGTCTATAATTTCTTGGAGTTTTCTAATGCCTGTAGGTAGGTGAGGGAACCATTCCATTGTGTGGCCAGCCAAACTTCTAAGAAATAGCCGCATCAGATAGGTATTGTCGTATGTGACTTCCATGCAATGAAACTGGAATTCCCTGATGTGATCTTCAGGGTTTTCCATCCCTCGATATTTTTCAAACTTGGGGATCTCAATCCCTTAGGGAATGGTTTCATCACAAGGCTCCTGTAAAATGGATAGGGACACAAGTTTCTTGTTGTTTTTGTGGTTCACCCTGATTAAAGATTGAGAACTTGTTGTAAGAGCAACCTGATTTGTGTTGTTATATCATTTTGTAGATTAGGGGGTGGGATGAAGGTGTTCTGGGGTGTTTCAATTTTGGGTTGAATGGTTGGGTTGTTTGGTGTGTTGTTTGATGGTATTTACACATTTTTCTGAGCTAGGTATGCTTGCACTTGCTACTGTATGAACAACGCTTGTTGTTGATCTTGTTGTTGCTACGCTAGGATTTGTGCTTGTTGTTCCAACAATGCTTGTTGTTGGGCTGCCAGTTGGGCTGCTTCTTGCTGCTCTTGATATTTTTTTATTGCTTGCTAATATGCTTGCATTTGTGCTCCTTGTTTTTGTGGAAGAATTTGTGCCTGTGCTTGTGCTTGTTGTGCTTGATATTGAGTGTTTTTATGAGTTTGAGCTTGTGCTTGTGCTTGAGCTTGTGCTTGTGCTATTTGTGTTTGGGCTTGTGCTTGTGCTTGAGCTTGTGCTTGCGTTGCTTGTGTTTGGGCTTGTGCTTGTGCTTGAGCTTGTGCTTGTGCTGCTTTTGTTTGGGCTGCTTGTTGTTGCAATAGAATTTGGGCTTGGAAAAATTTTTGTAATGCGGCTTGGGTTGCTTGAGCAGCTTGCGCAACTTGAGTGATTTGTTGTTGTTTTTGTTTCAATAAGGCTTGGGCTTGTGTGGCCTGTTGCACTTGTAATGCGGCTTGGGCTGCTTGAGCGGCTTGTTCAGTAGCTAGTTGTGTGGCTTTTTGCTTTTGCACTTGTTGGAATCCCCTTTGAAAAGTAGCTTGTTGAGCTGCTTGCAATGCCATGTAGTTTTGGTTTGATATGGTGGAAGTTGGTGGTGGTGGGTTTGGAATGTCGTTTGTGGTGGTAGTGAGTGGTGATGTCATGTTGGTGTTTTGAGTGGTGAATGGTTCTATCATGTTGGTGGTTGGTCCTTGAGAGACCATACTTTGAGATGTTAGGGGGGTGGTTTATGATGTCGCGATTGCTTGCGTAGTTGTCATCTATTGTTGCAATATCAATGACAAGTTCTACATGATGTTTTGATTGATATTCGGGATGTTAGTTTGATTTTGATTGATATTTGGTAAAGGTGGGAGTCCCAAGCCAAGTAGAGGTGTGGATGATGATGGCAATGGAAGAAGTGGTGGAAATGTGGGGGTTGTAGTATTGAAAATTCCCCTTGGTTCGAACATGTCACCTTCCTCTTGCAAATTTGTGAGAGAAATTTGAGGTGTTGCATGGAAGAATGATGATGATGGATCATTATGGAAAGTCAGAGGGACATTCTTATGTAACGGATTTTGAGGTATGTTTTGTTGCAAGATGGTATTTGCATCCAAGTCTTGATAAGTAACAAGGGGGTGTGTTTGAATAGCATTAAGAAATGCATTTCCCTTATTGACATTAGGTTGAGTTGGAGCAAAAGATGTTGTGATTTGCACAATGTTTTGAGTGATACTTTGCAATGGGGGTGTAGATGAGATGGGAATGGTGGATGAGATTGGAGGAAAAGATGTCTCCACTATAGTACTTATGTTGAAATCAAAAGGTAATTTAGCCCCTTGTTTTGCTAGTTCAAGCATGTATAGTGAAGGATTAAGCCTCATCATGATGTTGAGGATCTTATAGTTTTCTGGATTTTGGAGCATTTTGGTTATTTCTTCATGTGACATCCCAAAGGTAGGATCTTCTCCTTGAGTTTCCTCTTGTAGATTTTGTGATGATGAGATAGTCAAAGGATTGTTTGATTCGACTGGATTCATTTTGATGT
Source organism: Sequoia sempervirens (assembly GCA_007258455.2). Classification (NCBI taxonomy): domain Eukaryota; kingdom Viridiplantae; phylum Streptophyta; class Pinopsida; order Cupressales; family Cupressaceae; genus Sequoia; species Sequoia sempervirens. The sequence continues at coordinate 33,763,461 of VDFB02281492.1, forward strand.
TCGTTTAGCTTAGGTCACTTGAAGCGGGTGTTTCTTTGTTGGCTTCCATGTTCTTCTTGTATTGAGATCTAGTTTGAACCATAAAACAAGGATCAATTTTTAAGAATATGGGAGATGAATCTCTTAATTCTTTGGATTGATCTTTACTTTATGCACAAAAGAGAAAATTTTAGGATATATTGAGGATCAAAAGAGGTGATATGATGATGATGCAAGAGATGGATGATGTGGATGTTTTGATCTTTTGATAAATCTTGAAGGGAATGCTAGACTTTTAGGACTTTTGGATATGTTTTTGGATTTTTATTTTTTTGATTTTGGGTTTGCTTTGATTTTGAACAAATAGATCCTAAGATTTTGGATGATTATCTTAAGGAGTATATTTTCTCAAAGGATGATAATTTGAATATGTGTAGGGAGAAGGATGCATCTACCCACACCTATTCAAACAAGATGATAATTTAACCAAGCATATGAAGAAGGATGCATCTACATATACCTAGCTAAACAAGATGGTTTGATAACTTTGACTAAGCATATGCAAAAGGATGCATCTGCACATACCTAGCCAAAGATGATTTGATAAAGATTTCAAGGATTTTGTCTCAAAGATTTGATGATTTTGATTTTTTCCAAAAAAGCCTAGCATGAAGGATAATTTCAAGATTTTCTCAAAAGGTGATGGTGAGATGATTTTTTGATGTTTGATGTTTGAAGGATGGATGAAAAAATATTTTGATTTCTTTTGATCTTAAAGATGAACCTAAAAAGCATATTTTTTTTACCTAGACCTAGGTATTGAAGAGCATGCAATGCTTCTAAGGACCTCTCTAACCAAGAAGCGATTCAAACTGAGCATACATTTCAGGATTGTTCAAAGGAATGAGCCTATAGAACCTTGTGAAATTTTTACTTATTTTGATGTATTGCTTTTTATTACACTTTCTTTTGTATTTCTTGATGATATTTTGAGTGTGATTTCTAAATTTTGAACTTTGACTCAAGGACTTTGGGGTTTGGGATTTTGACCTTCTTGGAAATCATGAGGTTTCAACACATGTGAGTCAATTTTGTTCTCTTTTCTTAGTGACCTTATTTTACCACAAACACTTTCTTTGATTATTTTTCAAACTAGATTTCCAATGTCTTAATTTCTTCGAATCCCACAAAGTATGTTGTGTGGAACTTTGATGAAGTCAAGGAAAATTTTACCTATTGTTTAACTTTAGTGGACAAATTGAGATGTAATCCAAGTTCTTAGAAACCTCTAAGGATAGAATCCCAAGGGCAAGCAATAACACATGAATTGAGTCAATTGTATTTGTCTCCTAAAAGGTTTGAAATTTTGATGATGATGTTTAGTGTTTGTTTCCAAGATGTTTTCGAACAAGTAATGCATTTTGTAACTAAGAATAAATACAACCCTATGGATATGGAAGACAATATTTGTTGAATCCCCACTTGGACAAGTCCAGCTACGCTTATCTTTAGCGAATGGTTAGATGCTTGACCCCATTGGCTCCCTTCCATGACACTCACTTATACAGGGAAGCCAAGCATCAACACCCATGAAACTCCCATGGCATGCTTTCCATTTCTACTAAAGACCGTAAAAGTGTGGGGCGGCTTCAGAATGACCGTTCTTGCACCAACAAATAGATCAAGGATTTTGGCAATTCTAAAACAAGGGTTTTAATTAGGAATTTCCATTCATGGAGATTGACCCATATGACGAGAGTCCCTTTTCAAATCCATCTTGTCGGAGCCAACCGCGTGATACTGGCGTTTACTCCAATACCCGCATTTATATCTTGCTTGGAAATACTCTCGGGTTCAAAGTGTTACCAGTTGAGTCATTCCCTTGGGTGAGTACTTTTTCCCGAAGGAAGACCCTCTAAGATAAATAAAAGTGAATAAAATTATTCATAGTAAGATCGACCCTTTTTTAGAAAAAAAGGGAGAACACATGCCATAAGCTCATTCACACTCACACAATATTTTGTTCAATTTTAAACCCAAAACAAAGTGTGGAGGTGATTGCTTTATCTCAACCTAAAATAATGAAAAAAGGCCTTTTGATTCTCAAGATCACTATAAAGCGCAAGAGAAGCGCATATGTCCTTTTTCAATGAAGTTAGTTTAAGTAAGCCCTCACAAAGACAAAGTTACACTTGTTCATTTTAAAACCACAAAGCAATTATGAATTCTTTTTAAAGCACCAAAGGAAAAATGAGAGTTGTTTTGTTCAATTGTTAACCAATAAACAAACTCTAGTAAGTTGTATTCCTAATGTTCATTTTAAGCTTTTGCACAAATTGAAAGGATTCTTTTTAAAACCCATACGAAATTAGTGTCCTAAGAAAAAAGGAATAACAGTTTCCTAAGAGTGTTAAACAAACACTAAAGTGTTAAAAACACTTTGATTTTGTGAACTATCATCATCATGCCTCTCCTTCTTTCGTTTTCGATTGATCCAACCTACAAGAAAGAAAACCAGTCAAATTATGCAATACACAGGTTAAATAGCAAAAAATAAAAGATAAATTTATCATTTGAAAAAAAGCACGTGCTAACATAAAATTTCAACTTTTTACTCCCTACCAGCGGTGCAACCCATGACTGCGTTGCAGTTTGATTTCTCAGTGGTGTTGTACAGCGTTGCTTACCAGTCAGTGATGCTCTATGTCTGGACCAGTGAGCTCAATTGCATCACACTTTTGCTCAACGTCATTGTTTAACACTTAAATTCATAAATTTTATGCAGGATGGCTACATTGTCGGAGTTTGATTTGTCAGCGGTGCTATATAGCGATGTTGGAGAGCCAGCAGTGCTAAAACAACGACGCTAAGCTTCCAGCGTTGGAGTTTTCTTGTGCACAAACAAAAACGTGGAATTTTTTTAGAAAAAAGTGATTAAAAATGAGATTTTCCCTCCTTCTAGCGCCAAATATGCGAACCCCAATCCCAATACCTGCAAAACAATAAGAAAAAACACATTAGATTAGAGATTGCAAGCAAGAACAAGGATTCCCCATGAAATCCATTCACCGAGTTCGAATTAGGAAAAAAAAGCAATGAAGAACATAATGAAAACAACAAAATAAAGATTGAATCCTAATTAAACTAGCAAACTCATGATCCCATGGGGGAATTGGTGCCAATTTGATGTGAAAATTGGCCCTTTCTCAATTCCTATGATACAAGCTTGATGTGTTGATGATAATTGATCCACTTTGATGATGTTGAAGAGTGCTCCAAGCTAAAAACCTGCATAACCTAGCTATGATTCAATGATGATGGATGAAATTTGATAGATATTTGAGCATGGTAACTTTGCATAATTTACGGATGATCAAATGAGGAATGAAGCCTCTTATTTATAGATGAGATTGAAGGATGAATGTCCAAAATTGAGCAATGTGGGACTAACATTCATCCAATGGAAAGATGCCACTTGTCACCTTGTGAGTGGATGGAGGATGTGCAAGTTTTGAGGATTGTGCCAATAAATGCCTATTTTTGAATTTTGAATTTTGTTGAAATGGCATGCAAGAGGGAAAGGAAAATGCATTAAATGCCACTTAGCTCAAGACAAAGGACATGTAAGATGGAGTAAATGCCCTATTGGATGTACATGTCAACTTGGATTTTTGAATTCAAACTTGGAAGAATATTCCAAAAGATGCCATGTGAGGAAAATAGAGATTTAATAAATAAATTAAATCTATTTTCATGTGTAAGTGGGAAAAGCTAGAGGATGGGACATGATAAGAGATTAAACTAATCCGAGTTAATTAATTTAATGAGAGGGGTTAAATGATGTGACTTATTTGACTTAGATTTATGGATTTATTTAAATCAAATAATGAGAAGAATGTGATAAGAGATTAATTAAATAACGATTTTGATTCATTTAATTAAAAAGAGATGATTGTTAGATTAAATTAAACAAGGTTTTAATTTATTTAATTAAATAGATAGACTTTAGAGATTTAATTAAATAAATTATTTAATTAAATAGGATAATTAGATCAAGATAGGTTGATTTAAATATCGAGAGAGGATGAATTAACTAGATAACTGATTTATTTAATTAAGAGAGGAAATAGTGATGAATTTAATTAGATAAGGGGATATTTTATTAAATGGTTAGACTGAAGGATGATTCAAGATGAAACGATGTTAGTGGTCAGGATCAGATGCACAATGTCAATCGGTACATTTTTCGTGTCTTCAAGAGTAATGTAAAATTTTCACTTGACTTACAACTTGAACTAAAACATTGAAACAACTTTATGTAACCTTTTAAATGCAGAGTGAACATGGACAGATCAACATACTTTAACAACAAAATGATTGATCACAAAGACTTTACTCAACCATGTCAAAGCACAATTGTAATTGTTCATATTATATAGCTTGAACAATTATTTTTCAATGCTTTATTTTCACATAACTTTATGCATAAGTTTAAACACTTTTATGACAGATTGAACTTTATACTTTGAATCCTTTCAGAATGAGATATTAAACATGTATTAGAGCCTTTCATGAAATAATTTGACAAATGATAGAATGAGAACTTAAACAAGATAAGCAAAAAACACACAAGAAGAGAACACAAAATTTTGCTAAGTGGAAAAACCTTTCAAGGAAGAAAAAACACTCCAAAACTGCCTTACTGGTTTAACTTCAAAAACCACTGCTTACAATGCCCTACAGGCTGATCTCTAAGCACCCACTCAAGGAGTACCAACCCCTCATTTAGAGACACCAATCTCAAGGAGCACCAACCTCTCTTTCAAAGTTTCTCAATAAAATATGTAAACTATCAAGGTCCTGTAATTGCAATTATCTTTTGCAATCACATCTTAATAGTATACAATAGGATAGTCTGCATTATATCCCATTAAAAAATATGTACTGTGAATGCTAGTACTTGATTGAAAAAATACTCTGCAATAAAAATAATCTCTATATAGAACCAGAGAGAATAATGTTCTCTCAAAACCCTTGTTTTTGCACTATAAAAATGTTTCAATAAAATGCCCTTACAAGTCTGCAAACCCTGTTGTTACTTCAACTCTCATCATTAGCCATCCAAATTCTCCCTGTTCTTAGAAATGGCTTTCAACCATACATTTATACAATACAATACAATTAAGAAATGGATTCCAAAAAGGAATAACTAAAAGATCTTCGATTCATCATTTCTGAACAATGAAACTCTATGTGTCAATCAACCAATTTTTTTCAAACTGATTCTCAAATCAATGAATGCAGTTAGGATTCCATACATCAAATGCCATTTCAATCTCAAAATAGCCCTTCAAAAGAGATTAACAACTCTCAAATTTCTTATTATAAAATAATGCATTTTAAATCTGAGTAGTTTATAAACAAAAACTAACTGAAGCTATTCATATTTGAGCCCGATAACAAACTAATCTTGCTTGAAAAAAATCATAAAAAGGCTCAATAATAGATATTAGCAAATGCAAAGAACCAAGAATAAAATGCTTGACTTTGAGTTCACTAAAATTGTCAATCAAACCTCTCTTCCATGTCAGCTCGAGGTGGCTAGGGTTTTTTCCTTCAACAAAATGTTAGTTGCAAAACTTATTTTTCCCCATCGAATAGAAAACTCAAGTGAATAATGTTGTCAAATCCACAAAAGTAATGATATTCAATATTATTTGAAGTCCAAAAGAAACATCATAATGAAGTTTGAAGTCCACCAACAAACACTATAGTCACTGCCAAATGAACCACAATGATGATGTGTCTACAACATTGTCAAATGAAAATAAAACATGATAAGGCCGAAAGTCAAATAAGTCTAGTGTTAAGGCCGAAAGTCAAATAAGTCTGGTGTTAAGGCCGATTGGTGAATATTGGGTTTCATAATAAATTAAAGTTTGACTTATGTAATAAATAGGATGTTCTTTTCCATGATCGTCTTGTTGAGTCAACAATGCTACAAGAGCATGGGTTGACATTGCGATATAAAGGATAAATATTTTGTTTGGAATTGCAGGTTGTAAAATAGGTGGAGTTGCAAGGTATTCCTTTAAACTCTCAAAATCCTATTTACAATCCTCATCCCAATCAAAAGGGATATCCTTTTTAAGAAGATGTGTGAATGGTAATGTGCAATCAACTAAAGATGCAACAAAATGATAGATAGCTTGAATTCGGCCTTGTAATGTGCACAATTGTGAAATGTTTTTAGGAGGTGACATGTTAATAATGGCATCAATTTTCTTTGTGTCCACCTCAATGCCTCTGTGAGATATGACAAACCCCAAAAGTTTAACACTATCTACACCAAGACAGACTTTTATGGATTCAATCTAATGTTATATTTACGTATTTGTTCTAAGATTTTTTGAAGAACATTTACATTGTCTTATTTTGTTAAGGATTAAGCAAGGATGTCATCAACATAATCTTCCAATATTTTATGTAATCATGTAAGATCAAGGTTATTGCTCATTGATAAGTTGTGCCAACATTCTTTAAACCGAAAGGCATCACAACCCAACAAAAAATTCCCCAAACAGTTGTAAATGTAGTTTTGTATTGATCTTGAGGGTTGATAAGGATTTGATTATAACCAGAAAATCCATCCATGTATGACAACAAAGCATGTCCATCAGTTGAATCCACGATCATGTCTATATTAGGAAGCATTTTTAAATTATTCAAGTTAAAATGTAACCCCTCTATCTACCACACTACCCTCACCTTTTCTCTCCTCTTTGATCCACTGTTGCAAATTTAAATGTTAATAATATGAGCATTGCAATCCTCTTTTTTGATTTTTTTTTTTTTTTTTAAAATTCAAAGCCTTTGAAATCCTACCTCCTCCATTGGTGTTTCACTTCTCCACTTCTATTTTGTGCCCCTTCATTTATTCCTCCTTAGCATCAATTACTCTAATTTTATTTTATTATTTATTTGTTGCCTTTTATATCTTGCAAGAAAATTAATCATTCTCCATATGGTGCAACCATTGTAACTTCTTCTACATGCCTTTTATATTTTTTCTTTACTTCCTAAACTTATGGTGACTCTTCTATTCAAATTTTACTCTCCAATAATTAATGAAAATAGTAATCTTGTCTTTACCTCCTTTTATTTTGTGGAAATAAAATCAACAATATGAGTGACTTTGTTGAGGTCAATTTGTTAATAGAACCAAACAAAAGAATCAAATCAATGAACACCAAAATCAAATTGATTTGAAATTTGGAAATTGACCACCAACATGAGAAATGCACAAGGAACATAAAGCAAATTTATTTTTTTCGACGCTAATTACCATAAGCACGAGATGCTCCTGCATCAAGAACAAGAATATGACAAGTGGAAAGTTACAAAGTGCAAGAGATGCAGGTTTCTAAGTGTGACAAGTAGGAGCAAATTGAAGTGTAGGGTGGCTTCATGGGAAGAGGATCTTGCACGCGTGAGCATCCAATAGAAAAGAAGGTCAAAGGATGACTTGGAGAAGGAAAGTGACATGTGCATGCAAGCCTTTAAGAGGGCTTGTAGGACACATGTCACGTGCCTAAAAGTTTGGGGAAGTGGGAGGAATTAAAAAATTAGAACAAATGCTAATGAGGATTAGGAAGTGGGTTAAATTAATTGATCACATATGTACTCCAAGCATAAGATTAGAGAACTTAGGGGAATAGAGGCTAAGGTTAAATTAAAATGAATGAAGTAAGTAACCTTCTAAGAATAAATCGTTTAATTAAATATATTTTAATTAAATACATCAATGGAGGATAATTAATCAAATAAATAATTTGATTAATTAAGAAGGATAATAATAATTAATTAAATTTTAACTTAATTAATTATGGATAAATGATGCATTAATTAAAAGTAATTTAATTCCAATAGTGGCATACTATGATGGTTAAGTTGTTGTGGTTTTGTTCTTGCCATCAAGGTTCAAACCCCATTGGGGTGTAATTGTTGACTATTTCAAGTGGGGATGAGGTCCCTCATTTGTGACCTCATTGATTCATAGCTCTAGACAAAAACATTTACCCCTTTAAAAAAATAAATTAATTAAATGTAATTTAATTAAATGCACTATTTGAGAAGAATTAATCAAATAAGTTATTTGATTAATTAAGAGGAATGAAAATAATTAATTACAGATTAAAGAGTCAATATAGGGTATTTGTAGACATATTCTATGAATTTTTAGAACAATTATAAGTGGATTTGAGAAGAGCATCTTTAACATTCTAAATGTAGTTAGGCATTAGAAGAGGTTATGAAAACTCATTATGAGTCCTATTATGAGAGGGTATATTTGAAAATATTTTTTAATTAATATTTATTTTTTCCTAATTGGATGCTGGCATTTATTCTAAAAAATTCTATATAATTTAGGTAGTCTAACCAATTTGTATCTTTTGCTAGTTTACCAAATTTCTTCACTAGTTGAGCACTTGTGTTCAATAAAGGATTTAAGGATGAAAGCCTTTAGATTCTTGGATATTAGAGAATAAAAAACCTTTAGTTTCTTGAGAGAAATATAGCATAGATGTTGTGTTTGCATTGAAATATTTGTTCGTGTTTCAACATAGTTTTAGTAGTTTGTATTTATATAATTTGTGAAGAAAGAACAATGACAAAAAATTAAAAAAAATAGATTTTCATATTCTTATGTATGGTTGCACAAGTTGATGTGTTCCAATATTTTTCCCTGATTTGGTGAATGTAGATGAGCTATATGATTTTTTTTATGATACATATCTCTTATATACAAAAGGTTATATGGGTTCCTTTACATGCTTTTGATATATTAACAAGATGTGCCTCAATATTTGACATGCAATTTGTGTGAGTAATTTCAATATATTTTATGTTAAGTTTGCTAAGAATATTTTGGATATGAAAATATTCATTTTTTTGGTTGAGGTCATTACATGAAGATGATAAATGTGTCATTTTACATTTCTCACTACTTAATTCACAAGATAATATAATTACATGGATATTAGTGGGATGTACTCAAAGCATAAGATTTACAAGCTTGTTATAAATATATCGAGAAAATAACTTTAAGTATTATACATAGATGATGCCTATAAAACCATTGCTTTTGTAAGGGGTTATTATAATGAAAAGGAAGTATTAAGAAGGGAGATAGGAAGAATTATGTCTAAGACTAGTTATCAATCTTAGGATAAATGTAAAGTAAATTGCTCCAAATTTATAGTAACAAAGTAAACATTAATAGGTATTACAAACATTAGAAAAATGAAAGACTAGATTACTCTTTTGTTGGAAAGTCCTTCCATGATGATGTTACTGGTGACATTTTTATAAGTTTTGTTAATGTTATTTGTGACAACTCACTATTGTTTGATTGAGGTGCCTCTTTTCATATGAGTCTAAACAAGGATTGACATATAGAGTACATACAATATGATTGTGGAGAGGTGTACCTTGGTGACAATACTTCTCATATTTCATGAATTGTTGTTCACGAGAACTTATCTATTGTGAGAATTAATGGTCCACTTAGCACTCATTGTATCTTAGTGATGCTTATAGGATTGAAGCTTGAGATGTCTTCAAGGATCACCTATCCTAGTGCTACTCATACTTCAATGTGTTTAAATATGAAGTTTCTCTCAAGATCAATACCACATAGCTTCCTACCTCATTTTCTACCCTTTATTTTCCCACCCTAAGATTACTAAATACATGTTTTATAAAATTTGAATCTATGTATTATTATTTAAAGGCATTCATCTCACCTCTCTCATCCTAAAAGCATTCAAGGACCTATTAATGGTAAAACATTTAAATTTCATTCGCTATTAAGGAATCTTGATTTGCACGGTCATCTTAGGAGAATATTCATGGTTGAAGAATGCTTCCCTCGATCTTTGACCTATGTTTTCTAAGGGTGGAGCTAAGAGAATTTTACTCATTACAACACAATGAAAATCCTTTCAAATTAATTATAAATATTATCAATTTTTGATAGCAATGAAGGAATAGATATCAAAGGCAAAATAGAGAGTAGAATTGTATAGATTGCTAAATCATTTTTGTAGGTACAAAACATCTTGGTGAGCATTGATTTGACCTAGATTCATGGACTTCACCCTTCACAATGAAAATAGTAATCTCTAATCCTAAGACAAGTTATAGACTCTCATAATCATTTTTTGATCTTGAGGCATTTAAATTTCAATTTCATATTAGATATCATACATTTTTCAATTACAAAACTAAATACCTTTTTATATTAATTTTATTTTTTCTATAAATTCACATTTAATATGTTAGTTATCTAATATCTAAGCTCACAATGCACATTATATATATTACCATTTTAAAAATAATATTACGCATATTCCAAAAATAATGGGCAGCATATTCTTACATTAAATGATGTTTATATTACCATTTTAAAAATAGTGTTACATATTTTCAAAAAAGAAAAATAACAAAAGACATTTCTCTAGAATCTATACAAGACTACAACACTCAAGAATCATCCAATCAAATCACAACTAGCAAATTCCAACCATCATTATCATTATTAACATTTTCCTCGTAATTTATCAGCAATCAACATATATAATCCTCCAAAAAAATTGGCACGCATAAGATGTAAGTTTAGTGGGAGATAAAAGTGTAGGAGTCATTGGTGGTCCCCGCCGGCAGAATAATCTGAGAAATTTCGTGCCTGGGGTTGAAATTTTTTTCACAATCTACTACTTAGTGGCAGACATTGTCTATATCATCTCTCTTTTTCTTCAGTTTTTTCTTCGACTTCTCCAAGAAGTTAAACCCGCTGCAACATCTACGCTTGCTGTGTTCACATTGCTTTTATAATTCGATTTCTTGACACGTGTTAACATGATGGCCAAATAAAGAAGGTACCAGAAGCTTCATGGTTATTTGGTGTCTTCATCAATTAAGAGGCCAATAATCTTACATGTTCAACAAATTCTATCTTTTTGTCAAATTTAATTTAGTTTTGAGTTTGTTTCGAGGGAATACTGCAATATGATTACGTATATAGTGATGTCCATATAATTTTGGTGTTAATTTTATTTATTTTTATATATACTTTTATTTTTATTTTATCTTTATTTATTTTGACATATTTATTTCATGTATTTGTATCAATTTTTATAAAATTATTTCATATTTTGTGATCTTACACTTGTTATAGTTTATTTTTATATTGGTGTATATTTATCTTCATTTTTATATTTATTTCATTTTTTCTTTTGGTATTTCTTCTTTTGCTTGTGTTCGCTTCTTGATATATAGATATATATATTTTTTTGATTTTTTTTTTCGTTTTTCCTTTATTTTTGGTCCTATTTTTTATTTTTCTTTCCTTTTTTTTATTTTTGTTTTTCGTCTTATTTCTTCTCCTTGATATTGTTTTGTTTTTTCTTAATTGTCTTCCTATAGTCATTTTAATTTTATTCAATATTTGTACTTTATCCTTTTTTAAGTATTCTCTTATCTTATAATTTTTGCTTCTTCCTTTTGAGCATTTGTTTTTTGTTCTTTTCCTTCCCTTAATTTTTTTTTATTCTTTATTTCTCATTTCTTTTATATTGTGCTAGTTCCTTTTAAGTTGTTTTATGTTCATCATTTTTCTTTTTCTTTAATATTGGCCTTGAATTGCATGCATCTTTCCCTCCTCCCCCTTCCTTTTTATCCAATCTGAGTCTGCAATTATTCATTTTCTCCTCTTGCTCTCTTTCATCCTGATGATGGATCACAGAGTGTGATTCGAAACGTTGATGCTAAAAACTCCTTACACAATATAATCCAGAAGCAATACAAATCTATGAATTCTATGTCGATTTACATTTGTATTCATAGTTTGAAAAAGTGGAAGATGAAAGCAAGGAGGTGAACTAAGGGTTGAGGTGCAGCGTAAAAGAATTCATTACATTGGTATGGAAAGAAGAGAGGTTGAAGAAGAAGAATGGTTTTGGAGGAGTGTAATGTCCCATTTCTTGAATTTTCTAAAAAATAGCAAATTATTATTTTTAGTAAGTCAAGTTTCCAAAAAAGCAAGTCAGGTCTTGTAGCAGAACCGAGAAAGTTTTTTTTTCAAGGTGAATTAATTAAGATAATTTGGGAGGTTAAATATCAAATGTTTACAAAATATTTAATTGAGCCAAGTTGGGTGTGGCATTTTGGAAAAAGGAAAACTGGATTTTTATCGGCTTGTGAACTGGTGCAGGAAATGGAAATATTTTATTATTTTCCTTAGGTTCTCTTGATTTTTGCTTTTACAATTGGAAGTGGAAGTTACACACTTTGCATGTAAGTATCTTTCCTTGAGCTTTGATATTTGGGTGCAAAATTTGGTAGTGATAGATTTTTGGTGTATAAGTATTGTTGTATGTTGCTTTTTTGGAGGAATTCTTGCATATTTTCCTTCACGGGTTTTCATATTATTCTAAGGTTGGGAAACCAAAGAAGAAATAATTTGTGAGGCTAGTAAACCAAAGATATTGAGGCTTGAAGGTAGTGGTTCTGATAGTCTCCAAGAGTAGTTTCACCTAGGAATTGACAATGTGTTGAATAGTTGAAGTTTATTTCAGTATTTTATATTTTGTTTGCAGGAGAAAGTGTGATATTTGGGGCAAGTGAAAGCTAATCATATCACTATGCCACTACTTCACTAACATTGTCATCAGTGCTTGGTGTTCCTGAATCCAAGGCATTCGTGAAATAAAGTAAAGACCCATCAGATGAAGCCAATCATCATCTATAGGTGTCAATCACTCTCGAATGGTTTCCGTGATCTCCATCCACCACTTCTGGGATTGGAGGATCTTCAACTCCTCTTGCATCATCCCACATGCTAACATCATCTATTTAAACCAAATCATTTGATTACTTCTACCCAAACCTACCCACCCTCACAATTGCTATAAAGTTGCACTTTTATTTTTGGTATAGGCATCATTATTTTGGTCACAAGTGCACCAATTTTTCATCCATGTGCTGCTTTGTGTTCGTGCATCAATTTCACCCATAGGTGTGACATTTAGTGATGGAAGCACTACTTTATGAAAGCGTCATTTTATCCTGTCTCCCCAAACCTGACCACCTAGACATGTCAATTGCATGCACAAAAAATGCAGGCACATTCTTCGCATGCATGACAAACATAGGTGTTGCATTTTTTGATGCAAGCATCAAAATTGACTATGAGCACAACATTTTCAGAAGCATTGAGGTTTTAGATGCAAGCATCTGGATTGTGCACTTGGGTATGTGTAGGATCATCATGGAAAAAATAAGCCCTTAAGTGGCAAAAAATTCAGAAAAATCAGAGTTAGGCAACTTGACGTAAAAATTTGAATAAGTTATCTATATTATTTTAAAAATATGTAAGCATAGAATCTATAGCAAATTGAATGTAGTTTCTAAACTACTATGTTTATTTAAAAAAAATCTATTTGGTGAAAATTTGAAATTTCAATGCAGTACTTAAATTTCAAGGAAAAATAAGGTGTTTGTCTGACCACCCTAACCACAATAAAATGATAATATTTGTTATAATATTTTAGATATAAGTAGATGACTCATTTCTCAATGTCGTGCATATTTTTTTGTATTTTTTTCCAAGTAAAAAAATTATTAAGATTTTTTTATTAATTTTTTTAAAAAATATAAAAACTCGTATGTCTAACCACCTTAACTTGGTCAAAACTTCATGCAATTCATTTTTTTTAATCCTATAGTATGCGAAGCATAGAATGTTACACATGTTTCAGATTAAAAAATTGTGATACTGTTTGAAAGCTATAGATGTTTTTCAACTAGCCTATCAATTAGAACTTTAGTCGTAATTCAAATAGAAAAAAGAAAAATTATTATTTATTAAATTCAAAGTAAAGCATAATTTATATTGATCGAAAGCTAAGAATATCCTTTAAAAACCCTTTTTGTTTCGTCAATTTTGGGTAAAAAAAAGGTCGTCAACCACATACCCTACACATACCCATCATATCGCCACTTTTTTGCCCATCATGATCTTGCACATACCCACTTAAGCATATCTTTATAAAGTTGTGCTTCTTTTTTACCAACTTGCAAGTCCTAGCTTGACCTACCCTGAGCCCCCTAAACCAACCTAAAACCTAAGGGATAAGGCACATACTAGGTCGTCAACATCCTTCAGTTGCTGGTACTCATGAACCCTCTTCGAGCAATGCAAATGATGTGGAACCTGAGCCATACCTCTTCACTGCCACCTAAACTCTTGTCCACCAATCATAAGGTTGAAAATGACTTTTTGGGCCCCCCAAGGCTTATTTATAGGCTTTTAACCCTAATCCCTCCCCCTAAAATCTTATTTCCTCTACACTAGACGCATCAAAACTCTTGTATCTCTCTCATTTTTGAGCCTGTTTGTCCATTTCTTCTCTTTCTTTTTGCTAATTTCCTCTTCTGCATCATCCTATATCATCCTAACCTACATGTTTTGAGATGTTGACCAAAAAAATAAAAATCTTTTTTTTTCTAGTCAGCCCCTTGAGGGGGCATCACCTCATTACTTACTTTCTAATCCGTTGGGGAAAAATTTTAAACTTCATTCACACAACATCACTATGGACATTGCATCAAAGAGGGGAAAAATGTAGTCACCCTAATTTTAACAATGCTTCTTAATTAATTAAATATCACTATTTAATTAATTCATCCATTCTCAACCTTTAATTAATTAAATTATTATTATTTAATTAATTATATCACCTCCTAGACTAAAGTTCTTCCAATTAAATAAATAATTGAATTATATAGTTAATCCCATCACTATCCTCATTCCTTCTAATCTCATTTGAGTTAATTAATCCTTGATTAATTAACTTCCTAACCTTCAGTATCCCATTCTCCAACTTTTAACTCTAGACTAGTTAATAAACCCATGGTTTATTAACTCAACCTAGCCCATTAAATTAATCAATCCTTTATTAATTAATCTAACCTCCATGTCTAATCACTATTACCATTATCCTCCCAATTTTTAATCACTCACCTCTCCCCAAACTTGTATCATAATGACAAGTGTCATAAGCCTCTCTCTCACCTCCTCTCACACATGTGTGAGATGCCACCTACCCCCACTAAATCTTACACTCTCTTACACCTAGCCTCTAAAATCAATGGCTTCTCTATCCAAGGTGTTCTCACACATGTGTGAGCACACCTCATCCCCTCTCCCTTTCCCCATTGTGACACTTGTCACAATGGTAATAAGCCACATCACCTTGATAAAAACCCTACCTCACTATCAATCCTAGCCCTCCATCAAAAAATCAATCTTGACCCTCCATTTCCTCCTTCCAATTTCTATAAATTGGAGCTTCATCTCCTCATTTTCACATATTGAATCTATATAACCTTATTATTTTAGAATTTTGGTGAGCAATCCACATTCAAATCACTTGAGTAGATCTTCAAGACTTGGGTGCACTCTTGAGCTCAATCCATGGAGGGTTATTGAAGGTATAAACTTGTGTTATGTATTTGAATTCATTTCCTTTATGTTATTTTTGCATTTGATGCCAACTTACCCACTCACATCCACATAACCTTGAATATTAAGGGGAATCTTTTCTTCATTCATATTACTATGATAAAACAAGGAATAATCTGAGGTATCGTGCAAATATCTAAAGACTCTTTTAACTACATCCCAATGAACTCTAGTAGGATTAGACATATATTTGGAAAGAACTCCCATTGCTTGGGAATTGTTTGGTCTTGTACAAACCATAACATACATTAAACTTCCAACTGCACATTGGTAAGGAACTTTGCTCATGTCTTCCATCTTTGATGGAGATGTTGGACAATCATAAATAGATCTTTATTCCAGTTGAAATGGGAACACACAATGGTCTACAATCTTGCATATCAAATCTTTGTAAAATTGAATTGAAATACTCACTTTGGCCAAGACATAGCTTTCTATTCACTCTATCTCTTTTAATTTCCATCTCAATAACGTGTCTAGCTACACCAAGGTATTTCATTGCAAATTTAACAGCAAGTTGAGATTTTATTTTTGAAATCATACCTTTCCCTTTACCAATAAATAACATATCATGAAAATATAATGCAATAAACAAGAAACAAGAAACAATCACCACCAGTTTTATAATAAACACAATGATCTAATTTAGAATGCTCAAATCTCAAACCCAACACATGTATGTATCAAATTTTTGGTACCACGTCCTATGACTTTATTTTAGGCCATACAAAGATTTCTTTAATTTGAAAACCAAATTTCTTTTACCTTTCACCATGTATTGCTTTGGCCGTGTCATATAAATCTCCTCCTCCAAGTCACCGTGAAGGAAAATAGTTTTGACTTCCATTTTCTCAACCTCTAAATCATAAGTAGCAACAAAAAAGAGAAAAAATCTAATGGATGCCATTTTTGCAACAAGAGAAAATATCTCACCATAATCAAAACCCTCAACTTGAGTAACCTTTTGCATCCAAACCAACTTTGTACTTCTCAATACCTCCATTTGAACCAATCTTTTTCTTGAACACCCATTTACAACCAATAGGTTTTGTTCCTTCATGAAATTGTCCAAGATCCCATGTATCATTCTTTTTCAATGCTCCCATTTCTTCATTCATAGTAATCTTCCAGAATTTTGCATCATTCATACCTAATGCCTCTTCTACTGATCTAGGTTCATCCATGTTAGTATTTGAAGAAAAAATGCATCTCCATTAATCATGTGAATACCTTTCAAGTGGTTGTATATTCCTTGTAGACCTACAAACAAGCCGAGTTTTGGTGGATTTATGGATCTATCTTTCTTCTAGACTGATTTTTTGGTGGCTACCTCTCAGGTGGAGTAGGTATATCAGGTGTTTTCATGATGAGTATTATGTTTTCTATGTCAAATGGGAAATCAATGAAAAATATCTTTTCCCTTTTCCATTGATGTCAAAGGGGGAGATAATTAGGAAGCATGTGAAAAAAAAGAGAGAGGAAGCATGTGAAGAAACAAAATAAAATCTTGAGAAGTGTATTCAGAGCTAGTATGTTGTCTTTGATGGTTTTTCACATCATGTGTTGTCATCAATGCCAAAGGGGGAGATTGTTGCAAGAATGGAAAGATTGAAGGTGTTTTAATTGATTTGTACCTTGTTGAAAACTTGTTGTTTTTAGGCCACATAGGACACAATCACCTTTACTTGCGAATGGGTCCCTATTAGGGTTCTAGAAACTGACTTTGGATTTTATTCCTCTTAGTCAGCCATCTTAGATCCCATTTTTTCATTGCTTCAAGCCCTACTGAGGACTCATTCACCTTTAGTGCCAAATTAGTCCTTTTAGGGTTTCAGAAAAATGACTTTTGGGTTATGTACTTCAATTTATGCACTCTCAGTTCCCAAGTTTTCAACTCTCGAAAATCTAAAACAGATTTTTTAGCTTCAATTCTTTGTTCTTGCACTATAAATGACAATGTTGCCACTTGACAACTTTGACAATCTTGCTTCAAAACTCTTCTCCACTTGATCTTCAACCTGTAAATCTAAAAATACACACTTAGGAGGAAAAAAACTTGTTTATTGTTAGTGAATAGGGGTATTCCTTAGTCAAACCCCTTTTAGGTAATTAAACCAAATGATGAAATAATGTAATTGAAGCATGAAACATGAAATATGCAATGCAGATACCTTGGATGATGTCTTGGATTATAAATTTGAAATCTAACATGAAGTGGCCATAAAGAATGTAGATCTTGATCTCAAATATGATGTGAAACAATGCTTGTAAGATGGATCTTCAATGCTACATCAACAATCTTAGCTCAACCACATGCTTGATTCATTATCTTTGACATGATGAAATTACCTTGAATTTCTACAATAAAACCTTGATAATTTTCCCTTGAATTTCTTCTTGAATGCTCTTGAATACTCTAAAATTCTCTTGTGAACTCTTAGGATTCTTGCATAATAATTCTTAGGTGAAACTATGTGAATTAGCCTTGTATTTAAACTAAATCTAGATATTAACCCCAAAATTCAAAGAATTCAAGCCAACCTCAGATCTAGTTATTAAAATCATAAGAATCCCACCACAATAAAATTTGAAAATATGTGTCCTACTCAAGGAGGACCCATTCACAACTAAAGGCAAATGGATCCTGGCACAATTTCTAGGACCAAGCTTCAGGGAGGTGAAATAACATCAAAAACCCACCAAAAAAATGTAAAGAAAGGGGTGTCCTATGTGGAGAGGACTCATTTTCCACTAAATGTGAATGAGTCCTAGGAGCATTTTTCAAGACACCAAATTTTCCAAATTAAATGTCATACAATTTATTGTTGTTGGGTGTTGAGATAGATCCTTGAAAAGAGGGCCTAAATTTGAATTAAAGGGGCCAATTAACTCCAATTAACCACAATTAATTAGGAGGACCCTAGGTAAATGTGAAAGTGTGTTACAACACTTTACAACACCATAAATAGGGTATAAATTAAGTATATTTTATTAAAAAGGGGCCCAAGATCAATGTGAATGTGTTACAATATATTACAACATTAAACCTAGGAAAAATTAGGTTAATTCAATGATAATTATTCCCAAATCAAGTAAAGAAAAGGGATTTTTTTTATTACTATAATAAAATGATACATTCCTAACTTTTAGAAATAAGTTTCTTAATACATGAAGAATTATAAACACTTAGAGACTACAGAGTAACAGAGTATGAAGTGTTTATATAGGTCTAATGAATGATAGAAATGTTTAATAGAGCTGAAGCAGGGTAAGAGAAGAGAAAGGGATGAGTTATTGAGATTGCAGTAGTAACAAAGATTGAAGTAGTGTTCTTGTAGCAACAAAGAATAGAGATTGTTTTGAAAAGAAAAATAGAGTAGAGAAGAAGTAAATGTATAGTTGTAGAAGAGACTTGCAACAGAGAATTTGATTCAGTTGAATCACTTATGTAATGTGGAGTTGTAGCTCCTTTTGTCTGATTAGTTGGTGCCATTAGATTGCTAAGATGATGCTTAGTTAGGGGATTGTTGGAGCCCTTAATCTTTGTAACCTATGAGGTTTTTCTTGTGAGGTTGGATTTGAGCAATAGACTTAAGTGCCTATTCTCACTATGGTTTTTCCTATAATGGGTTTTCTACGTACATTTGGTGTTATGTAAATTTGTGTGTGATTGGTCTCTTTGCATAATCTCCTAATTTGTTTTAAAGAGATTTAAAGGACTAGTTTTATTAAGTATATTGATTCACCCCCTCTCTCAGTAGATAGTTGTGTTCCAATAGTGAGAGACATAGGGAATCAGGAGGTAGAGAGGTGATGATGTAGAGAGGGGAGGGAGAGAGAAGAGGAGAGAGATGGGAAAGAAACAACAATATATTGAGAGAAGAAAATAAGGTATGGAGGGAAGACAAGGAAGCAAGGGAGATAGAGTGGGAGAGACCTAGATAGGGGAGAGAGAGAGAAGAGAGGGAGAGAAAAACACAAGTATCGGTAGAGGAGTAACAAGGGATAGAGGGAGAGGTAGACATGGAGGGAGTGAGAGGCATAGGGAAGGATGAGATAGAGAGGTGATGATGTAGAGAGAGAAGGGACAAATATGAGAAGAGAGAGAATAATGAAGAGAAAGAGATGGCTAAGGAGGGATAGAGAGGTCAGAAAGGAGTGACTTAGATACTTAGAGAGGGGAGAGGTAGAAAGATGAAGGGGGGAGAGAAGAAAATCAGAGAGAAGTTCATAAAGAGGGAAAGAGGGGTAAGGAGGAGAGAGAGAGGTGGAGAGGGAGGGAAATAACTAGAGAGCTCAGAGAGATATATAGAGGTGAGATGCCTACAACCTAAGGAGTGAGGAGTGAGAGACATAGGGGTAGAGATAGGGTTGTGAGAGATAGAGGGGGGAGAATGAGGTGAGAGAGAGAAGAGAGGGATGGAGAAAGTGAAGTATTGGTAGAGCAGTAACAAGGGATGGAGGGAGATGTAGACATAGAGGGAGTGAGAGGCATAGGGAATGAGGAGGTAGAGAGCTGATGGCATAGAGAAGGGAGGTAGAGAGAAGAGGAGAGAGAGAATAGGAGAGAGAGAATAATATAGAGAAATAGATGGATAAGGAGGAATGGGGAGGTAGACAAGGAGTTACTGAGACCTACAGAGGGGAGAGGTAGAGAGATGAGGGTGATAGAGAAGAAAATGAGAGAGAGTTCACAAAGACGGAAAGAAGGGTAAGGAGGGAGAGAGAGAGAGAGAGGTGAAGAGGGAGGGAAATAACTAGACAACTAGAGAAATATAAAGTTGAGAGGGCTAATATGACAAGGAGAGAGAGGTAGAGAGGTAAAGAGGGGAGGGAGAGACCTAGAGATGGGGAGAGGGAGAGAGGGTGGGAGGGAGAGACCTAGTGATTAAGAGAATGGAGAGAGATGGAAAGAAACAATGATAGAGGGAGAGAAGAAACAAGAGGTATAGAGGAAAGGATATAGATGTGTGTAAGGAGGGAAGGTAAGGTATATAGGGAGATAGGGGTGAGATAGGGGTGAGAGAGAAGAGAGGGAGAAAGAAATGAAAGTGTCAACCTAAAGGAGTAATAAGGGATGGAGGAAGAGAGAAGAGGAGAGAGAGAGTGGACATAGATGAGAAAGAAACAATAATAGAGGGAGAGAGAAGAAGAGAGAGGTAGGGAGGCAAGGATATAGATGGGGGTAAGGAGGGTAGGCAAGGTATCAAGGGAGACATGGAGATAGAGTGGGAGAGACCTAGAGAGGGGAGAGAGAAGAGAGGGAGAGAAAAAGAGAAGTATTGGTAAAGGAGTAACAAGGGATGGAGGGAGAGGTAGACATAGAGGGAGTGAGAGGTATAGGAAAGGAGGAGATAGAGAGGTGATGATATAGAGAGAGGAGGGAAAAAGAAGAGGAGAGAAAGAAGAAAAAAGAGAAAGAGATGGCTAAGGAGGGATAGAGAGGCTAGCAAGGAGTGACTTAGATACTTAGAGATGTGAGAGGTAGAGAGGTGAGGGGAGAGAGAGAAGAAAATGAGAGAGATAAGTTCACAAAGAGGGAAAGAGGGGTAAGGAGGTGTATAGGAGCGAATTTTCACCCCTTATGTGAATTCCCCTTTCACATACCCTCACCTTAGAACATCAAATCCAAAGGCGAAATTCCACATCACTTAACTACCTTCCATCCACTTAGCATATGTCCTTTGTGTCTATTAGAGAATATTTGTTAGGTATGAATGTGCGATGTACAGATGTCTGGGTGGTGCGTTGTTGTCCCTAACAGATTCCTGTGTCTAGAGTTGGCAGATGCGTTACACACCCAATTGGGGTTGAATTTTAAAGTCCCTCTTTAACCAACCAACTTGAAAATGGCAGATTCTTCCCCATTCTTCCTTCAAATTCATCCATTCTGACTTCATTTCACTCTCTAACTACTTCATTTCATCTCTCTAGCAATTCTCTTGAACTCTCAAGCCATTCTTCTTCTCTCAAGCAACATTCTAGCATTCCACTTTTGAGCATTACAATAGCAACGCTCCATCAACTCCACATTGCAAGTGTGAGGCCATTACAAAAATTGCGAGCTTGGAGTCTTGTGAGACTTCCCTTCACCATGGTTGCAATAGTGGTGACTTTTTCAAGTTCATAGCTTGCTTTCTCCTTCCATTGGCTAGTGATCCTTTGGGTGGAGGTGGTAATGCTTCACTCCTCTCCTTTGTGATTTGGTTGAACTTAGCATAATATTTTTTTGTAGTGCTCCTTGTTTCCTTTTCTCTCCTTTATCACATATTCTACTTCATTGCTTTTTGGCTGTCTGTGGAGGTGGAAACACCAAAACGGGGGTCTAACTGAGGCAGGCCCCTATATAGCCCCACAATTTTCCCTCTTTCTTATGTGTAGGAGGATGTGTGTGTGGAGCTAGTTGGTGAAGTGGTGCTTCTACGAGATCATATTCATCTCCCTAGTTATTATTTACTTGATTTATCATTTTAATATCTACTTCCTATACTTTCTCATTTTGTTTTACCAACTAGATTAACTAGCTAGGTCGTTAGTAGGTTTTCTGGTATTTTTTTGCTATGTTTTCTATTTTCTAATTGTACAGATGCTAGTGTGCCCGAGAGACGCTAATGCATCACACTGTCGTCCTAAAACTGCGTTGCCATCCTCATAAAAAGAGGTGTCTGAGACACAGTACTGACTCCAAAAACCAACTCGCCTAGCCTAAACTTGAACTCGGGTTTGAAGAGTGACAAAAGTACTACATATTTCTCTTCATTCTCGATCCTTGTCTTTTAACACTGAGGTAAGTTAGGGCCCATCCCTCCACTCTTGGCTCTCCGTGACCTAGAGCGTTGGTGTGGTTGGTCCCCCTCTCTTACAGGAGGAGGGAGAGAGGTGGAGAGGGGGGAAATAACTAGAGCCTGAAGAGATGTAAAGGTGAGAGACCTATAGCCTAGGGAGAGAGGGGTAAGAGACATAGGGGGAGAGATAGGGGTGAGAGAGATAGAGGAAGGAGAGAGGTGGGTATTGAGATAAGGAGGGAGAGTCCTAGAGATGGGGAGAGAGAGAGGGTGGGAGGGAGAGGTAGCACAATCAAGAGAAATGAGAGAGATGAGGAAGAAACAATAATAGAGGGAGAGAAAAAAAGAGAGAGGTAGGGAGGTAAGGATATAGATGGGGGTAAGGATGGTAGACAAAGTAGATAGGGAGATATGGAGAGAGAGTGGGAGAGATCGAGAGAGGGGAGAGAGAAGAGAGGGAGAGAGAAAGGGAAGTACTGGCAGAGGAGTAATAAGGGATAAAAGGAGAGGTATACATGCAAGGAGTAAGAGACATAGGGAGGAGGAGATAGAGAGGTGATGGCATAGAGAGGGGAGGGAGAGTAAAGACAAGAGAGAAGAAAAAGGTGAGAGAGATAGAGGGGGAAGAGAGGGGTAATAAGACAAGGAGGGAGAGACTTGGAGATGGGGAAAGAGAGGGTGGGAGGGAGAGGTAGTGATCAAGAGAAAGGAGAGAGAGATGGGTGAGAAACGATAACAAATGAGAAGAGAAGTAGAGAGAGGTAGGGAGGCAAGGATAGAGATGGGGTTAAGAAGGGAAGGAAAGGTAGAGAGGGTGGTAGAGACCTAGAGACTGTTGAGAGAGAAGAGGGTAAGTATTGGTTAAGAGGGAAGGAGGCAAAGAGGGAGAGCAATGTAAAACCTTGACTATCCATCATCTATCATAAACTATAAACTCTAAGCCTTATCAAAGTGGTGGAGAGAGAGACAAAGAGAAAGAAAAGTTGGCTTTAGCATTTACTTAATGTAATCAATTTGGTGAGCACCAAATTGATTGCTTTGGGAAATACCAACCCAAAGGGTTGGATGAAAATTCCATGCCAAGGACATGATTTTGTTAATGGGTAACACAATTTTACACATTTTTGGGCATGTTATCCATTAGGTTTGTAAACATTTCAATGCAAGGTTATAAAAATCTATGATGATGTTAGGCTCTCTCTTACTTATATAACCATATTTTTTTAATATTTTGATTATGTTAAATTTTTCATCTATAACTTCTCTTGTTAGTGCCTCCATTTTTTGTCAAAAACCAACATGTGCTAGTTTGGGTATATATTTTTACTCGTTCATCAAATTTTGTAAAAAATTACATTTTTATAAACTAGACCCCATTATACACACAGTGAAAAAAATAAAATTGATTTTTGATTAGTTTTCAAAAAAATTAGAGGGAGCACACTCAAATTTCAACTTTTTAGGATGTGTCCACTTCAAAACTTAGTAAAATATTATATATTCATTAAAAATTTGGAAAAAAAAAAGTGATAAACTACATGGTGTTAGCTAATTTATCATGATAGAAATTTTTGGCATTCTAAAAAAAAGTTAACTTTTTAGGGAGGCCACAACAAATGCTATGTTTTTTTATTTTTTTATTTTTTTTATTTTTATAAAAATAGGACCACTTTTTGTGGCCCCCCTTTTTGAAACCCTTAATCTTCATTATTTTAAAAAAAAATATTAGCTTAGAAAGTAGATTCAAAGCACTACAACTCTTGTTCTTGATGCATCTTCAAATTTTTAGAGTAACTATATTCATTTTCTTGTGAACTTCAAACTTTGCTGATTTCAAAGAAAAATTGACATCTTAAGAGCCATTTTTGTGTCACAACTTGGTGCACATGCCCATTCTCATCATATGAACTAAGGTTAGAGAAATCCAATGAAAATATGATTCAAATTCATTATATAACTATGATGAAAACATGATGAATCAAATCATCATATATATCTAACTCTCAAATAAAAACTTAAACTCACTAATCAATAAGATATCATCATCTAAATGTTTTTAATCAGGAAAAAAATACAAATGCATTAAGATAGTCAGCTTATAGTTTAATGATGCAAATAAAAAATTAATATAACACAAAACTCAATGATAGTACAAATTTAAAAAATATTTTCATTGTGTTTGCTACTTAGAATTATTTGTGGTTTAATTTCATGATTTTAAATAAATTTTGTATTGTATGGATTGGATCCATAACATGTAATCTTGATCTATTGCAATAAAAAATTCTACTTTATAGATCATTAGATTCTTTTTTCTTTGCTAATTGCCAAGGAATGTTGCCATTACCTCCATCTACTCAACCTCAAGATCATACACTAGAAAGAGAGAAAATATAATTAAATGGATGTAATATCTTATATTAGGGATAAAATATAACCATAATATATTCCCTCAACTTGGGGATAACCCTCCACATCCAATCTTTCCTTGTACTGAATATTTCTATCAAACCTTATTTTTCTTCTAAAGACCCATTTGCATCCAATGGGCTTTCATTCATTAGGAAAAGGTACTAGTTCCCATGTGTTGATTTTCTTCAAAGTGGCCTTCTCTTTTTTAGGAAATGTGTCTCAACCTTACTCCCATTGATTAGACTACAAAAAGTACAAATTTTGGGTTATAAAACTAAAAATGAGGCCAAACTTGGAATTGGACTACCAATTACATGAGATGGGGTCAAATCTATAGAATTCATTGCACTAGAATAGTGAGAGACATAAATGTTCATCATATCCATAACAATGCATGATGTTTGGGTAAAGGGTTAAGTGGATTGCTTAAATTCCTTCATCTCTTTAAATACCTTCTTACCAACTCAAATTGTTTTTCACTTATC
This sequence comes from Sequoia sempervirens, assembly GCA_007258455.2. Classification (NCBI taxonomy): domain Eukaryota; kingdom Viridiplantae; phylum Streptophyta; class Pinopsida; order Cupressales; family Cupressaceae; genus Sequoia; species Sequoia sempervirens. Next base: position 33,788,708 of record VDFB02281492.1, read on the forward strand.
TGTATATCCCTTAGGATCCTCTTTTGCACCATTCTCTATTCCTTTTCCTTCATTTATAATATTTTTTTCTATTCTCTTTCTTATCATTGAAGCAAAGTGCGTCTTATTATTGGGAATGTAGGTTAGTTTCCAAATTCATAGCTCCCTCCAATAACCATGATGGTCGTCTTGGTTGAGATGGAAGACTAATTCTATCTTCTTTCTACTCACACTAACTCTCTTCCATTTGAATAAAAACTTCACCCTCCAAAGAAGTAATTCTAGGTGCATAATTTCATTCATATACCTCTAGTTTAGGTGGTGTAGGATATAACTCCCCTATTAGAAGCAATTTTTTTGCTAATTCCACTTTTGAAACATCATATCTTGAAAGACTTAGAATGTTATGCATTACAAAAGCATTATCATGTATACTAAACTAAAATGTATCACTAGGATGTATGTCCTCCAAAAGTGCATTAGGATTTAGTGGCCACATTATATCCTCTTGATTCTTTATATGATGTTTGCAACAATCAATTCTTTTTTAAATGCCCTGCTACCAAGTACTTCTAATTCTTCTCTTAATTTCAATATTATGAAACTTGGCTAACCACACTCTTCTTTCATATTTGAAATTATGATTTGAATGTAGAGAAAACAATCAAATATAGTGGCTATAATTTGTGTGAAGTGAGATTTGGTAGTGTTAGCAAGTCAATCCTTAATGACCTTGCCTCTTACATTGTTGATTTATGCACTTCTATTAGTTGAATTTGAGTTCTATGGATTGATTCATTCGAGATGAATAAATAGATTTGATGGATGTTTAAAATTTTGAATTTGATAATAAGTTTGGTAGTTCATTAATTTAGTTGAATGCTTGTTTGGTATGAAGTTTTAAATTTGTGTCCTCTTGTTTTGACAACTTGATTGGTGAACCTTGCACCTTCGATTGTGGTGCTTGCATGTATTTATGGAGGAAATGACTAGTAGTTAGGCTTGAATATCTCTTGATAAAATTAATTTGATGATGAGATATGGCTTTATATTAGAGAAATATTATTTTATTATGGGTGGTCACTTCAGATGTAGTTGGGACAGTTAATATGTTTTTGTTTTAAAGTGTCATGTGTATCTAAGACAATTAAAGTGTATATTTTTCATTTGTGCACTTAATATTACAATATGGGTTTAAAATATTTTTCACTAGGTAATGTGTATAATGTGTGTCATTTTGGAATTGGCAAATGAATTTTTATGCGTCCTATCTTTTGCCATGCATTTTGAATAAATAATAACTGAATAGTAAACACAAAACTATGAACATTGATTGGATCCTAAGTTATCTTTGTTGGTACAATAAAATGTAGGTTTTACGGACATTTAAATACTTTATTGAGTAAAAAAGGCTCATAAGCTCAGCCCATCTTAATCAATAACTTTACCCAATAAATAAACTTGCCCCATTATCATACCAGCTCCCCTACTCTCATTTGTATTTTAAAAAAAGGAGAATACAAAGCATTGTTAAATTACAACATTTTCATCAATAAAATTTTGATTTTGCATATATGTTCTTTTATGTGTATTTTTTTAATAAAATTTAAGAAAATCATTCATAAAAATTATTTGAAAAAAAATCTTAGATCTATTATATAGAAACAAAAAAAAAAAGATAATTAAGAAAAAAATAAAAAATAAAGAAATATTAGATTAGAACTCAAAATCAAGCTCATCCTCTTGATAATTAATCCATAACTTTTTTCTTATGTGTAATTTATTGTAATCTTACTATAACAAATACTTAAACATGGAAAAAAAACAAAAACTAACGACCATAAACCAAAATAGAATAGAAAATAATAAGACTGCCAATTCAAATAGAACAATATATGAATTTAAAAAACAGGTTGCTCAGAATGTGTACAAGAGAGGAGAGAAAAAACTTCCACAACTGGCTGAGGAAAAAGCAGATACTCTTTTGCACATCCACTATTGTTTGTGGCGTGGTAATAATTAGTCTGAGAAAAATCGTGGAAGATAAGTATGTGGTAATAATTAGCCTAAGAAATATGAAACTAGCCTATTACTTTCATTTCCGCTTCAAAATTTCTAGGGAAGAGTTGTACTAGATTGAAGTACAATTAGTTTTGCAGATTTCTGACATTTTTTTAAATCTTGTTCACATTGCCATCACAATCGCACAGATGGGCTTCGTTTAATAACGTGGACAACTAAAAGAAGGTACACAACAATATCACACAGAAGAGTAAAAAGATTAAATCAGTTGAATGAATGAATGAATGAAAGATTTTAATGACGTCCGCGAGACCAAACAGTCTATGGGACCGAGACAAAACAGGCCTAATTTGTCTTCATACTCTTTTCCAAGTCAGATCTCCTGCTGTTAAGTTTGACTAGAAGGCTAGCCGTCTGATTAATCTTATCTTCCTCAAATAGCTGGTGCATATTGTCCACTTTCAAACTATTTTCATGTTGAGTGCGGATATCCTCGTAAGCAATGCATTCCATGATGAAGTGCCATTCTGTTTCCACAACCCCTTTATTGCAGAAAATACAAGTTCTTTCTTCCCAAGTTTCCTTGGGTATCTTCCACCTACCGGTCTCACACCTAAGGTGATGTGATCCCGTCCTCAATTGTGCCACTAACAACCTCGCTTTCCCTTTAATATCTGCACCTAAATAAGTTTTTTCACCATGATCCTTTGTCGGGTTAAACTCTTTGATGTAGTATGCTTTTTTTCGCCCAATCTGGTTTGTCCACATGGCAGTTCTGAATTTTTCAGTCACATAGCTTTTTATTTCACTATTGGTGCTAGGACACTCATGCAAATTGATGTCCCACTTGTTCATCCACTTGTGGTTTTGTTTCATCCAAGTTTTCTTCCTACGTTCTAGCGTCTCCTTCATAGCTGTTTTGGGCCAACGGTGGTTATCCATGTTTTCAACCTTCTTTAAATAGCTTATCAACCGGATTAAAGCCGATGCTTCCAATGGAAAAGACCCTGTTTCAGCTAAAAGAATTTCATAGGGGACAGTGGTTTTGACTTTGAGACTGCTTGTTATTAGATGTTTTTGAATTCTTTCTAGTTGTCTCCAACTGCATTTTGACATACTATTTCCCCATACCTCACACCCATAAAGTACAACCGGAGCAACAAGCAAACCAAAAAGGGTTTTCTTGGTTTTCCAATCCCAAAGCTCGGCTTTTCTACACCTATTTTGTAAAAGGTAAGAAGCTTTCCAACCTCCCTGTATCCTTTTCGTCCGACAAGTCTCCCAACTGAGCTTATAATGAAAGTCAATCCCAAGGTACTTGTATTCTTTGACTATTTCAAGCGGGCTGCCTTCAAAAAGAAAGGTATTCTGGTTATCTTTTCTATTCAATGAGAAAATCATGATTTTGGTCTTGGTGATATTCACTTGCATCCCAACCTCATGACAAAAGAGTTCTAGACCTTTCAGATGTTCTCTTAACCCATGTGCTGTTTTTGAAATTAGGATAAGATCATCAGCATATAAGAGTAGCTTCACCACATAACCTGCCAATTGAATACCATCCCCATCCGTCTTGCTTAACCAAGCTTCCAACTTATCAATGTATAACCCAAAAAGCGTGGGAGATAGAGGACAGCCCTGTTTAACTCCAATGTCGCTACCAAAACATTCTGACATACCATCCCTTGTTCTGATTTTAGCTCTAACATTCTCATACAATCTGTGAACAGCTGCTCTATATACATTTGGGATGCCTAATTCCTCCATTCTATTCCATAGTTTGTCTCTAGGTACCGTGTCAAAAGCTTTCTTGAAATCAACAAAACAACAATAAGCTTCCTCGCCCTGAGTGTTCCAAACTTTCTCAACCAAATGCCTAAGGGTGATGCAGTGATCAATGGTAGAGTGTCTTGACCTAAAGCCTGCCTGTCCCTTTGCTCTTTTGCCCTCATTTTCTGCCCAACTGCTGATCCTACGCTCAATCATGCTCCCAAAGAGCTTGCCAAAGATAGGATTGACCATAATCGTACGGTAGTTAGATGGATTGTTGATATCACCACTTTTGAATAGAGGAATGACCACACTAGTGGTCCACTCCATAGGAAATCCCTCTTGATTGACATTATTGAAAATTCTTTTTATGTAAGGAGCAAGAGTCTCGATCCCCCATTTTAAGAATTCAGCCTGCAACCCATCTATGTCCTGTGCTTTACCACTTGCTAAATTCTTTATTCCTTGTTTGATATCATCCACAGTGAATAGTTCCATTGATGTGTTAATAACAGGTGGATGGTCTTTCTCATGAACCCGCTCGTAAAGAAGCCTAGCATACTCTAGCCATTGGCCATCTGTAATACTGTTTTCAGTCCTCTTTTTCTTTTGCTGCAATTCTCTCCAAAAACCTTTAGGGTTCTGTTTTCCAAGCGAGATTAGCTCCTTCCTTCTTTCATTTACATAATCATATTTTTTTGACTGCACCAATTTTTCATATTTTTTCTTGTACTCTTTGTCCATTCCTTTCTTTTTTAGTGATCTCTTGGCTGCCTTACATTCTTCATCATACCAAGGATTTGCCGGGAAAGTGTTTGTAGCCTTCATCTTGGGGTGGGACCTTTTGCATGCATTTAAAGCCTTGTGAATTATTGGGATCAGCGAATTGCTGTGAATGTGGATGTCCCCATCCTTTGTCGCTTTGACCTCTCCGTTGTTTTTTAAATCATGGAAATGCTGTTTAAGAACAGCGTTAAATCTTTCTCTATTTTCTTTATTCAAGAGGATTTTACCCTTGGGGAGGGTTTTATTTTGCATGTGCTGAACCTGTTTAATGTGTTGGCTGATTGGGGACATGCGGAGTTTAACCAGAAGAGGTAAGTGGTCAGATTTCATCCCAATAGGGCAGTCCTCAATATCAAACTCTAGCAATCTAGAAACAAAACCTTGAGAGCAAATCACATAGTCCACCACACTTTGACCATTATATGTTTTGCAAGTGATACCCCCCGACTTTGGCCAATCTCTCATCCCATTACAAATAACCATGCCAAACAGACTACAAAGCCCAAGTAATTCAGTCCCAAACGGGGTCACATCCCCATTGTCATCTTGGGATGTTCTTTCCCAATATTGATCTCCACCTTCCTCTAACCATAAAGGATTGTTCTCCCCTTTTTCATCCCTGCTCAGCTGAAGAGACTGATTATTAGCTGTCCTTGCATTAAAGTCACCCATTAAGACAACATCTCCAAGTGCGCTGAAAATAGATATGTCTCTTTTTAGTGAGGCATACGGGTCTTCATTGTCTAAATTTCTCTTCTTATAGAACTTAGAATTTTTTGGAGCAAAGTAACAAGCAGCCAATCTGAAAGTCACCCCATTTTCTGTTATTTGCAGCCATATGTACTGTTTATTTGCGTCTTCTTTTTCGAATTCAACAATTCCCTGCCATTTCTCACCTATTAGCACTGTAACTCCACCATAACCTTTGCCTGACTCATTCCCTTTGTTCCAAACTGAGACTTTCTTATATCCTTCAAAATCTGGGACTTTGCAGCCTTCATGCTCATGTGTTTCAGTAAGAATGATAATATCTTTACCCTTTGCTATGGGCCCCAATCCAGGTCCTCTTCTCCATGGATATCCTCTACAATTCCAACTTACAACACGTAAGTATTCCTGTGGGGCCCCCAATTCCTATTTCTTGTTTGAAAAACGATCACCAATTTGGGCTTTCCCATTCTTCAACCATGCCCACTTTCCTTCATTTCTTGCTGTTTTCACTTTCTCCCATTCTTTCCTTTGTGCTTCCTGCTGCTCGAAAGTCAAATCTTCGTCTAGGTAAATATGTGTGCCTCTAAGTAACCCTCTGTTTTTTAGAATTCTGTTCTTATCCTCTAAGCTTCTCAAGGTGACTCTTACATGCCTATCCCTTCTACCATCTATCTTTTTTCCAATTCTATTTGCTTGCTGAATATAACCTGTCCATTTCAGCTCGTCTTTAAGGAAGTTTCTTGCTAGGATGTCTGTTCTTTCCCTTTCACCAAAATCTTTCAAACCCTTAATAATAATGTTTGTAGCCTTGCTTTGTTTATCTTTTTCTTCCCTTAGTTGCCTCTTGACTTGTTTCTCAATGATTACTTGCTGCTCACTTGCTGAGCCACTTACCACATGTGACCATGATTTGGCCTCTTCTATTTGGTCTCTTAACTGATTCTCTTTTTTCTCCAAGTCTACTAGTGCTGATTGAATCAACTCTAATTCCATTTTGTTTTCACCTCCTTCCACGTCTGGCTTCTTGTTTTCAGTTGTTTTGAGTTGATCTAACTCCTGCCTTAGAGTGATCAGTTCTTGTTGTCCCTTCTCCATGTTAGCTTGTAGATTTAAAATTTGCTCCTGCAGTATTTTATTGTCCCTTTCCAGCTTGCATTTGGACTCTGTAACTATTTTAAATCTGCTGTCCTCCAACCTCTCCTTTGTTTCTAAAACATCAAGTCTATTTTTCATTCTCATGAGCTCTTCCACATATAACTCTGAGGACCATAGAAGTGGTGAAGACGTAGGGCTATAAAGTTCAGTGGATACTTTTTCAGTGACCTTGCTTGCAATGGTCTCTTCCTTTTTGTTCATGACTTCCTCCATCTTACTCATGCCTGACCCAAGGCTCTCTATGCCTCCTATTAGCTTTCCCTTTCCTTCATACTCAGTTTGATTAGTTTTATCTTCTTTCTGAAATGTTTCATTATATATACCTGCCTTACTGTTATGAACCTTTGGTAAAATCCAAGTGAATTTTTTCTTTTGATTTTGTTTCAGTTTACGTCTCTGAGCTTGTCTGCGTCTTAGAATCCCATTATATTGCTTTGCATTTACCAAGATCAGCTTTTCTTCTGTATTTACATGATTCAATATGCTTGATAAATGCGATCTCGTAAGCCAAGAGTCCCAAACACTCGCTAAACCCTCATCTTGAACAGTAGGGTAGAGAGTGGACCACCCGTTTGACCACTGTGGAATGTGATAACCTGAAGATATTAAACCTTTTTGACCCAGAAGAGCAAAAAGGTCACTCAACTGAATCTGGGGTTTATTTTCCAATTTTCTATTGCCCAGTAGATGTTCTAAAACTCCCAGCTGCATTGGGATTGGGTTTGTATTTGAGATTTGTGTCCCTACTGGAGGGACCCTCTGGCATGCCAGGTCTAGGTTCTCACCCATAACTCCTTGTTTAACCCTCATGCGTTTGACATGCTGTGGATTTATTTATTCGAAATGCTGTGGTTTTGGTTTTATGCGGGTATGCAAGTTTGTCTTCTTACAGAGAAAGAGACAAAATAAACTTTAAAATAACAGAAAATAAGGAAGGGCGACAGGGAGACCTGTTGGAAACGCAGCCCACTGTCCACGCCTTCCCGTGATCCTAAAATCTGCTTTGTTTCGCTGGCTTGTGGGGTCCCTGGTCCCGCTTTGACTTTCTGCGTGCCCTTTTCCCCTTTTCCCGAACGGTGCTGGTACCTGCTGTCTGGTAAGACCCTGTCGCTGCCTATCTCTGTCGCTGGTAAACCCCTGTCGCTGCCTGGTAAACGCGTATTCTGATAAATCCCTGTCGCTGCGTATTTTATGCGTATTCCCTGCGCTTTCTGGTGTATTCCCTGCGTAACTTCCCTGCGTATATCTTCCTTTACAGCTTGAGCACACCATAAGAAAATAATCTATCATCTTCCTTACAGCTTGAGCACACCACAAGAAAAGAACATATTCAAAACTGTCTATCTCCTCCCTTGTACACATTCTGAGCACTGTTTACTAAACTCGTATTTTGTTCAATTTCATTTATAATAGGAAATGATAATACTCAAACTCTCATGTCTATCTCCTAAATAAAGTTCTCAACTGCTGATACAAATATTAGTTATTGTAGTATCCTTTCATCAAATCCAGCCCACTGCGCATTAAAAAGTTTTGTTTAATACATTTTGCAGTTCTAGTCCTGCATTCATGGCTTCCTCCTCTTCATCTCCTAAGGAAAGATCGATCGCATGTCTTAAACTATATGATGCATTCATCAGCCACCGAGGCCCTGACGTCAAAGACACCCTTGCTAAACAACTGTATGACCTTCTTAAGGCTAGACGGTGCCGGGCATTTCTAGACCGCGAAGAGATAGAAGGGGGAGAATCTATTCCTTTTGCCATATGCTCATCTGCTGTGCAAATAGCCATTTTTTCCAAAGGATGTTACCAGAAACGTGACGGAAAAGCGCGTTTCGCGTTTCAACGGCCGAAACCCGTTTCCACGTCGCCAACGGCCGTTTCCAATCCGTCGAGCCGTTTCTAAGCCGTTGGAGTTAAAAAAATAAAAACTGCTGGTGTTTTTAGGCTCTCCAGGAATTAACATACACTTTCAGTTAACCTGCGAAATTCTGAGTAGAATTAATACACTGTTAGTTAGTTAAACTGCACAATTCGGTGAGTAAAATAAATAATCTCAGGTAGTTTAACTGCAGGATTCGGTGAGTATAATTAATAATGCTCATTATTATCGATAGATTAGTTTTTTAACCATTCTTGTTATATATATATTTTTTTGCTGTGTTATATATTTTTAATAAAATTAGTATAAATTGTAGTTTATATATATAATTGAAGTTATTTAATGTATCTATGTATATAAATCTATTTAATATATAAAAATATGTTTTATAATTTATATTATATATATATATATATATATATACACACAATACATACAAATACACATATATCTCTTAACACTAGCCTCCTGAAAGATGAAGACACTCTTGCTGCCATTCACATCATTAAACTTATTAACAAAAACACTCTTCCCTCCTGCTCTCATCTTGATAGATGGAATAAGAACATCCTTGCTTGGCAAAAGCTGCTTAAGACCATCGGGCAAAAAAGAGAAAAAGACTATAGATATGCCGAAAAATGCCTTTCCTCTGATCTGCGGATAGCCAAGTCCAACATTCAAGCCAACCCCTCTGACTGTGTTCTTTCCTCTCATCTTATCAAAGCTAAGGATGCCCTTAGACAGCACCAACAGCTTAAAATTAATGGAGCCAGGATTAGATCCCGTGCGCACTGGTTGCAATTTGGTGACAGGGGTTCTAAATTCTTCTTCAACCTCCTTAAGCGTAAGCATACTAATGAGAATATTGAGAGAATTGTGGTTGATAACCAGGAGATAACTAACATTGATAGCATTAAGGAGACCTTTGTTAATTTTTATCAGAATCTCTTTGCTTCTGAAGATTCGGAAGAGGCCTCTTTCCTTAGACAACATGTGTGCTCCCTTATCCCTAGCAAGATCTTCGCTGATGAAGCCAATCAGTTGTCCAAAGACCTCTCTATAGAGGAAATTGAAAAAGCTATTAACTCTCTCTGCAATGATAAGGCCCCCGGGCCAGATGGTCTCCCGACGGAGTTCTACAAGGCTAACATTGGTTGGATCTGCCATGATCTTCTTGATCTGTATTCGGAGGCCCTTGAGAGGGGTTCCTTGGGATGCTCCATTAATAAAGGTATAATTAAGATGATCCCCAAAGATGGGGATAAGGCCCTCATCAAAAACTAGAGACCTATTACCCTCCTCAATGTTTCCTACAAAAATTTTGCCAAGCTCCTGGCGCTCAGAATTGAGAACATCCTCTCCAAGTTTGTTTGCTCTACCCAGACTGGTTTTATCAAAGGCAGGTATATCCTCAAAAACCTGATCACTAGTTGGGAAGCCATGAACTGGTCCAAGCACTCCCAACAAAACTCTGCCATGTTCCTTCTTGACTTTGAAAAAGCCTATGACAGGGTGGAATGGAAATTCATCACCATGATGCTGGAGGCCTTCGACTTTCCTAGGAAGTTTTGTAACTCTGTTAATACTCTGCTCAAAGATGCTTCCGCCCAGATTGATGTTAATGGCTCGCTTTCTGCCTCCTTCCCCCTTGGTAGATCTATCAGGCAAGGCTGCCCCTTGGCCCTTGCCCTTTTCGTTATTGCTTCTGAAGCCCTTTTTTACATCCTGAGAGATAACTCTCTCTCCCCTGCTATCAAAGGTATAACTCTTCCCAATAACGAGGAGCTCTTAAATTGCCAGTTTGCTGATGATACTGCTATCTTCTTTGATGCTAGACCTGATAATTTTGAGGTTCTGACCTCCAAACTCAACTTGTTTTGTAAGATCTCCGGGGCGAGGCTCTCACATTCCAAATCTATCTGTCTTGGTTGGGATATGCTCCCCCCTGACTGGTTTAAAATCTATGACTTTTTGTGGGGTGGCCCGCACAAGATTGTGCGCTACCTTGGCATCCCCTTCTCCATTGACCCCTCCCTTAATGACATGTGGGTGTGGATTAAAGATAAGATCTTCCAAAAGTTGAATAAATGGCATAATAGAACCCTTTCTTTGGCCGATAGAATCCAGGTCTGTTAGAAAATCCTTTCATCCTATAACATTTACTATTCTTTTGCTTGGATGTTCAGTAACTACCAAATCCTTGAGATTCAAAAGGCGGTTAGAAGCTTTCTCTGGTCGGATGGCAAAGGTAAAAAGAAGATGCATGCTGTCAAGTGGGACTGGTACCATGTCAATAAGCTGCTCGGGGGGCTTGGTTTGAAGGATCTCAAGCTCCAAGGGGTTGCCCTTTCCGCCAAGTGGATCTTTCACTCCCTTGATGGCAATGATCCTTGGAAGGTTCTGATTAGGAGCAACATCGAAAGAGGCTTCCCTAAGTCTGCGAAGTCTTGGAAGAATCTGCCGATTATTGACCTTGTTATTGGTAATTTTCCTGTTCTTGTTCAAGGTTCTGCAGTCTTTAGGTCCATCTAGAAGGCTTGGGACCAGGTTAAATTGCATGTCTCTAACAAGACCTTCCATGATGACTGCCATCTTTATGGTGAAAGGTCCATTTGGTGGAATTTATCCTCCTCTGGCAAGCCCCTAGCTCTCTCCCAAGGCTGCTCTGCTAGACACTGGTCGAGCAAAGGCATTTCCCAGTTAGCCAACCTCTTTGAGAATGATGAATTAATCAGCTGGGAGGTTCTCAGTAACAATTTTGACCTCCCCATTTCCCAAAAAAAAACTTATAATATGATTGTCAAGGCGACTAAAGACCTCCCTTCCTCCTGTCATGTGGACTCTCATAGATTCCTTGGGTGTAAATGGCCCGATGGTACTATGTTCTCCAAGATCAAAGCCAAGCACATTTACAATGTTATTGGGCATTCGGAAGCTATCATTGATCACGTTAATACTGTTTGGTATTCCAGGTTGGACACCCGTGCTTGGAAGAACCACTTTGACTGCCTGTGGAAAGGTCCCACCGAGCCTAAGATCAAATGTTTCAACTGGCTCCTTCTCCTTGACAGACTCCCTATCAGGAAAGGGAATGCCGAGTACGATTATTGTAACTTCTGCAGACTTCCTGAAATGGCTAGACACATCCTCCTTGACTGCATATTTGCGAAAGAAATATGGCTCATGTTTGGCATTACTTATCCTATGCTTTTTACTGTTCTGGACATTGTTACTGGGCACATTGATGGTTTAAAAAATGATTCTAATCTTTTCTGGAAGATCCTCTCCTCTAATATTCTTTGGCAAATATGGAAATGCAGAAATGAAGAAAGATATCAGAATAACCCCCGTGATCTTACTGAGTCTTTTAGAAAACTCATCTACTTTAAATTTTTTTTGCAGGTGCGAACCACCATGTTCATCAAAAGAAAGAAACTCAAACGTTTCCTTAAGGATGGGTATGCCACCTTTTTCATCTACGAGATGAAGGGTGGGTATGCTTGGAGGGACACCCTCAACAACCGGCAGCTCTTTGATAATACCTGCAAAATCTTATCCCAAGAGGTGAAGAACAACAAAAGCTTCGACAAAGATACAACGCTCATGCTTGCGCAGATTCAGGAGATGAAATGTATAGTCTGGATGGAAGGAGATAAAGGTTGGATTGCCTGGGTGGATAAAGTGAATGACATCCTGTACTAAGCCTGTTGATCGTTGGTGGTCTGCTATGCACTTTTTTGCCTTTTGTAACGAAAATGTAAATCTGTAGTGGCTGTTTTTGCCCTTTTTTGGCTCTGCCTTGAGGCGTGTCCTCTTGGTGGCTGAACTGGTCGCTCTTTGGAGTTTGCTGTATTTACTGTGACATCTTTATATTTAATACAAAAAATACACATATATGTATGTAATCCGTTTCTTATACGCAACCTGTAAATATCCCGTTTCTCGTCACGTTGCCGTTGCCGTTTCCGTTTCCGTTTCCGTTTCTCGTTTCTGGTAACATAGAATTGCACAGTCAAAGTGGTGTTTAGACGAGCTTGTTGATATGTTAGAACAAACTGACGCCCTGTTTATTCCTGTGTTCTACGATGTAGAACCTAAGGAGCTTCGCTCCACGGACAGGGGAGCCTATGCTGCGGCATTTTCTTATTATCAAACAAATGAAAAGTACCTCCACAAGGTGGATGTTTGGAAAAAGGCCCTTGCATCTGCTGCAGACATATCTGGTTATGAGCGTAGCCAGCATCAAGAGTAAGATTACTGCCTTGTGCTCTTTATTGATTGCGATTCATCATGTTTTCCCTTTTTCTAGACTACATGATATTCTTTTTTACCTTAGAAGAATGACTTTCTAAACAGATTCTGGGTCTTGGATTTCAGTGATTTGTGTGAAAAGATTGTGTCCCGTGTGAAAGAAGAAATGCAAAAGAGGATACCCTTACATGTTGCAAAATATCCGGTTGCACTTGATGAACTCGTCCAAGATTTTGAAAATTCTTGTCCAGAGACAGCGGGGTTGGTGGGGATCTTCGGACTTGGGGGGTCTGGCAAAAGAATTGTTTAACAGGAAGCGTTCGGGCTACGTTGCATCATCTTTTCTCTCTGATGTCAGAGAATCACCTGCAAATCGTACCTTGCAATCCTTGCAAAGCCAGCTCTTCAGAGATCTCTTCAATGAAAAACAAGAGTTTAATGATATGGATGATGGAATAGCACGCCTGAAGCATCGTCTTGGAGGGGCAAGGGATCGGCAATTGCTTATAGTCCTAGATGACGTCGATCATCAGAAGCAGTTAGATGCTCTGTTACGTCAAGGTATGCTCAGCTCTGGTAGCCTCGTCATTATTACAGCTCGTGATCAAAGTTTGTTAACAGCTGCAGGTGTTACTGTCAAGTATGGAATGCGGGCAATGGATAAGGATCGTGCTAAAAAGCTCTTCTGTAGCCATGCTTTCCGCCAAGGGGATCCACCCACTGCATATGAAGAATTGGTTGAAAGCTTCATTGAATTTTGTAGAGGTTCACCCCTCTCTCTCATAGTTCTGGGCGCCCATCTTTATGGCCGAGATAATGAGGATTACTGGAAGCGGGAATTGGAAAAAGTTAAGAAAATCCAGCCCAGGGATATAATGGAAAAACTTAAAATTAGCTTTGATGGTCTGGACAAAGAGGAGAAACAGATATTTCTAGATATTGCTTTTTTTTTCAATAGAAAACTGATATCCGTCGACAAAAAATTAACTAGAGAACTGTTTAGAGTTGGTGGTCTGCGCGAGGAAGTATCTTATGAGGGAGATGGAGCTATATCAATATGGAATGTGTCCGGTTTGAGCGGTGAACATGCAGTTCAAACCCTGCAAGATAAGTGCCTACTTGAAGCGCCGAAATATGGGTATTATGACTATAAAATGCACGATCACCTCCGCGATCTGGGAAGACAAATCGCAGATAAGTTGGGGCCTCCTCGGCTGTGGAAACCAGACGATCTTAGATTATTGGTGTGTTTCTTCTTTACATTTTTCAAATTAAAATTATAGGAAGGTTTTGGAAAAAACATTTCAATTTATTTGTTTTTATAATTATTTTCTGGCCAACCCCACACTTACCCTGATCCTTATATGTAGGAAGCAAAAGGATTTAAACAAATCCTCAAGAGAAAAATTGCTTTTTTTATAGGTAGTTTAAATGACTCTGCTGAGACTGAACTCCTGTGGCTTGAAATTGGCGATTTTGAAAAGATTTCTTCTTATATTACTGGACCTAAATTGGACTATTTAAAAAAGATTCCTTCATGGATTCCTCTAAGAAAATTGCGCTATTTATCTGTTGACGGCGTAGAAGAATTGAGGAGCACTTTCCAGCAACAGATGGAGACCAATACCCAGGTATTTCGTTATTCTTTGCTAGAAATTAAACCTACCTTCACGGTAGACTATACATTTCAAAAACTTGTTTGGCGAAGATTGTCTATTAATGTGAACTAATTCATTTTTTGAGAGTAATTGTGAATGCCAGGCCAGTTTCGAGTTGAGAGTGCTCATGATTTACGAATCTCCCTCGTCGCAAACGCTTCCAGACTTAGAGCAGCTACAGAGACTGAATACTCTTAAAGTGCACATATGTCACGAATTGGAAACGATACCAGGGTTATCTTCTCTAGCTTCAAGTGTTTGTAGCAGCTTCAATGGTTGTTTGTACGTTATCTGGAGTCACTTGCTGTAAAGGGTTGAAATGGTTGCCAACCTTGCGCATCTACGTTATCTGGAGCGAATCACAATTATAGGATGTGATAAGCTGCAGAGTGTAGAAGGTTTTGAAGAGTTGCAGAGATTGAAGAGTGTGGTGATTTCAGTGCCCGACAATGCATATGCATGGGTACATAATTGTATTAATGGACTGAGGGTACTACCTTTTCTCAACGCGCAAGTTGAGTTTTAGTGGAAAGCAAGTTTATTTATTGAATTGTAAGGCAAGTTTATTTATTGCGAAAAGTGAATTAAGTGATTTTTATTTTTGTGTTGAAGAAGGGAAAGAAAATGTTGCTATTTTCCGTTTCTAATATTTGTATCAATTATTAATATGTTTTATGCTGATATTTTAAATTTTTCCAGAGGCTGCCGTCAGAGTGTACCATTTTGACAGGGGAGTGTAAAGCATACTCCCTATTGAATAGAAACTTTTTTGATGTGGTCGACGCTACAACAGTCACTGAGATAGAGAGACAATGCCTTCCGATGTCCCTGACAAGCTCATCGAGGGCAATTACTATATATGCTCTAATACTTGAACGCACTTTTCTTGGAGTTTTCAGCAACCTGCATGGTGAGGATATTATAGCTCATTACTTCCACCAACCTGTAGGCCAATGTCTGATTACAATTTTATTCCCCCCACGAGACCACTTGATGTTCAGAATTTTACCACCTACGTATAGAATCGGCCTATTCCCCACACTAACAAAGGGGTTTAAGGCCACGGTGAATAGAGGGGAAGAAGGGAAAGCTCTAACTCTATTGAAAAGCCTTGTTCACAGATTATACCGATAAAGTATGGTACAACGAAAGCCAAAAAGAAAGCAAATGTAGGGAGAAGTGTGATTAACTTTAGCTACCTGCTGTTGAAAAGCTTTTTGTCATCTTTGTTTTATTCAAGTCTTTGATTTCTAATACTTCATCTATGGAATTTATTTTTTATTCAATTAAAAAATAGTCTACCTGTGTTTTCTTATCAAATCTTGTATGCGATTTTCAAAATTGAGAGCAGTTTACATTTTTGTAAGTAAAATAGTTGTAAAATAAAGTTATTATTTTAAGTTAGTATATATATATATATATATATATATATATATATATATATATATATATATGTATGTATGTATGTATGTGTGTATGTATATGTATATGTATATGTATATGTATATGTATATGTATATGTATGAATAATATATTGATTTAGATTGATTAATTAAATATAATTGTGTATTGAAATATAAAATAATTAATGCATGTTATTTTATAAAAGTATATAGGAGGATAATGATTCTTATCTCTATAAATGTTAAATATTCAAGTTTGGGGTTAGGATCAAGTTTGCAATCGTAGATTTATCTTTACACCTACAAAATTGATCTAGTAATTGATAGAATTTGAAGACATTAATAATTTTAAAAATACCTTAATTTTGTTGTCATTATATCATAGGGGACATGTTAGGTAGGACGACCTTGGAAAACAAAGAGCAATGATCAAAGACAACACTCTATTCCAATGAAAACCAACACTCTTTAGTCATCTAAATGCTCCTAGGAATCTCATGCAATTTTAAATTTTATTTAATCTACCAATTAAAATGTGAGCATATGAATGCTACGTGAATTGATTCAAAATTAGGAGATGATTCTTTGATGATCAAAGTGAATGAATTGAATGCCTATAAAAATAAGGAAATAGCAATAAGTCATGCAAAAATATACTTAGTAGATCTTTAGGGAAATAATTTGCAAGAGTTAACTTAAATTTCTAAATTTAAAATTAAAGTGGTATAGTGTTAGACCATGGGTTAACCATGTGACTTATTTTAGAGTAATCTAGTGCTTAAGCTTACTTAGGTCATGTGTGTTTTGTGTCTCAAGTCATAGGATGATAACACATGCCATTATCTAATTTTATCCTCACCTACAATTTTTCTGGGGAGATTTTTCTTTTGTAAGGATTCTTCATTGTATCATACTCATTCAGTGAGATTTGCACATTAATGATGATAAGTGTTTCTAGATCAATTTGGCCTCCATAGTTATTTCTCTATTTTTATGATAGGTGTTTATTTGCAAGTGATCTTTGGAAACTATGGTGTTGAGGGATCAACTTTAACATGGTATTAGAGCTCTAGATCTGTAAATCCTTATATATTTTTTGAGATATTTAGACTTAGAAAAATTTATGATGCATCCTAGAACCAAACATACCTTACTGTTGCATCTAGAAGGCCCAAAAACCTTAAGAGCACTTTTCTAAACACTAAAATTAGAATAGTTTCAACTTTTTTTGCAACTTTGTTTGTGGGTAGTGATTTCAAGGCTTTTAATTCTATATAGTTGTACAAATCCATACTTTTGTATGGACCATATGCTATATGATCATACAACTCTACATAGGAAAAAATTGCCCCCCTGCATTTACATTTTTCTAGTGGCTACAATAATTTTTCCAGCACATATTGTTTTATGGTGGCATGATTTTCAACATGATTTGATTAAATTGGTGATCATTTTGTTTATTCGAGTGACAATTTTGTTTTCTAGGCTACCTTTTTTTGGATTTAGGAAATAATGACAACCATTTTTTCCACCAACATTCTTCCTAGCAGCTCCTCACAAATCTTTGTTGTAGATTGTTGTTTTGGTTTTGGTAGGGTTATTTCGACTTTATTGATACATTTCCAAATCTCTACATCTATTGGTTGTGGCATCTTTTGTTGGTCGATCACTCATCCTTACCGTTGTCCTCCAAACTTCTTGGCTAGTTTTTTTGGTTTTCAAGCTGGCCCTCCCATTTTTTTGACAACATCTTTTATGTTAGTGCTAGCTTTCTAGTGCTTCTTTCCACTCAATAGAGTTTTTTAAACCCTTGATGATTTTTTTGGAAATGACACAAATTTCTTATCAACCAAGGCCTCTTTGATTCCTCAATAACTTATTTTATTCAACCATAGCAACCTATCAACTTTTTACAACCTGTATGAGGTAGTTTTACATTATTTTCCCTCAATTTTTTTTCTAGTTATAAAATTCCTCAATGAAATCCACCCTCATGGCATTTTTTTATTGCAATCCCACATTTAGGTGAATCATCACATATTCTAGGTCATCAAGTATATTCTATCCTTTTTTTAGGCTTCCTTTTATCCACCAATGTGTTTTACCATCGATGAGAATATTCTGATGAGAACATAAAATATTCAATCACTTCTCTTGTTGGTGACATTTTTAGGTAATTTGGGCATTTTCTAATAGTTAGTGGGAACATTCTATCCAAGCAAAATATTTCATCTACTAGCATGTTAGTAGTATACATGGCCCCTCAACCATATTCCTAACCCTAGTTTATTCCTAAAGGAGGTTCTTGTTATGTTTGGCATAACTTGGGCATGTTGGAATTGAGCAACACTAAGAGCGGGGGGTGAATTGATGTTGTGAAATTTTTAGCTTTATTAATTTGATCATTGAAGTATTGATAACATTCAACCAAGATAAAGATGCATGCACATAAGACAAATAACCACAACACCATAACACAAGGATTTTTTTATGTGGAAACCCTATTAGGGGAAAAATGACGGTGGAGGTTAATCCACAATATTGTTCTGAGTATACTGAAAAGTCACTGCTCAAAAATAGAAAGGCTCACTGCCTTACAAACATTTGGAAGACTTCCAAGGATTTGAACTGATAGAGTAGCATCTACAAATTCTTGATTACAGTTCTAGCTAGGCTCAACAATCGAATTCAGGACCTTCTGACTGATTCTGCGCTTCGCTCTACTCTGCCTTAATTCGCTTTACAAAAATTCTTAATGCACAAGTGACACTATGCATAATTGCTCTACTGACCTTATGACATTCACAACATAGATCAACTCACATTGAACACACACACCAAAATGATATAATTGATCACTTATATATATCCGCTACCAATAATTTAATCACTTCAAGTTGGCCTCAACAAAATAAGAAATATTCACAAACTATTGGCTCAAATCATTCATAGTAATCAATGCACATTCACAAGAGTTGAAAACAACATAGTGAGGACCCAAAAAAAAATGTACAAACACAAAAATACTTAAACAATAACTCCTCAAATATTCGCAATGCACTATATTCATCGAGTCGGCCTTCATACACTGATAAATAGGAAATTGTTCATCGAACCTTCTAACTTCCACCTAAATTGATACGAGGCACCAAGATATAAAAATAACACAAATTAAGCATTCAACAATACTCCTTGAGATCCACAACACAAAATATTAACAAATAATCTACATATGAATTGAAGAACACAAAACTACCAGATGCTTTGTTTTACCCAAACAAATAACCACTAATCTTCAATCTATCTACCAGTATGAGTAAATGATGACAAGCGGATATGCAAGCTGACAATGGTTGTCATTAATGACAACACCTAAAAATATGTGTAGTGTCTCTTTCCAACAATCTCCCCCTTTGGAATTGATGGCAACACTTAGTGAAAAATGACTAAGTGTCGAATCAGTACCAACAAAAATACACTGCCAACCAAAACTCCAAAAAGATCTTTATCCACAATTCAAAACTACAACTCCCCCTTAGATGAATATACATTTTTCACTATTCTATTCTCCCCCTTTGACATCAATGGAAAATATGGAGAATTTGCATACAAGACTTCTACAAACAAAGACTTCAAAACTACATATGTACAAACAACTTACACAACCTTGAGAATGTCTGTAAAATTTATCTTTAACAGGTTCAGGCTTGTGTCCCAACACTTCTTGAGGCTTTCCAAAATAGTTGTGACCATAGAGTAAATAGGATTACACTTTTGCAGATTCAAGGTTCACTGGATCACTGGCCCCCATAGCATCTTGTGCTTCTTTCAAGGCATTCAACATGGTCTCCATCTTTGGACCAATTAGCCCTCTAAGTTCACTAGCTCTTTCCATAACTCTATCATTATCACACTTCAGACTCTTTATTTTGTCAAGTAAGGATATAAGTTGACCTTCATGCTTTCCAATAGAAATAGTTAACAAATCAAAAGCATCAAAAATAGTTGCTAACTCCTTTTCATAATCCTTAACCTTCTTCTCATTTTCCTCAGTACGTTTGGACAAAGAAAAACACAACTTCAGAATCCTTCCACCTTCTAATAATGCGCTTTGAACATTTTTCACATAGGTAGCAAATTTATAAGTTTCTTCAGCTCACCGGAGGAGGAACTAGATGGATCTTTAACATGTGTAGGCACGATCTTCTCTAGAATGCTAGATGCAAGATTCAATAACTCACTATCCTCAATGTGAGACTTCAGAATTTCTTCACTAGCCTTAACCTGTGCAAATGATGCAACTTTCATTTTCTGGATTGGGGACAAAGTGGCCAAATGAATAGGGACATCTCCCAACTCAAAATCAAATTCTTCCTTTTGTTCTTCTAGAAACTTCATCACTTCTTTTGTAATGTCTCTTGCTTCTACTATAACTCCCTTAACTTCAACCTTCTCTTCCTCGAGCACTGTTTCTTCAGCCACAAAATTTTGCATGTCATTTGAATTTTCAATTTCTTCAACTGATATCTCCTTCTCTTCAATAGATACAATTTTAGAAGATTTAGACTCCATAGGTTCTTCTAAATCATGCACCTTAAGAGGAATCTAAGTGTCCTCAACTATAATTTCTTCATTAATTAGACCAAATGAAATGTCTTCCACATGTTCTTCATCAAAAACAACATCAATTCTATTCTTTAATATAATTTTCTTTAGAATGCTTTTAGTTTCTTTTTCTACTTCTTCAGTCTTACCCAACATAAGCTTGTTTATCTCTAACATAGATTTGCAAGAACTCGTTCTCTCAACTGTTCTTCTTCAGTTCTGGCACTAACTCTTCTCATCTCCAAAATGTCATACAATTCCTTAGGCAACTGTGCCATTATCTCAATAAGAGTCATATTGAAATTGTTCAAATACTGTATTGTAGCTTCCTCAAGGACTCTTTGACCAATAGTGTCAAAGGTACGATAAAATTCACATAGAGGGTTAATATTTCCATCCTTAATTAATTATACCTCTTTCAACTTCCTCTACTGACATATCAGATTTGTCAAGCTTCATCTTCTTCTTAGCTTTCTCCTCATCACCAGAGGGCTTGATTGTTGTTGTAGCTTTTATTTCTCTTAATTTTTCATCAGATTTTGTCTCATCATCTTTTGAAATAGCTTCATACACTCTTGTGCTCTTGTCCTTCTTCCTTTTACCAGAAGCCTTAACTTGAGCTTTTGCAGGGGTAGACTTCTTTGCATGCCCGGATAGGGGTACTAAGCTCCTTGTTGATCTAGTACGAGTAGAGGATAATGCCAGACTAGTAGATTTAGTTTTAGTAGGCTCTTTTCCTTTTTCACTTTGAGCTTGTTCTCTTTTTCTTCTTGCTTCTCTTATATTTTTTGCAGGTATGCCCATGCTTTTTGCAAAGACTTCCACTTCTTTACTTACTTTATGGACAATCATTGATCTCTTCAATTGCTCATGGACTTGCATGCTTTTCTCTACATATGTTCCAAACCTTTCTTCTGATGAATCCAAAGGCTTACTCAATAGATGTTAAGCATATAGCTCCAGGATTATCTTCTCAACTTCATATCCCATAGGCATAATCCAAACGATTTTTGGTTTTTCCGCTTCCATCAAGCACCGATCAATATCCACCATAAAATAGATTGTATCCTTATACTTTTCGATAGTAGAAGTGGGAATTATTTCCCTGGCTTGCATTACATTCTGAAAGTTCTTGAAATATCCCCAAATTGTAGTTTTCCTAGTTTGCATATCGCCAAGGCTGAATAACATACATCTCTAATCTAAATAACAACAAGCTTGTTGCTTTCCCAATGCACTTTCCCAACTCTCGGAAATTCATCCATGAAATAAAAGAACAGACACAACAAAAAATTACCATATTTAAAATAATTTTTCATGTCTTTCTTTATCTTACCAATATTTTCCATCAACCAACTTTGAAGCAATTCACACAAATCATACTCTACATTCTCCTTTACCATTTCATAGGCTACATATATGGTTGTACCAAATACCAAATTTTCTCTGTTGGAGTGATATATCTTATATCCAATAACCATCGAGGAAAATTTCACACCCACATCAATGATGTCATTGATTTTCATTGCTCTTTTATCATATACAGAACCAGTTGCATTAGTGACAGTTTGATTCTTCACATACTTCAAAATCGACAATCCACCTGAGGAATTAAGATTTGTAACAACACTTATAGCCTCTTTTGTAATCTTGAAGGGTTGATTTAACCACATGAATTTTGCATGAGCTTGACTCAAGATGTATTGGACCCATTCACTTTCATCAAACACGGGGAATTTCACAATTTGCATGAATTTCTTCTCTTTTAGGGTTTTGAATTTGGGCTTGACAGAGAAATCTTCCCCAACAATGTGATTGGAATAAAAATTTAGCAACTGCAAACTTCCTAACTCTTCAAAATTAGCATGAATGTATGCCCTAATATCTTCAATGTACAAAATAATGTATGAAATAAATGAAAAATGCTCCTAAGGGTTCGGTCTCAACATACTTGAAAGGATGTCACTTAAACTTCATATGGGGTCTATCTTTGAATTCAACTACCAATGGAGTAGCTATTTCACAAATTCACAGGTTTTCAAGTTTTCCTTCAAAATACCTTTTTTCCAGATTAGGGTTTGAACTTTGAATCGTCTTCACACTTGAATCCTCACCAAATTTTTCCAAAGTTCACTTCAAAGCCCTTCAAACTTCTTCTTCTCAAAATGAAAAGTGACAAATGAAGGATATAAATGACCTTTTATCATTCGCACACCTAACCTTTTGTCGCAATAAATGCTTTTTCTCTATCTCATCCGGATACCCTATTTCCATATATTGTAAAATATAACTCTTTTTTGGACCTTCAATTCAACATAGATACTTTCTCCAATTGTTCAACAACATTAGTAGATCACTAATGCAAATACTAAATTCATCCACATTCCGGTGTTGATCACCTGCAGGGGGTTTTGAAAGATTTTCTTGATAGTTCCCCCTAGGCTAGAGGCCTTAAAACCTAATTCCCTAAAGAATTACCAGAAGTTGATTCTTGTGCTGGCTCATTTCCTATAATAAAGGGACTCTTTTTCACCCATTTTTTCTTCATATGCTTCCTGATCTAATCTATAGTAACTTTCCCTTTTCCTTTTTCATCCTTCTACATGTTTCTTCTTTGATTTACCAGACCTCTTCTACAGAATCTAGCAATATGACCAAATTTATTGCAATTGTAGCACACCACATTTCTTTGTCCAGACTAGTTGTTCCACTAACTTTCTCTTGATCTACACTGGTTAGCAATATGGCCAAATCTATTGCATGTATAACACCGAACATTCCTATAAGATTTTTTCATCACATTTCTACATTCATTTGACTTATGACCATACTTGTTACAGTTAAAGTATTGACTGAAGAATGATGGACCATCTGAATTCATTCTACTTCTGCATTGAGCTGCCATATGACCAAATTTATTGCAAACATAACAGATACCATTAAACCTTTGAGCATTAGATTGTCTTACTAGATACCTTCCAGTGTCACTCATCGGATTTCCTTGTCTGAATCCCCTTTGTCCAAATTTCATTTGTCTAGATCCGAAACTTTCTCCTTCTTCATATCCAAGACCTCGCTTGTCACCATTAGTCCTCTGACTTTTAATCAATTCATCAAGCTTGGCTGAGCTAATCTTGAACTTCTCCTTGAATTCGTTTGTTGTAGCAAGTTCATCTTTGAGATCAACAATGTGTTTTTCAAGTTCTTCCTCATTGTGTTTGGTTTGTTCTAACTCTAGTTCCAACTGAATGAATCCATCAGTAATTTGATTGTATTCTTTAGATTTCTCTTTCAAGGATTGGGCAAGCTTTTCTTCATTCTTCTTCTTGTCTTCAATTTCCTTAGTCATCCTCATCATGATAGATTCCATCTCATGCTTCTGAATTGCATTATTCCTAGCAAGCTTTTCACATTCTTCTATCTTTTCCTTTAGGATTTGACTCAATTACTCATCTATAATACATTTACTGTCTCCCTGCTTGATCTGGTCACAAAGTTTTGTTCTCTTTTCCCTAGATTTTTTTATTTTATCTTTTAATGACTCAATGAATCTCTCAACATTCATGAGATTTTCTTGTAATCCCCAGACTTCAGCTTTTGCTTGATCAAGATCATTTAGGGGCCACCATAAGTTGTTGAAGACTGCTTGAATCCATTAAAACACTTTCTGAGACCCTCCCCAAGCTCTTAAACTTCTTTCGAGGAATTGAGCTCTGATACCAATTGTTGGAATCAAGCAACACTGAGAGGGGGGTGGATTAGTGTTGTGAAATTTTTAGCTTTATTAATCTGATCATTAAAGTGTTGATAACATTCAACCAAGATAAAGATGCGTGCACATAAGACAAATAACCACAACACCATAACACAAAGATTTTTTATGTGGAAACCCTGTTAGGGGAAAAACCACGGTGGAGGTTAATCCACAATATTGTTCTGAGTATACTCAAAAGAATATATTACAAAATGGGAATGCACTTGCATTCAGGTGCACTACCTAGAGCTCACTGCTCAAAAATAGAAAGGCTCACTGCCTTACAAAAGTTTAGAATACTGACAAGGATTTGAATTGATAGAATAGCATCTACAAATTCCTGATTACAGTTCCGGTTAGGCTCAACAATCGAATTCAGGACCTTCTGACTAATTTTGCACTTCACTTTGCTCTGTCTTAATTTGCTTTATAAAAATCCTTAATGCACAATTGAAACTATGCATAATCACTCTACTGACCTTCTAACATTCACAACATACATCAACTCACATCGAACACACACACCAAAATGATATAATCGATCAATTATATATATATCTGCTACCAATAATTCAATCACTTCAAGTTAGCCTCAACAAAATAAGAAATATTCACAAACTGTTGGCTCAAATCATTCATAATAATCAATGCACATCCACAAGAGTCGGCCACAACATAGTGAGGACCCAAAAAAAAATGTACAAACACAAAAATACTTAAACAATAACTCCTCAAATACCCGTGATGCACTACATTTACCGAGTCGGCCTTCATACACTGATAAACAAGAAATTTGTTCACTAGACCTTCTAACTTCCACCCAAATTGATACAAGGCACCAAGATATACAAATAACATAGATTAAGCATTGAACAATACTCCCTGAGATCCACAACACAAAATATTAACATAAAATATGCATATGAATTGAAGAACACGAAACTACCGGATGCTCTATACTACCCAAATAGATAACCACTGATTTGCCATTTGTCTGCCGGTATGAGTAAATGATGACGAGTGGATTTGCAAGCTGAAAAGGGTCGCCATCAATGACAACACCTGAAAATATGTGTAGTGTCTCTTGCTAACATGGCATTGGTATCAAATTTTAGTGTGAGTTATTATTAAAAGTCTAGTTCTGAGCACTTTTCAATTGTGCAAGTGGGTTTCTCAGGCTTTGTTGTTGGTATGATTTATGATCTATTTAAGTTAGATGTTCATTTTCAACTCTTGAGCTCATAAAATTTAAATAGTTCCTCTTTTTTTGTTCTTTTAGCAATATTGGAAAAGTCTTTCAAATATTTTCCTAGCTATCTATGTACTTTTTCTAATTTTTTTCCAAATAAATTTTATTCAATTCTTCATGTTTTCATATTTTAGTTTATAACTTGGATGTTTTGGCACCTGGAAACCTTTTGTTTGTGTGGGATGACTTTTTTTGAGATCATGTTTTGCATGTATTTATAGTATTGTTTCCTTTATAGGAATTATATGCATCCTTTTGAATACATGTTTCTATTTGTAGACACACTAAGATAAAGTGCCATCATGATGTATATTTTTTGGTGATTTTACATATGGGTGATCCCACAATACTGGTTTACAATTTTTGGCCAAGTTGGACACTGAACTGATTTTTTCTAATTAAAGCTTCACTTTCGAACACCTATAGTGGCTAAACTGTGAGGAGTTTGAAGACGATGCAAACTAGTGATTTGTGACATTTTGTCTGTAGAATCTAAATATATTTTTTTCAAAATTTTTGGAATCAGATCACACTTCTTTTTCCATCTTCTTCAAAAACTAATTTTTCAGTAAACACCATTTTTAAGGAGTGACGCTCACCTTATAACACAACTTTTTTTCCATTAAGGATATATATATATATTTTTTTTCAAATTTAGACTTGTAACTATGATATCTAGTGCTTCCAATTGGTTTCATAGTGTTTTATTGAATATTTTTTCCTTAATCAAGTTTCAAAGTCAAACCAATTACAATTCAGACATAGGAAGACCGTATGACACAACTTTTTTTGTATGTATCAAAATTCATTTTTTTTGTTGGATCAAGGACTTCAATATCTGGTGCACTCATATTTTTCAAAAAAAATTTAATAATCTTGTATTTTTCCACATGTGCAAACAAAGAGCTTGATTTTCGGTGGAAAACCTACATTCACAAGAAATAAAAAATAAACATAATAATCAAATTAAATTTAATTAAAATTATACTTTTTTGGAAGCTTATAATAAGGAATACATACTTACAAAAAATCAATTTTAAATGAATTCATTTGATCCCTCAAAAGGTAAATTAAAAGTGGTTTTTTATCAGCATTTTGATAGGTGTAAAAGAGACTTCGTTATAGGTATGGTTTAAAACTAGCGGGGTTCTATCCAAGGGGGATTGGTCTAAGGTGCCTTGATCAAACCTTTTTCAATTGGAATCCTTTAAATCAAATTTTTCAAGGCTTAAATCATTATATTTTCTAAAAATATGTGATTTCAGCAAAAATCAAGATCTCCCAGAAAGTGTAAACCACTATTGTGGCAACACCCATATTCTGTTATGTCATATTTTACACTCACACTGCTTTATAAAGTGTCATTCAAGGTTTTATTTGTGTGTTCCTTCTTGTTTGCAATCACAACCTTGTATACCTTCATTTGTGTGTGCATTGGTTTGCACACCCTTTTTCAATTGTAGGTACTACCTTGTGCACTTTTACATATTAGTTTTTCTTTTTCATGCACTAAATTGTGACACTACCCTACTATCAGTAAATATTTTAACAAAATCACTCACTCTAGTGCCTCCCTTGCCCCCTCTACCTCAAACTCTACTATTGTATAATAGATCAAAAACCATATTATCCTCCAAACACCCCCAACATCATTGTCCTCTCCCTTGTCAATAGATGAATAGACCAAGTGTTACTATGTCATCTCTCCACTAAGGTTGTTAGCATTTCCCTATAAAATCATAGCAAAGGCATATGAACTACAACCTATAGCCCCATTGCCTCCAAAAAAATTTGTCCCACCTCTCCCAATCTCACTCTTAGTACCATCACCACTAGTCTCTATTCATGTGACTGCAAGGGTGGTAGTCACTCCTAAATCCATCTAGCATCCAGTCATAAATTCTTTCATAATCCAAATACTAGCCTACTTTGTTTGCACAATGTAAGTGCTAAATTGCATGAGCTCTATTATCTCTACTCTAGCACTAAATCATGTGAGCATCATCATCCCTATGCAAGCACCACTATTTCCATGCAAGAACCAATCCACGTAAATGAACTCCAATTTATGAAAGTGAACTTTATTTTTCTCAAGAAAAATTTCTTTCACACAGGCACTACTTTTAATGTAAGCACTTATTTAACCCACATAGGTGTCCCTTTCTCAACACAAGCACTAATTGTTACTTCTAAAGTGCTCATTTATGCTCTCCCACGAATCAATGCTTATTTTTCACCAAATTTTTACCTATATTTATTACACCTAGACACCACTAAGGGTTCAATTTTTCATACATATTGATGTTTCAACATCCTCTAGTCACCCATATTGTCTCACTCACTCTACCAAGTGGATGTGATTTCGGATATTCACCATCTTCTCCAAGGCCCTTCACACAAATTTGTGCTTTGATCTCCAAAGGCCCACAATGTAAATGCACTATTCACCCACTAGACCTATTTATAGGCCTACCAAGCCTCCGCAAACCATAATTATTCACCATTTTAACTCTTTATTTCACCATTTATCCATCTCTTATCCATTTTCCTCTTCATTTATTTCATCTCATCATTTTTCCTCCTTTATCCAATTTTCATCCCCATTTCATCATTTGAAGAGCTCCCCAAATTACCTTTTATTTGCATGACTTCTTGAGGGGAACCATCCTATCATCTTTTCCTCCAAGTGATTGGGGCATATTTTGTATTCTTCTTTGATATTACATCACCTCTTGTTGTGATGTCATATCAAAGAGGATCAAAATATTGACACCCAAAATTCACCTTTAACCCCCAATCTATCATTTTCCAAGTAATTAATTAATTAATAATTTATTTATTTAATTCATCACTATCATGTATTCTCGTAATTAATTAAATTATTTATTTATTTAATTCATCACTATCATATATTCTCGTAATTAATTAAATAATTTATTATTTAATCTTTCTCGTAATTAATTCTTATATTTTTCATAAGTTTAATTAGATTGATAGCCAAGAACTAATCATTTAATTCTTCTAACTTTATTAATTAATTAATCCCAATTAATTGACTAATCAAAACTAATTAAGCCCCCATGAAATTTTCTTCTAATTTATAATTTTATCTCACCTCAATCCCCCATCTTTTAATCTTGGCCATTCAAAATCCTCACATGGATCAAAATCTAAATTTTCTATCATTTGACAAGTGTCCTTACCTCCCTTATGCTCCCACATGTGTGAGCATACAAACTTGTGAGCCTAAACTTTATCAAGATTCCAACTCATCTTTATCCTATTATCCCTAAACCCACCATCTTTGTCACAAATGCATGAGCAAGCTCTTGACACATACATAGTCCACATGCCTCTTACACATGTATTGCTCACACTTGTATGAGCATGCCTACCTTACACCTCATCAATATCCTACTTGCCTCTTGTGGCACTTGTCATAATGCTAATCCTTCCACCCACCTTCAAATCTCATCCTTCCATCATGCCTACCTTACACCTCATCAATATCCTACTTGCCTCTTGTGACACTTGTCATAATGCTAATCCTTCCACCCACCTTCAAATCTCATCCTTCCATCAAATTTTTCCTTAGCCTTTCATTTTTCCCATGAAAAATCTATAAGTTTAGACATATCTTCTTAATTTATCATCACTTAATATCCATACCAAACTTGTGCTGCCATTTTATCCAACTTTGAGCTATTTTTATTGCAGTATAATCAAGAGCAATCCACATTCATACAATCACACTTATCACATAATCTGAGTACATGAAGTGAAGCTTTTGGGTTCACATCAATTTTCACTCAATCATAAAAATAAGACAAACAAGGTAAAATAATTGCTTATTGTTTAGTATTTTCTGTTTATTCATTTTTTTATTTTCCTTAAAAAAAAAAATGAAGTTTGGGTTAGAGTTGAGTTATGTGTTTGAGAGTGTGAAAATAGGAAAATATATGAAATTTATAAAAGCTAGGTTCACATGTTCAAGCATATAATGCTCTTACGTTTTATTAGGAATCTAAGTTTAAGGAGGTACTCATTTCCACAAAATTCACAGAGTTCCTCAAAATAAAGTGAGAAGCCTTTGTAGGAAAATAGCATGCGAAGGGATGGAGAACTTAGGAAGTTGTCGCATTTGCCTGTAAATTCCACAACTCTACCTAATGTATTCATGTGGAAGTGCAAAAAGTGAAGGAACAAAAATAGGATTTTTCCTTCCTACCTCAAGAAGTATAAGAACTTACTTGGTTAATGAGTTCAAATGGGAAGTAGTTGAAATACGAAAGTGTGGTTATTCTTCAAAAGTCTGCATTTTAAAAATGTACAAGCAACTTGTAGAAATGTGAGAAAAGAAAGGTTTTATGAAAATGGTATAAGTTAGGAAAGTTCTTTGAGATGGGATATTTCATGAAATCGCTTGTGTATTAAGGTTATTTGTATGGATGCGAAAAGAATAAGATTATGTGAAAATTCCTTTCTTATTATAAGAATTTTATATTTATGTAAAAGTTCAATTCAAATTTCTTTTATTTATCTTAGTAAGTATAGTAACATAACAATATAATGATCATTATAGCATTATTGAAACATCACAAACTTGTGATTATAATTATTTAAAATTCACAAAGGGAAACATAAGATTGAATGACATCTAAGGTCAACACTAAGGTTACCCAATGGAAAATATGAAATTTTAAAATATGACCAAAAGTAGGACAATAAATTGGCACAAAGTATATAGTTATAGTTAATTCATTAACATTATGTTATCATGATGTCTCATTAGGTAAGAAGATTTTAAACCATACTCTAATAATGCTATGAAACACCCTAACCAAGATCATAAAATTGAACTATTTTTTTCTTTTCATTTAAAAATTTAACTCAAGCATTAAATTCACACAACCCTTCATTTACTATTCAAAACTCTTTGACTAAATCTCCTACTTGTTGTACAACCTCATAGTTGATGCAAAATCTCTCATATCTTTTGCACATGATCTCTTAGTTGTTGGGTGACCTTGTAGTTGTTGTATAAGCTCTTATACTTGATGCACAATCCTTATTAGTTGTTGCACAACCTCATTTTTGTTGTGCAAAACCTCTTGGTTGTTGTTCAATCTCTCATATTTTATGCACAATTCCTCTTAAGTGTTGCATAAACTTGGTTTTGTCCAATCCCTCCTAGTTGTTGTGCAATTCCTCACAGTTGTTACACAAGGATTCTTATTAGTTGTACATCTTACTTATTTTGTAAGCTCATAGTTATTGTGCAATCCCTCGTAGATGTTGTACAATCCCTTGTATTTGATGTGTAATACCTCTTACTTATCTTTCAAACTTGTATTTAGTGTGCAATCCCTCCTAGTTATTGTGTAAGATCTCATAATTTTTGTGCAATACCTCGTAGTTATTATGCAACCTCATAGATATTATGCAATCCCTCCTAAGTATTGCAAAATACCACACAATTTTTGTGTAATACCTTTCAATTCTTGTGTAAGCTTCATTAGTTGTTATGTAAGCCCTTATACTTAATGCACAAACCTCTTACTTATTGCACAACCTCATAGCTATTTAAAATATCTCATGTTTATTTCAAATCCCTCATAGTTATTGTGAAAGCCCTCTTCATTATTGAACAAGGCCTCAGTGTTATTTCTCAAACTCACAATTCTTGTGTATATCATCCTAATTTTTGTGAAACACCTACTTACTATTTTGCAAGCCCTCATAACTGTTTTCCAAGAACTCTTAATTCTTGTGTAATCTCTCTTAGTTGATGCATAAGACCTCTTAATTACTATTTAGTCTCATAGTTGTACAAGACCTTGTAGTTGTTTCATAATTTATCTTAGTTGATGCACTAGACTGCTTAGTTATTTCAAAAAATCACAGTTATTATGCAATCCCTTCCAATTTTTTTGCAAGACCTCTTAGTTATTTCCCCATCCCTCTTAGTTGTTCATCAATCCCATACAGTTGATACACAAGACCTCGTACTTATTCTACAACTTCAAATTTTTTGGGTAGTCCATCATGGTTATTGTGTAAGTTTATCATGAAATGTGTGTAAAACTTGCATCTTAATATTAAGAACACAAAAATATAATTTTTAGATTATTTAATAAAAAACTTAATTGCTAGGCTATAAAGGTCATTATTTTTGTAAAAATGTCAAAATGGCTTGTAACTAGTAAACTAGTTATGTGGATGTTGCTCTCTTTGACCTCTATAATTTAAAAAATAGGCTCAATTAGCTTCTTGGATAAAAATTGGTGGCCTCTAAAATTTGAGCCTCCTACATTAGAAATATAAGAGCATTTATGATGCACAGGGTTGTTGTAAGAGGGGGTTTCACTTACTAACCAACTTATGGTGTATCTAATGATACATCATAATACATTTTTGAGTGGAGATAAGCAATCCAAAATGAACCACTCAAGTTGGTGAGTGGATTATGATGATCGTATGGTAGATGGAAGGAATATATTCTTTTTTGCTTGAGGAATCATCTTGGGATTTAAGCATTATATTTTTAACTAGGGATTTGGGCACCACATTTTGGGTGATTTTATTTCATGGTTTCATGATTATCATTTGATGGATGCATGTATTTCTTCTCTTTATTGGGTGCTTGAGATAGAGGTTTCATGTGAGTTTTTTCAATACTATTTTGCTACCAATATTGCCCCAAATCTCTTGTTGGTGATATTGTGATGCCCATAAATTTAAACATAAGATAACCCACTTAAACTTTTTGTTTTGACAAATTAAACATAGCCTTTATAAAATTTCAACTTGCAATTTTTTCAACGACTTACCAAGAGATGACAAGTACACTTATGAGTTGCTTCTCTCATGACTTAATACAAAAATGGTATAAACTAAGGACTCATAATGACCATGAGCGAAGGCTTGCATGCTAACTCAAAAGTATATAATAAGAAAAATGGAAACCCCAAGATTACTATTAAGTTTGAATGACACAACACAACACAATAATCAAATCAATATCACTTGAGAGTAACACCATAATTGGTGATAATTTCATAATAAATTATACTCTATTGTATTAGATAGGTAATTCCACTAATATGGAATACAATATCATACTTTCTTTTAATCAAATGTGCAATACAATTTATTCACATTGTGTGTCAATGAAGGATTGTTAATTCATCCATGATATGATAGCTTCATAAAGGTAATATATTTTGACACTTCACATTCTTACTTTTACCAAAAATTATCCCTTCATTTGGATAAGTTTATTCTAGATGAAGTGCTATTGTGAGACCCCACCCTCTGTGTTCTTGTTGAGTCTATGTTTTTTTATTCAATCCTTGTCCAATATACCATGTTCCTTAATATTGGGTGTTATACCTAAGTTAGGAGAGATGGTTTCTCTATGCTAGTTAGATGTGTTCTTTTGTTTGATTATGCACATATGTGTTGCACGAGATGTTCAACAATGATGAGTTAGGGATTATCTAATTGTTAGTTACATGGTACTATATTTACAATAGATGTATTGAGTTAAAGGGGTCATTGGTGATTGGTAGTTGGCTTATTATGGATGATATACTATTTAGTACATGAGTTACCCTTCGGTGTGATCTTTTGGGTGGATATGGATATATTCTAGATGATTATGAGACTTAATATTTTATCGATGCATATTCATTCACTAAGGATGGTATTTGACATGATATTATATTTTATGGTTGATGATTACACTGATGCATATTTTGGAAGGTATTGATATAAAATTGTGGATGTTTTGTTTATATTCTTAATGTAATAATTCATGTTATGGTCATTGTGATTGATGTATTGTATTTGTTACTTTATGGTTGATCAGTTGATTTATAATTTTGTGATTATGATGGTTTATGTTGGTACATGTATATTATACTATACTGACACCTTTTAGTTGAGTGTACAACAATTTAATACCCATGGAATTGAGGAGATTCACTTAGCCACTTTGTGTGGTTGTACAAAATGGGGCCTTGGATCCGATATACACCCGAGAGTTGAAGCCAGCTACCTATGAGTTGCAAGATCAATTGCGGAGTGCGGAGAGACAGTTGATATGAAACCTTGGATTACATCATGTGACATTTATGCCCACTATTCAGGCAAACCGAGGGATGGGTATGTGAAGAATCATCATGGAAAAAATAGGTCCTTAAGTGGCAAAAAATTTAGAAAAATTAGAGTTAGGCAACTTGATGTAAAAATTTGAATAAGTTATCTATATTATTTCAAAAATATGTAAGAATAGAATCTATAGCAAATTGAATGTAGTTTCTAAACTACTAGGTTTGTTTAAAAAAAAAATCTATTTGGTGAAAATTTGAAATTTCAATGTAGTGGTACTTAAATTTCAGGGAAAAATAAGAAGTAGGTGTCTATCTGACCACCCTAACCACAATAAAATGATAAAAAATATATATAATATTTTAGATACAAGTAGAGGACTCATGCCCTGATGTGATGAATATTTTTTGTAATTTTTTTCCATGTAAATAATTAATTAGTAATTTTTTATTACAACTTTTTAAAAAATATAAAAAATTGTATGTCTAACCACCTTAACTTGGTCAAAACTTCATGAAATTCAATTTTTCTTTTTTTAATCCTATAGTATGTGAAGCATATAATGTGACACATGTTTTGGATTCAAAAAATGTGACACAATTTGAAAGCTATAGATGTTTTTCAATCATCCTATCAATCAGGACTTTAGTTGTAATTTGAATAGAAAATGAATAATAATTACTTATTAAATTCAAAGTAAAGCATAATTTATATTGGTGGAAAGCTGAGAATATCCTTTAAAAACCCTTTTCGTTTCATCAATTTTGGGTAAAAAAATAGTCATCAGCAACATACCCATCATATTGCCACTTTTTGGCCCATCATGATCCTGCACATACCTGAATGCTCACTACACTTTGTGAGCGGTGGCATTCAAAGATATCGTCTTTCCATTTTCCTATAGGAGAGGTGACTATTATCTTAGAGGATGTCTATAGGATTCTTCGATTGTCGATTAGGGGCGAGAGAGTCCTCTATGATATCCAGAGGGGTTATAGTGAGCTGGCCCATTTTTATGTGTATGATGATATTAGATAGTTGGGTATAAAGCATTATGAGATCAGATGACATGTCCTTGTTGACAAATATGAGCAGATCGATTGTGTGTTGTGCACTTTGATTGTTGGGATTGTTTTACCAGACCATCGAGGGCATGGGTTTCTTATTGGGTGGGGTGAGATGTTGGTAGGGATGTTAGAGAGATAGGTTGTTTATGCATGGGGCCTCTATTTACTTGCGATATTATATTTTCACTTACACGGTATAGCATATAGGGAGGCACAGTCTATGAGTTGTGGTACTACTCTTTTGATGATCTAGGCATGGGAGCATATTGTTGTTTTCCACCCACCAATTGTATTTGATTTAGATGATAGATCTCCTTATGTATTTTTCAATATGTCAAGACCATCAGTCAGACTCATATGGGAGACACAGGGTACTAGAGGCATGCTATTGACACCCTCGTGTAGTTTATATGGAGGCCTTACATGGATTGTGTGCAGTGGCGAGACGAGCATCAACTCCTGCCTTTTTGTCGACAGACACAATATCTGATTAGGAGGATCGTGTCGAGAGTTCATATTATTGAGAGACACCTACTAGATAGAGTCCTCAGACAGTTTGGTGAGGTACAGGATGTGTTGTAAGGCCGAGCTAAGTTTTCCAAATCGTCTAGGGAGGTTCCTTTATGGGGGCCACATATTCCTATAGCGACAACGGAGGCGGACATAGATGCACTATAGCTTGTGCAATGGGGTTCGATGGGTGCAGTTGTAGATTTAGAGATGAAAAATGCATATGATGCCTAGTGGGCACATCATAGGCTTGTGCCTTTGACAGATCTTGATCATCCAACACTTGTAGAGAGGCAAGGGATAGGACCACAAGGCCGTCATGGTGGTAGAGGAGGTGGTAGAGGTGGTAGAGGTGATGGAGGTGATTATGGGAGAGGAGGAGGTGGGAGGGTGGTCAACAGGGTTAGCGAGGCGATAGAGGCCGAGGCCTAGATTTGTCACGTGTCTGTGAGGAGGAAGGGGAGGCAGAGGATGTACCTATGTTGTATGTGGGTGGAGGAGAGGAGCATGTTGTAGAGGAGGCAGTTGGTGAGGAGCATGCTACATAGGAGGTTGTCGATGATGAGCATGCTAAGGAGGAGGCAGAGATGGATGCCCTTGGTCTACTAGCAGGATATGAGGACATAGATGATGATTTTCTAGAGGAGGAGATGGGAGATCAGAAGAGGGAGCTCCAAGAAAAGATTGTTGAGGAGTGGGATGTTGATGAGGGAGAGAGGCCACGACGGGAGGAGGAGGGTCATATTGATCATTGATTGGCTGATTTGCAAGCACAAGTAGAGGCCTTGGAGGAGCAAGTCAGAGCTATGACAGTGGAGAGGGATGTGATGCAGAAGGAGAGGGACAGTTCCTACTTGGAGAGAGATCAGGTAGTGGCATGGAGGCAGTAGATAGAGCAAATATTTTAGGAGTTTACCACTCTTTGCACTGGACCAATTGTAGCTTTCACTCATGAGTTAGTTAGAGCTGGAGACAAAGAGAGATATTATAGAGATTTGTATGAGTAGGAGGTACCTCCTGAGAGATGGGATCTTAGTTATTCGCAAGTGCATAGTAGAATTTCACGTAGCAGGTCACACAACAAATCACATAGCAGAGCCCACAACACTGAGGGTGTCGTAGGACCCCACAGGACAGGACTATATGATAGGCCCCCTTCTGTACAGTGGTCATCAACACCTTCCCATCAGTCACCTCCTCACTCTCTACATGGTTGCAATGGTATTTCAGCCTAGAGACATGTTTTATTTATTTGTAGACATTGTATTTTGATTATAGAGCCTGCGAGCTCCATTTTGAGAGTTACATTCTGACATTGTACTGTGACACTTTTTGAGTGATATATATATATATATAAATTTTGGCGGCGATTTATATGATATGTAGTTTTCTATATGATTATGCAATCTTCTATTTGATATGCAGTCTTCTATTTATGCATGTGTTATGGATTCTAGTATTTACTTTATGATGTTAATGCAGCCTATGATGTTATGTTGATTATATATGATATATGCATTTACTTTTTTTGGTATCTATGGATGTCATGTATGCATTTATGATTATGAGATGTGATGTGATATATCTATTTATAATTCCATGTAAATGTAATTTGTTGTGGGAATATGCTATACAGTTTATAATGGTGGATGCATATTATGTTATGGATTCCTAGATGCAATGGATTCCTATACTTTTTTTTGTTTTCAAATGCAACATATATGTATTATTTAATATATATATGTATGGCAATGTCTAAATGATGTTCTTAACATGAATGCATATGTAGGATGCATTTTTTTTTGTGTCACAAGACTCCATCATAATGCAAGAAAGATGAAATGTTAGTGTGACAAAGATGAATAGTAACATAAAAGGCAATGGATGTTAGTATTAGAAATCTTCAATTTTTTTCCGAAACATAATAGGCCTTTTATTAAATCATCATTGGGCATTAAATGATACAAATTGACAAAAAACACAATGATATGAGATAGACCAAGATGTGCAAGGTCATCCACTTGCTAAAATAGACAGTCGCAGACAAGGAATGTCCTAACTCATACTAAGGGTAATGTTGTTCCAGTCTTTTTATCAAGACAAACCACAGATAAAAAATAAAATATGAGTCATGAGACATCATTGCTCCTCTAAATCCTTCATGGGAAATCCTTGAGGAAGCTAGTAACCTAACTCAAAGACAAAGCCTAAAGACAGTCGACAAACAACAGTCAAAGAAAAAGAGTCCCAATACACCGTTTCTTCTCTAAATCCTTCATGGGACATCCTTGAGAAAGCTAGTAACCAGAATCAAAGACAAAGCCAAATGAAAATATAAGACAAAACGAGTCATAATGTCAATAGTCAATAAAAATATTTTCCAAAATTTGATTTGTTTTTCTTTTAATTGTCTAGGAGATTTGATAAGATGATTGTTTGATAAAGCTTAATTTCAAGAATGACAAATATTGTATAAGACATTGAGTCTGATTTCGACTGTGTGACTATCTGTATAAGGCATTGATAGAGCCTACTTTCTGAAAGACACATACCGTATAAGACGTTGAGTCTAGTTTCGATCATGTGACCACTTGTATAAGGCAATGATGATTGTTTGACTAAATGATCATGTCTATTTTCAGGAAGGACACATCTTGTATAAGACATAGGTTGATTATTTTTGTTATATTGCTTTGGAAATTTGTTTGATTTTGACTTGACGACTTTGTTGACTTGTTTATCTTGTTGATGCATGACTTTTCTTGATGTTATGACAATGTATGACATGACGAACCCTAAAGTACTAACCTAGTGCGGCCTCAAGGGCTCATCGATTGATGGCCTTCCCTATGTTACACATGCAGAGACCTCGTAGTTCGACCAGAATTTAACTAACAAGATTGATTGAAAAAGATTTGATTGATTTGAAGATATTTAACGTGTGTGATAGTGAATGTGATGAACCCTAATGGACTTAGTGCAGCCTCAGGGCCTCATCGATTGATGGCCTTCCCTACGTTATACACGCAGAGACCTTGTAGTTTGACACGTCTAATGAATTTGTCTTAAAGACAAATGGATTGAGTCATGATTTTATACAGACAAACCTAAAAGGACTGACCTAATTCCTTGGGGGCACATCGGCAGATGACCTTGCCTACATCCAGTCACAGAGGCAACATAGTTCAACAAAGACAAAGACTAACTGATGCGACTAACTCTGACTCTGTTTTTGGATTTTTTTTGTCTTTTTGAAGTTTTTTTATGCTTTTTGGATTTTTTCAAGATATTTTGTGATCTTTTTGATTTTTTATTTTTTTTTTGGTTTTATGCCCTCTAAATAGCCATTGTAAGAACCAAATGAGGAAATTCAAGTGCCTACCTCCAGTCAGGTATAAGACCAATTTATTATGAATCTAAATGAATAGGGATACGAAGTGTTCTTGATGTCAATCATTCCAAGTTTTGGAAAGGAAAACCAGGGTAAGTGCACAAAGTTGAGTCCACGAAACGTGGAAGTTTTTTGCCTTAGTCAAAAAATTGAAATCGGCATCAAAAAAATGGGATCCCGATTTAATAAACGGGATCCCGATTTTTAAAAATCGGGATCCCGTTACGGTTCGGGATTCCGAGCCTGAGACCAAACGGGATCCCGCTTTTTAAAAATCGGGATCCCGTTTCCCGTCGGACTACGAACCAATGGAAGCGGAACAAGATCCGATTTACTATAAACGGGATCCCGATTTGTAAAATACGGGATCCCGATTTATAAATAACGGGATCCCGAGTTGTATAAATCGGGATCCCGTTTTATACTTGTTTTTTTTTTTTTTAAAACAGCAGTTTTCACTGTGCGAACGGGACCCCGAGTAGCTTGGCGACAGCGACCCCAACAACAACTACAGGTACCCCACCTAAACACCTTTTTTTTGCATTTTTTTAGTTTGAATTGAAATTTTAAAAGAAATACGTTAATTTAGCATTTTTTTTTAATTTATGTCACGTTTTAATCATTTTTTTAATTGTTATATTAGAATTCAATAATTGTCAAATTAGACGAAAACTTGCAATGAAATTTAACCGTTTTTTAATAAAAATGAAAAAAAATACCTTGAATTGTGTTTTAGAAACAAAACTTAACTTTTAAATCTTAAATTGTTTGATTAAACCCAAAAAAAATTGATTTTGAAAACCCTAATTGAAACAAAACAAAAAAAATTGCATTTCAAAACCCTAAAGATCGAAATGAAATAAAACATCGCATTTACAAATCCAAATCGAGCTTTTGAAACCCTGAATTCAAATCAAATGAAAAAAAATGAATTTGAAAACCCTAGTTTGAATTGAAACGAAAAAAATTCATTAAAAACCCTAATTGTTTAAAACTGAAACCCTAAATTGAATTGGAACAAAAAAAATTGTTAAAACCCTAAATTGGAATCGAACAAAAAATCATTCACATTGCTTAAATGTTTTAAATTTTATTTGCTTTGTATGGAAAAAACGATATATATTAAACTTTAGTTTCAATTTTAAATTATAATTAGATTAGAAATCAATATGTTAAAGAATGGTTAAAATTCATAAAGTTTATCTTGATGTTTGTTTGCAAATTTAGTTAACAAATTCGTAAATCTAAACACGTACAATCGATTCCAATTGACACTAACTTGCAACTCTAAATTATGCCAAGGGCCACCCAAACTTCACCCTAAGTTTGCTAAACCCTAGACCCTAAACTGTAAAATCTAAACCCATAACACTAAAGCATTTGAAATTTATGAACCCTAGACCCTAATCTTTCATTGGACATACCTAAAATTATGTAGGTTCAATGTCAAGAATGGGTCTATTTGGTAGATTTATGAAAACTATTTTGAATATCTAGAATGCCATAAAAGTATAATTATAGCAATTCCAATTGGAAACACTTCCAGGTACATATATATCCTAGATAATAATCCACCCATCCTCAATCATAATGGATTATTTGGCAATTAAGAGAGATTCAATTTAACCATAAAATTACCTATATTTTGATACTATATAGATTTATGTGGAAGGATAGAAATGCATCAATATGCTTTGTGCCATATTTTATGAATATTAATATTTAAGAAAAATCTAGATAAGATTGACCTAAGTAGATGATTTATGTAAGGGCTTTTTAGTGAACAAGTGACACACCATGGAGATAGGGATGGTATTTAAATTCTTATTTATAAATATAGTGTACCCCCTTTAAATTTGTATTTGGTTTTTATAATGAGTTGAAATTATCAATGTGTTACATAAAAGAAATTTGTGCTTAGATATATTTAAATTAGATAATAAAGATATAGTTATATAAAATAGGGAATCCAACATGAGGAATAAACCTTTAATGTGCCATTGTGTGCATCTAATTTATGCCAATGATTTAGTAAGAGTGATCGTCTAAGAGGATGAAATAAGCCTTGAAAAATTGTAAGATCTAACACTATTTTAATGTAGTTTTATATGTGTGTACATGTCCACTATGTTTTTTGAGTTTATGTTAATGTAAGATAAGGAGGATTGGTGGATATATTTGAAATCTAAAGAAAAAACAAAAATGATGTGAATATATAGATATATATTTTTAAAATGATTCTTTAACTTATCTATATTAAACATTGTATATTATCTCTATATTACTATCATGGCTTGATTTTCATTATGTCTACTAAATGTTGCTATATTTATTCATTGTTGTAATTAAATTATAGGGCTCAATGTGTAATCTATTTTACATCAAATTTTATAGTAGACTTATAATCCTAGAATGTTTGTAAATTTAATAGCTAACAAATAACTTGATAGGTGCAACTAAAAACCAAAAAGTGTGGTTTGATTTATCTCCATTAGGCTGGAAAGCTAAAAAATCTACTAGGTTTATCCCTATTAGGTTGAAAACCCAAAAGTGTAGCTTAATAAACTTACAAGTGGTGAAAACTCACAAAAGCACTAGAAACTAATATTTGCAAAACTACCCTTGACATATCAAAAAAAGCCAAAGGTCACCATATGTCATACCTGTATAGGTTGTATAGTTATATTAGATACCTTATAGTATCTCCTATTGGTTAAATATGTTTGAAGATGACATTAGCGACACATCCCTACATTTATATGAGATATATTATTAACATGTCGTGTTACACATATGCTAAGATACTCAAATATGGATAAGGAGAACTAGGGAATATATATTAGAAGAGAAAGATATACTAAGCTATCCAATATTATATTTTTGTACTTAGTGTAGAAGAGAAATTCTAGACCAAGAATGCAAGTGCAAACTCAATACTCTAC
Source organism: Sequoia sempervirens (assembly GCA_007258455.2). Lineage (NCBI taxonomy): Eukaryota > Viridiplantae > Streptophyta > Pinopsida > Cupressales > Cupressaceae > Sequoia > Sequoia sempervirens. Next base: position 33,829,957 of record VDFB02281492.1, read on the forward strand.
TTCTAATGAAGGGTAAATAAAATAATGAAAGATTAGAGAAGCATAATATGCTCCATAACATTCTTTTATGGCTCTAAATGTATGTGTTGATGTTGCTCTTTGGTTCTCTAATGTGATAACATATACATACAAATTTTATCATATGGAAACATTTGGGGATGTCATTATTTTATAGAGTTGAGGGGAAAGGAATGGAGGACTAGGTTTTTTTGGAATCGAGGACTAGAATTTCATGAGAGAATTTTTGAATTTGAATTTGAGAGGGAAGAGAGAATTAAATGTAGGTGGTTGGGTTGATGGAGGGCTTGTGTTGACTTGATTAGGTAGATGGGAATAATTGAATGCTAATTTGAATTTGGATTGAAGGTAGTTGGAAATGAATGGCTATGATTAGTCTAATTGATTTGATGGCTAGGATAGATTATTAATTTCATTTTAGATTTGATGAAGTGGAAGTAAGTTACATTAGTTTGAGTTTGGATTGGTGATTTGGAATTATTTTAATTTTAAGCTATGGATGTGACATGATTATCCCCTTAATGGTTGATTAAAAGTTAGGATTTGGGGATTTTAGCTAATTAAATAATAAACTCTAAAGTCTAAACCGTAAACCCTAAAGCCATCATTTTTTCTTAGGCTCTTAATGAAATTTGGTTGTCTTAGGCAACTCCACCAAATTTCATTACCTTATGCCATGTAATTGTTTCCTAGGATCTTGCAGCATGTAGATCCCCTTAAGCTATCCTATTACCTTAAACCCTAAACTCTAAAGTCTAAACCCTAAACCCTAAAGCCATCATTTTTTCTTTAAAGGCTCTTAATGAAATTTGGTTGCCTTGGGCAACTTCACCAAATTTTATTCATTTGAGCCATGCCATTTTTCTCCTAGGACCTCACTAGACGTAAATCCCCTTAAGCCATCCGCCACCCCAAATCGTAATTCAATTTTCTTGGGGTTCCACATGACATTTCTTAAGGGATCAAAGAAGTTCTTAAAATTTTGTGATCAAAGTTGCCCAAGGCCCAACGAATTTAACAATAATAAGATCCTCGCAAGATTACATAATATCAATAGTTAATTGTATTTTCATATTCAAATAATATAGCCTTAGACATATAAATTGAGTTTTATATAATTTTATCATTGTATTCAATTATTTAAGGCCATTTCTATATTGAATGGTTTAACTGTATTTTAGAACATGTATCTTACATCTGAAATTACAAATCCACGCAGTTCACTCATATCTTAAAGATCACATGGATCCATTCAATAATATTCACAACCAACCTCCACGCCATCCATCTCCAACACCTTCACCTCCACCTCCGCCCACTCCACCTCGTAACCCCCACCTCCACCACCTGAAATGAATGAGCATGCTCATTTGCAAGCACAAATCAATGCTTCTGCTAGAACCATCCAAGATCAAATCAACATTATTCAAAATGAAGAATGTGTTGCACCACCTGTGAGGATGTTTGTATCTAGGATGCAAACCATTGTTGATGATGTTAGGGCTATGGATAGGATCTTAGATGAGCATTGAAAATGGCTAGAGGAGAGGAGAACTCCTAATTTGAAAAGGAAAACACAAAGAAATGTGAATATTCATGTGAGAGAGCCATATTAGTTTATAAATTAAAACAATGATCTTAAATAGTTACACCTATACATTGGTGAACGATGGATATTTTGTGGATGAATTTATACCTATTCCAAATGTATATTTTTAGTGACATGAATTTATGATTTTGGTTATATATGGATATTTTTAGTGACATGGATATTTTTAGTGATATGGATATTTTTAGTGACATGGATTTTGGTTTATTGTTTAGTATGTATGTGCATGTATTAAAAATTTGCATAATAGTTCTTAAAGTTTGAAATTTGTATATGTATGTATGTATAGTTTATTTTGATGATTTGTACGCATGCAAATTATGCATCATTTTTTTTATTTTAAATGTACATGTACATACATTTAATTTTTAATTTTGTATGGGCATGCTCTTGAGTTGAACAATCAATGTATATATATGTGCATTTCAATTAAATATATGAGGTTAATATATATGTTGCTCATGTCCTATTTCAATTAAATATGTGATCTTAATTTTTGTATGCACATGGACTATTTTGTATGATTTAAAATGCATGTGCACATTATATCAAGTATATTTCTATGGATGATTTTAACATCGATGAGAATATCAATCCACCACTCCCGAGCCACAAATTTAGACCGCCCTCCCTCCACCTCCACCTCCACCTCCACCTCCCTCTCCCCCTCCCCCTCATATGCCACCTCCAGCACCTATGGCATCTGATGAGGCTCGTTTGAGAGCCTGAATAAATGATCAAGTCGCATTCTTACATACACAAATCAATGCTATGTAGAGTCAAGCATTGATTGCTCCACATGTGACGTTTTGCATCTGTAATGCAAAACGTGGTTGATTCCATCAGGATGATTGATTCTAATCTTGATAGGCATCAATGAGAGAGAGAACAAATGAGACAATTTTATTCTGATGGTCTCTCTTACAAACAAATATTAGACCTTAAAATAATGAAAGCCCATCTAGCCCCCTACTTTCTTGACCCCATTACCTAAATAAACTCCATTCTACCCAACAAATTTAGAATATTCATGAGGTGTGCATAGCATCCGTGAGATGATTGTTACTTTTTGGGATCATGGTATATGGTTTTTGATAGTCCCCTCTACATGCTAATTGGGAGTGCCAGCCATTTTTGAGAAAATTGTGCTAGAGTTTGTTTTGGGGAAAAGCCCACCATTTTGATTTTATCATTTCTGTGGTGTTTGTGGCAGCATGCCACAGATAGCAAGGTTGATCCTCAACGCCTGCATGCACAACCCCTTGTTGTTGCTCCCGGTCCTCCCATTCCTAGACCTGTACATCATCAAGCTCTGGTATCAACATTAGGTTCCCTTAGTACACTCGCAGGAGACCTTGATCAGCACGCTTCTGCGATAGCGAGTGGGGAGCATAGAGATGATGATGATGATGGAGGAGTTTTTTATGGAGTTGGTTCAAGTACTACTCCAGGAGTGTCAAGACCCGTCCCCCATATATGTACTAGTTGTCATCATAGTGTTATGGACTGATTAGGGCTACAATTCTGTCTGTGTGGACTCAGGGAGATTCCGGTGGTTCATCCGTCGACTGGGCTCATTTGTAGAGCCCCTCAGAAGTAACATCACCCCTGTACACTACTATTACGCATATAGTTACACCCAATTTCAGAGGACATGAAGAGTGTGCCTCGCATCAAAATGTAATTTATTTTTTATTATACGAAGTGAATTGGTAAATTTAAATTGAATATATACATATTAATATGATATTTTCACATATTCTTTTTCTTTATAGCATGAGACACATCCTCGTAGTTGAGCAGGTACAGAGCAGGGTCCCGGGAGAAGAGCCTAGTACAACCTCGTGTATCATTTGGATGTAATTAAAAATATGATAAATTCCAATTAAAATTGAAACAAAAAAATAATAATTGTAGAGTTGGTACATCTGAATTTCAATTTCTTGTCTTGTTTATGTAGACTCGATTTAGAGAATTTAGAGGTTTCTTCAAAGCGCACTGAGTATCCAGATGTAGATATGGTGGTAATTTAATTTATGATCGACGCAATGAAACGCTCATTAAATCATTTTTATTGTCTACATCTAGTTTCATCTTTCTCTGCTTATGCATGAAAGTGTTTGCAGGTCATCCACATAGTCCGCATGGTGTGAAAGAGGTCTCTTGATTATAGAGACAAGACAGACCTACAAACATGGATTTTATGTGTTTTATATTTTGTTTATCATGTACTGTTGGACTTTATTTCATGTGTGCTTAATATATTGGTTTCATACACTTAATATGTTACATAAATTATGGACTTTATTATTGTTTGAAATTTTAATTTACGCATGTACATTTATGCATTTTATGTTCATAGTCAATACATTAATATAGGACATTAATGTGAAATTTACTGAAGACTTCATAATTGTAGAATAATTTTAGGTTTAATCTTCTTTTGAATGAACAAGAAGATATTTTCCTTGTAATGTATTAATTTTAATTTTATGAGAGAAAACTTATGTGGATTTACCTACTTATTTAGTTCTATAAATTGAATTTTACCTCATTGTTGGTGCACTTGGAATTCCTATACCTTGTGAATATCATGGATATCACCATTCTTTGTTATTTTATTCTTTAATTTTTCCTTAACTAGATTGACAAATAAAGTCATTGCTCTAAACTCTTAAGCAAATAAAATTCTTTATAGTGAAAAAATATAACAAGGTATTGATATAATTAGCTAATGTACATATTTATAAAAAATGACACCATTAGTTTCTACTATAATGGAAAAAGTGTCTTACCAAAAATTTAAGGGAAAAAGAGGTAATCGCCATAGAAAAAATATAAATTATGATAACATGAGAATGTGTATACAAACGATTGTAACCTATTAGGTGATAACACGAGGTACACACATGTACAATTTAAAATGATGAATATGGAGCTCAATCAAAAGGAAAATTCTTAATTCTCCTCGCGAAATCAAAGAGAAAATCAATTGAATGTGTTTCATACGAAACGGCCATCAAGCCATCGAGCATGTTCATGAGTGCATAGCTATTTTTGGTACAATTTTATTATTAAATTCACTCATAAAATGCATGCACACTAACTTCTTTCAACTAAATCACAACGCTTTCCTATTTCTTCCATCTTTAAAGAATAGTGAACATTCCTAAATCTTTGACGCCTACTAATTGTTGTCCAAAATCATGATCAACACTTCATGCAAACAATTTCTTAAAATGAAAGATTTCCACAGTTAATGCATTATCCAAAAATACAAGAACTTAAATAAAATTTAATTTATCATTAAATTTTTCACAAAACAAACCTGAAATAAACTCTCTTATTGCTTCAGGTGGCATATCAATACCATAATCCTATATAATCATGTTAGTATGCAAGGTACAACATATATATCGAAAAACATCATAAAAATAACGAAATTGAATATGTATTTTACAACAACAAGATATTCGTTGCTTATTAATTTTTACATACCAGGGTTTACATTTTTCAAAAGACCTTTGACTTATTTTAATATTACCAGGTAACACTGAATTGCTACAAAATTTTCTATAAAATTCAGCTTGTGTTGTATCTAATAGGTGTTTTGGGTGAGGATCATGACTTCTGGACCCCACCTTAATTTTAAAACATCTTTAGTATTAGATGAAACCCTAGTAATATCATGCTGTTTTCGATCAAAGATTTAATTTCAACACTAATTCTGTCAAACCCCTCGTAGTCGCCCAATCAAAACTCCAACATTGATGATAAGATCATTTTCATACTTTCTCTTCTTTTTGCTGCTCTTAGTAATGTTTTAGGATGCATTTTAAAACTTCACTAATATTGCTTACCATTCTTTTATTCAAAGTTGTTTTATTGACTATAGCAGTAGTTATAGCTCTTCTTGCTGCGTTTTTATCTTTAGATCGACTATTTTTTCCAATAGATTGAATGGCACTAGCAACAGGAGACATAGCATGTTTTAGTTTGGGATTATCTTTCTTTTCGGTTTTAATATAAAAAAGCCTCAAATTTTCATTACTTCTCTCCTCATTTTTGCATTCTCATCAATTGCATCATTAGTTGACATTGAAATGCAATATTTTTACGATAAAAGAATTCGGTGTATATTCTATTTGCATGTGTTCTTATTTGCCTCCAAGAAATTTGATCAGGAAGATTATCTAAAACACCACTTCCAATTTTTTAAAAAGTATTTGAATCATTAAATTCAACATCACATTCTAAATTTTCATCTTCATTTTCATCAATGTAAAACAAGCTTTCATTTTCATCTTCATTTTCATTAACAAAACGGTTCTCATTTTCATTTTCATCAACAAACGGTTTTCATTTTCATTTTCATTTTCATTTTCATCAAAAAAACGGTTTTCATTTTCATTTTCATCTTCATTTTCATTAGCAAAACAGTTGTCATTTTCATTTTCATCAACAAAACGGTTTTCATTTTCACTGTAAATAGTTTTGTTTTCAAGAAATGATCATTTGATTTCATTTGCAAATAAAAAGATTTTCTTTTTTGTTTTCAACAAATTTATAGTAAAAGTTTTACTTTTCAATATAGTCAATGTCAACATCATTATATCCAACATCTTGTAAAACTTCTACATACAAATTTACCATTTCACTAACATGTGGATTTGAAGACATACCTGGATTTGTGCATATTGAAACATTCTCCTTAACATTCAAAGAGGGATCTGAAGACATAGTAGGAATTGTTTGTATAATCATATTCTTCTCCAAATTGACTCTCATAAATTAGTTTCATCTACAAATCTGGTATCTTCAATTTTTTTCTTATCTTTCTCAATAGTTGTTGAAACTCGGGTTGCTCCTAAATTTAATGCTCTCATTGATTTTATTCTCATTCTCTCTTGTCTTTGTCTCTCTTTTTCTTATTTGCCTAACTCTTTGAGGAGTCAATGTCTTTCTTCTCTTATTACGAAATTTATCTCCCATAATTATAAAATTCTCAAGCACAAATGAATGTTAATAGTGAAATACTTCAAAATATTGAATCCAAATTGGAAGTTGAATACCTATTACGGCTAAATTATTCCTCTTGTGTTCCTCAAAACAAATAGAAAACTACCACAATTCCACTTTAAAAATTGTTTTCTTTATGCTTCCTTTGAAAAATTCAATCCATATTGCAAATTCACTTCAAAAATGGTGTAGACGATGCTCCCTTTGATAAAATCAACAAAAAATCAAATTGACCACCTGTAAATACAATAACTTATGAAAAATAATTGATTTTTAGTGCTCTCGGCTGTACATGTGAAGTTGCAGAGTTGCAGAGTTGACAGTATTTGTGAACAATGTTTTTTAAATAATATAAATGAGATCCTGTCTATAAAACAAGATCTCGTTTATAATAAAACGGGATCCCGATTGCATAACGGGATCCCGTTTTGTAATAAACGGGATCCTGTTCACTGAAATCAACTCTGCGAGCCGTTGTAAAGGCAACGGGATCCTGTCTTACAAACGGGATCCCATTACCTTTACAACGGTCGAAATAGAAACGGGATCCCGATTATGACACGGGATCCCGTTTATTAGTAAATGGGATCCCGTGTCATAATTGGGATCCCGTTTTTTTAAATTTGAATTTTGTTTTGCATCGTGGGCGGGTTTTTTCCAAGGTTTTCGGTTCGGGAAAAGCTTTGGAAGTCCAAACCTAAGCCTTCAACCTGGTTTGACCTGCAAATTGAAGGCCCTAACAATGTCAAAGAAAAATATCGACTTTGAACATATGGTCGATAAACCTTTTTTCAAAATTTATGAAAAAATGAAACCCATTTTAGATCAAACGATGCAGATTCTAAATATGTAATTTTTTTTGCAATTGAATTATTTTTTGTATTTTTCAATTAATTTCTAATAAAATTGGTCCATAAACTTTAAATATCGAGTTTTTACTATTTGAATAACTTTTGATCAACATAACATTTGACAAACGGATTGCACGAGCAAACTTCATATTTTTCAATTTGAAAAAAAAAAATCAAAAAATGATAAGTTTAGGTCATCTTATGCATGTCGTACATGACGATTTTTCAAAACAACAAATCTGCCTAATAAAAAATTAACAAAAAAAAAATATTCAATAAAAAATTACAAAAAAATATCAAGAGCAAGGTTCAGTGAGTCATAAAACTTTTCCCAAAAGGATTTAGAAAAATACGATAATTTAAGTCAAAATATGGATGTCGTACACGTGCATGGTATGGTACAAAAAAATGACTTTTAAACAGTGGTTTTTTGAAATGCCTATTGAAACTCCATTTGTACAATCTGGGTATTGAAATAAATTACATATTTGGAAACTAGACCTGAGCACTAAATTTTATGATTAGTGACTTTTTTAAAGATTTCATCTCTAAGTGCTTCAAATTTTAAGGTCAAATGTGTCAAATACTGAAAATCAGGGAAAACACTTCCACTTTTTGGCCAAAAAGTGGACTCAACTTCTTGCACACACCCACCATATATTATGAATGGTATATACAGGTGGTGGATAGGAAAGACAGGTGATATGACCAGAAATTCAAATTGGAATGATGGTAGAAAAAGAAGCAGAGTTGACTACACATGGTGCTTGTTTGCCAAGTTTTCACCATGGTACTTATCCAAAGTGCCACCGAAGTGGTTTTCAGTATTGGACGACTTATTTCTCTTTACTTATTTCTTGATTTTTTGATTATTTTGATGTTACCAAGATGCCTGTTTTCCAGGTTTTCACCTAGGTAAATATTTTTTTGATTATTTGATTTTTTCTATATTTTGATGATTAAGACAAGGCTATCAGAAGCTATGCGTAAAACTTCTTCAGATGAAGGTTGTTGATTGGTGCTGATAGTGGTTCTCCTTTAGGAGTAGAGAGTTGGTACACTCTTGATCCAAAGGCTTCTGTGACAATGTAGGGTCCTAACCAGTTTGGTTCAAACTTTCATGGCTCTTTCTGCTTGATTCTTTGGATTTTCCATTAAAACTAGGTCACTAGTGTCAAAATTTTGATTCAATACTTTCCTATTGTACCTATGATGAAGACGATTTTGATATGCTTGAAGATGATCTAGTGCCTTTTGTCTTCATTCATCTAGGAACTCTAGCTCATATAGTCTTGACACATGGTATTCTTCATCGTCAATATTCCCTTTCAAAGATACCCTTAGGGAATGAATCTCAACCTCAATAGGAAAGATGGCTTCAAAACTGAATACCAAGGAATATGGAGTGGCACTGGTAGGAGTGTGGATGCTTGTGTGGTAAGCCCATAAGGCAAGGTTAAGTTGTAAATGCCAATCATGACTAGCATCATTGATAGTCTTTTTAAGGATTCTGAGGATTGTTTTGTCAGACGCCTCAACTTGGTCATTACCCTATGGGTAATATGAAGTAGAAAAGTGGTGTTGGATATGGAATTCTTGGCAGAGGTGATGAACTTCTTGATTTTTAAATGGGCGGCCATTATCTATGATTATGGATTGAGGAACACCATACTAAGAAATGATGTAGTTAAGGATGTACTTAGAAATTTGTATGCCAGTAATGTAGGTCACAGGAATGGATTCAATCCACTTGGTAAAGTATATAGTCGCAGTAATGATGAATTTATGACCATTGGAGGATGTAGGATGTATGTTACCTATGAGGTCGAGTCCCCATTGGGAAAAGGTCCATGGTGACGTTATTAGATGGAGCTCCTATGCTAGTGCATGTATCAAGTCTCTGTGTATTTGACAATGTCGACATTTCTTGACAAAGACATATGAGTCCTTTTCTATTATAGACCAATAATATCCTAGTCTCATAATCTTCTTAGATAAGGTAGGACTGCTAGAATGGGATCCACATATACCCTCATGTACCCCATGCAAAGTTGCTTGTGCTTCTTTAGTATCGAGACATCTCAATAGGGTATTGTCTAGGGAACTTCTATAAAGGGTATCTCCGATGATGGTATACTTAGCTGACTTATAGATAAATGTCCTACATTGGTTATTTGAGAGATCAGGGGGTAGGATTTTGGCATGGAGGTAGTCATATATTTCTTTGTACCACGGGTAATTGGGACCAACAAGTTCACACACCATCTCCAAATCTGGGATGTCAAAGGCAAGGACCAAAATTTGTTCTACCAAAAACTCAAATTTAGGCACATTGCTAGGTATGTCCAAGAGTGAAGCAATAGTTTCCATGGAATCTACTATCCTATTCTGAATATTAGGTATTTGATGAAAGGCGATCTTGTCAAAATATTTTTTGAAACTATGTGTCATCCTCTTGTATGGGGAAAGCTTTTCATCTTTGGTTTCATGTAGTCATCATTAACTTGTCGGACTACCAACTGAGAATCACCATAAAATTTTAGGTGCTTAATCTTCCATTTGATTGTCATATGTAATCCTGTTACAAGAGCCTTATATTTTTCTATATTATTAGTGCATGGAAAAGTAATTCTGAATGACTTAGGAATAGTGTTGACCACCCTATGGTGTGATAAACGATATGCCAACCCCTAAACCATGATTTGTGTGGGACCCATCACAATATAACTTTCATGTCATTCCCATGTCAAGAGTGAATATAAACTCATCAGGAAAATATGAAACTAGAGGATGATCTGCCCTTATCGGTGCATCTATGAGTTGGTCAGTACTAACTTGTCCTTTTATAGCTTTTTTTTCTACATATTGGATATCATATTCACTGAGTACCATTACCCATTTAGCCATTCATCCTATTAATGTTGCTTTACTAAGGAGATACTTCAAAGGATCTATCTTTGCAACCAACATTGTTTGGTGGTTCAACATGTAGTGCCTAAGCTTTTGAGTAGTGAATACTATTGCAAGACAAGCGCGTTCTATGGTATTGTAATTTAGCTCATAACCTACCAAAGTGCGGTTGATATAGTATACTACCCTTTCATGACCCTCATTATCATTTTGTGCAAGAAAGGCTTCTAGTGTTGATGTAGTTAATGAAATGTAGAGTATCAAAGGTTGTCCCTTAGTAGGTGGCATTAACATTGGTGGTCTGAGTAGGTAATCCTGGATTAGTTGAAAAGCTTCTTGGCACTTACCTGTCCATAAAAACAATACCCCTTTTCTGAGTAAATGTTGGAAGGGATTTTTTTATCTACTAAGCACACTATAAATCCTCTGATAGACTGTAATCTCCCTTGTAGTTTCCTTAGTTGACTTATATTGGTCGGTGGAGGCATGTCCATTATTGCTTTCACTTTTGTTGGGTCCACTTCAATGCTTCATCTAGAAATGATGTATCCTATAATTTTCCTGATTATACGCCAAATACACATTTCTTTAGATTTAGCCTTGTATTCTTCTAGTATTTGAAAAATCTTATCTAGGACATCTAAATGATCAGCTCTTGTCAATGAATTAGCTATCAGATCATCCACATAGTCTTCCATGAGAGTGTGTATGAGGTCATGAAAAATAGTTGTCATGGTGCATTGATATGTTGCTCCGACATTTTTAAGTCTAAAGGGCATGGCGTTCCAACAATAAGTTCCCCATGGACACGTGAAAGTTGTCTTATGTTGGTCTTCAGGTGCGATTCTAATTTGATTATATCTCGAAAAACCATCCATAAGGGATAACATTTCATATCATGTTGTTAGGTCCACAATCATGTCAATATTTGGCAAAGGAAAGTCATATTTAGGACATGCTTTGTTTATATCTCAGAAGTTTGTATAGATGCGGATGCCCCCTATTGGTTTTTTCACTGGTACAAAATTAGAAATCTAGTCTGAATAGTCAATTGATATGATAAAGCCGACATCCAATAATTTCTTTAGTTTAGCCTTGACTAATAAAGCAATTTGTGGGTGAATTTTTCATAATTTATGCTTCACGGGGTTAGCACCTGGTTGTAACGGAAAATGATGTAATACTAGGTCAAGATCCAATCCAAGCATGTCAGCATATGACCATGCAAGGTTAACATGTCTTTTTGTGAAGAATTTACAAAATTTAGGTTGCTCTACTTCTGTCAAAGATGCTTAAAAATAGATTAGTTGAGGATTCTCTTCAATGCCTATGTTGATCTCCATAGATTCTTTAACCAACATTGGTGACTTTTCCTAAGCAATGGGGAGAATGTTCAAACCTCCATCCTTGGGTGCCTCAGAGGTCTTCTCCCTTGGATGTGTCCTTTTTTTTTCATCGTCCAAAGGCGCCTTTCCGTTTTCACCTAGGGACTCGTCATTTTTATTTTTTTCATTGTTTTTCTTATTTTTGTGACTGGAGGATTGAATGAACTCCCCAAAAATAAGCCATGCTATCCAATTATATGGTAAATACAGCCTTATGGTCACCACTAGGTATTCCTTCTCATAGTCCCATGAACACAGCTATTGCTTCATCGTTCTCAAAGATATCTAAGATGGGCATGTCTTGTTGATATCAATCGATAAGCTAGGGATATATACTAAGGGCATGTCATCATCATAAGTATCAAAGTTCAAATGGGTAAAGGTAAAGGTTGAGTTGTTGACATAGTCACAAAATTTTCTTACATAATCCTCCTTACTCTATTTCTTGGGAATAGGTAGATTCTGAGATGGGCCTATTGTCAAAGTTTGTCTATCAGAAGTGGATTTGTCAGGTTCCCAAGAGGCAGGATCAAGGGATTCCCAATAGTAATTTTTAAACCATTCCTCTTTTGTCAAAGTTGTTTGTGGATAGGAATTCGGTGGATTTTGTGAGGATTTAAGTATTTGGTCAAGTTCCCCAAATATTTTATTAAGGTCCATGAAAGAGGTGGAGGATAGGGAATCCCACTCATATTCATTAGAGTCAAGGGAATCAAAATAGGGTTGGTCATATGGATCATTTGATTTCTCAAACTTCAGAAGCACTTACTTCCTCTTGTAAAGGTAATGTGGTACTAGAAATGCCAATCTGGAGTGGTTGAAACCTGATCCCTAGGCCTTTTAGCCATTTGGAAACAATGATAGGTTCAGTCCTCCCATTCTGATGTAATCCTAACCCGCTATGTCCATTATATCCTTTTCTTAGAATTATCGTGAAACCTTTTCCATATTGATCTATGGGTATCTAAGTAGGTGGAGGAGGTTCTTCATTATCTTCTTTGTATAACCAAGAGGTCACATCTTCTTTGTTTATAGCTTCTTTACTTAGTTCCCCCCATTTTGTGAAAGTCATTGTGGGAGGGACATGTGTAGTGACCACTGATTGTCTCCTATCTATTGTTGGTAAACTGTATAATTTAGGAGGAACCAAATGGCTAACACAATAAGATGCTTTCATATGATACTTTCCACAAACCTTATCTTGGATCTCAACCTTAGGAGTGGAACGTACCTAATGATTGGGAAGTAGGTGTTTTGGAAAGAGTGGATGGATCGATGTACTGGGATGAATTTGATGATGAAGCATCTTGGTTTATAGGCACCTGTCATTGGGGTATCCCTCATAGGTTAGTGCAATATTGGAAAGGAGCAGGATCACCATCTATTGTGATCTCGATACCATTGTATGGGAATTTAAGACATTGATGGTAAATGGAAGGGATTGCCTTCATAGCAAGTATCCATGGTCTGCCGAGTAAAAGGTTATATGGGAGGATGAGATCCAAGACTTGGAAATTGGTATCCAAAACAATAGGACCAATTCTGATGGGGAGCATTACAACTCCTTTAGATGATTGTTCTTCATCATCATATGCCTTAATGACAATGCTCTTAGTAGTGTCCACACATGCCTCTAAGAAGCCTTTAATGCCTTAACCAATTTCAAGGTGCAAAGATTCAACCCTACTCCTCCATCTTCCAAGACTCATCTAACTTTTTTTTTATGAACAAGAAATTCGAGGTGCAAAGGATCATTATGGTTTGTCTTCTCGGTTGCATAATCTTGTTCAGAGAAGGTAGAATGATGATTGTTGGTTAGGTATCCTATCATCTCTTGGAAATGATTGAAATCAAGGTTGTTGGGGACGGTTGTGCTTTGCAAAGCTTTGTCGAGAATAAATCAATGATCGGGAGATATACGCAATAGTTCCAAGATAGAAATTTGTTTTGGGGTCTTCCCCAACTGATCAAGTAAATTGAGGCTTGGAGGACTATGGTTGTTACTGTGACGGAGGGCCTTGGATGGTTATCTTGGTTCGGCGAGTGTTGATAGCACACTCGAGAGTTTTCTATATGGTAATAGTGTTGACATGCGAGCATCAGCAGCTCGAATGATATTTTTGATTGGGCCATGATTATAATCATGCTTGACATTAGCATAGTTGGCTGCAGTATTGATCTTATTTCCCGAACTAGAGGCTTTTCCTTTTCCATGGTCATGTAATGGATCAGTAAAGACCTTGTGATCATTGTTTGAGGATGTCTGCTTCTATCCATTAACTTCAATAGTTTTGTTCTCGACAAGATCATGTATAATGTTCTTCAATTGTCGGAAATTTTGTACACTGTGTCCCTTAGTTTGGTGGAAATCACAAAAAGTGTTGTCATCCCACCAAAAGGGTTTAAATTGTCCCAGATCATATCGTCTTGGCTCTTGAAGTTGTATGAGGTTGTGTTGCAGCAGTTGTTTAAGGACTGATTCAATTGGTTCCCTTAGGGGAATTAATTCGTGTTTTGGAAACCTCCTTTGTGGTCATGGTTGTTGGGTGTTTTGGGTAGCGGAAATTTGATCGACATTGTTGAGTGTGTTGGTAAAGGGGTTATGTCCTCTACGTGTAATAGTTGGTCCTACTTGTAGGGTTTTAGCATCAACAATCCCATCATTGGTAATGTTCTTGTTCCGAGACCAAAACTTGTTTCTGTCATTAGGGGTGTTCTGGACATTTGGATTTCTATTTAGCATCTTGAGTTCACCTTTGTCAATGAGACCTTTTTCTAGTATGATGCTAGACTTTTCTACTAGTTCCACAAAAGAAATGCAACAGTGTACTCTTAAGTCACTTCTCAATTTTGAATTGAGGTTTTCTAGGAATATGGTGACTTTCTATTTTTCAGGTATTTCAATAGGCCATCAACTAGCTATACTTCTCCATCTCTCGAAGAAGGTGATGAAGTTCTCTCCTTCCTCTTGTGTAGTGCGACACAAGGTTTCTATGGTGATCTCATTGTCAATGTTAAAGGAAAAATGTTCGATAAATTTTTTAGCAAGTTCACCCTAGATGATCTTATGTCATATGGCAACTGAGAAAACCATTCAAGTGTTATTCCAATAAGGCTTCATAGAAACAGTCTTGTGAGATAGGTGGGATCATATGCAGCGTCTATGCACATAGTGGAAAATTCCCTTATGTGTTTGATAGGAGTATGCTTTCCATTATACTTGGGCAAGTTTGGTATAACATACCTATGTGGGAAAGGTATCATGTATAATGCTCTATCAAAAGGAAATGGACATAAGTTTTTAACTGAAAAATTCCTCTTGTTAGACACTACCATATTATCCATCTATGTTTGAAGGGCTTGAATTTGTGTCTGAAGAACATCCACTTGTGTCAATGATGTGTTAGTTGGATTATTGGGGTCTACGTAAGTGTTTTGGAATCCAACATTTTGTGACAGATTTTGGTTAAGTGTTGGTATGAAGGGTGGATTTTGTATTGGAATGTTAGAAAATGAGTTTTGGTTTGGAATTTGAGTGAATGGGTTTGGATTTGGAATTGATTGATTTGGAATGGGGATTTTTTGCAAAGGAATGGGTTGGCTTCCATGTTCGATGGAGGGTATGTTCCTGTTTGTGAGACCCCTATCTATGGTATGGAACTAGTGATGTTGATGCTTGGTATTGCAGTTTTCATGTTTGTGACAACTTTAGGCCGTTTACTTCAAGTATGGGTACCAAAGGGATTTGACGATGATGCTCCTAAGGTAAAATCTAGGCTTTGTGTCATGCTTGATGTACCAAATGGGGATGTATGTACTTTTGTGGCACTTTGTGTAGGTACTCCAAATGGTATAGTGGTAGTTATTTGAGGTATAGTCGCACTAGTAGTTGTTGTGTTTGTCCCTTGAGTAGATGTAGTTTGCAGGTATGGATGTCAAATCTAGGAGATAATGTGGCACCTTTAGCTAGCAATTTTGCTAAGTATCATTGAGGATCATTTTCTAAGTACTCATCTACAAAAGAAGCAAACTCAAAGTCTTGTGTAGCAGCATCTAAGTCTTCCACTACAATGCGTCCTTGTGGGTCTCTAGTGATGAATTTGTCTAACAAATTTTTGTGAGGTCTCGATGCAGATGTCCCTTGAAAGGGGTTTGAGAATGGATTGATGAAGTCATTTGGATCAACCATCTTTTCTATTTCTTTCCTTTTGGACCTTGTTTCTACCATGTAAGATAAACTCAAAATGCAAGTGATGCAAAAACTAAGTCTATGGATGGTATGTATTTTCTGGATATAAGGAATGAATGCAACTATATTTTTGGTATTAAATTCTGAAAGACAAGGAATGTCTAAAATGATGTTATCCTAAGATGACTGTGTCGAAGTATGCAAAATTATAAGCAAGCTTTTAAGGGTAATCAACTTTGGGCGATTCTAAAAAGAGGTTACGTACCACCTAAAGTTTAACCAAGGCTTCAATTTAGTTTTTTCAAGGGACCTTTGTAGGACTAGGACCAAAAGACAAGGTGAGCTCCCAAACTAGATTGATGAGCTGGAAGGACTCACATAGTTGACAAAAGATATCTTGACAAGTGACTAGGTTCAATGATATTTTTTGTTGAAGCAATGGTTTATCCAAAGCATGGAAATTTGACCTATTGTAAAGTCTACAAAAGTGATTTCCCTAAAATTTTGATTGATCTGAAGGTAATAAAGACCCCTAAGATATAACGAAGTTTTGCAACTAGCATGCCTATCACTATGGCTAAATGATACCTAAAGGATGCAATCATGTAAAGTATGAGCAAACTTTCTGGTTTATGTTCAAAGGTCATTGTGACAAGATAAATTAGAGACTAGTGTCACTGTTTGGTTTTAGACTGTGATAATGAATTTTGGTTTTCTGGTTCTCAGGAAATTGCAGTTTGATTTCACAAATGCGTTGCAAAAACTAACAGGTGTGATTCCTAATGCCAGATGTGGTATACTAGTAAGTTGTGTCTCAGGTTTGTGACAGGAAGATGCATCGTTCCAGATTGCAAATGCGACTCACAATATTAGATGTGTCACAAGATTTGTTGAATGCAGTTTTCTAGTATCAGAGGTGTTAACAGGCTAGACATATGTGATTAAGTATAACAGATGTGGTGTTCTAGTAAATAGATGTGACTTGCTATGAAAGATATATTTTACTAGTAAACAAATGTGACTCACTGTAATAGATGTAGTTTATTGGTAAACAAATGCGACTCGATTTTGATAGATGCAATTTTTTGGTTAACAGATGTAGTTTTCTAGTAAATTTCAGGTTTGACTCAGTTTGTTTTTTATCAAATTTTGGAAAATAAAGATAATCAGAAAACACTATGTTTCAAGTTTGATGAACATGAACATGTATAATTCCATAAGACAAGTACGATGCTAAGGTTGGCAATGATAGTATTTGTTGAATTCTCACTTTGGTTTCCCCAGTTGCGCTTATTTAGAGTAGATGACTAGAAGCTTGACCATACTGGCTCCCCTCCATGGCACTCACTTCTACGAGTTAGGCAAGCTTCATTTCTCATGAATCTTCCATGACAAAATTTTCATCTCTACTAAGAACCACAAGTATGTGAGATGACTTCAAAGGTCTGACCTCTTGCATCAGAAAATAGAAGGATTTTGGTAAATTAAAAACAATTGGATCTTAATAAGGGCACCCATTCAGGTCGTTATGCGTGAGGCAAGATAAACTTGTTTGCATAACAAATATGCACCTATAATCCTAATTTTTCCATTAGGATTCACATTTGTATACCAATTGGGAGTAGCTTGGCTAAAAAGCTTCATTGTTAGTTTGAGTCACCTTGGGGTGAATACTTTTTCCCACCAAAATAATCTGTTTCAAAATAATCTTTGTCAAATGTTCTGCAAAAAAATTCATTCTAGTAGTCTGATCTTTCTCTTCGTCAATCGTTTTGCAAACATTGTTTGTATATTTGTCTTCTACGAAATGTCTTGCAAACACTATATTAGCTCCTCAAGAACACACATTGCAAACTTTAAATTAGTCGTAATGAAAACTACAATTAAAAATTCAAATTTGGAATTCGGACATCAGAAGAAAAAAAATTATACCAGTCAAATGTGTCACAAGGAGGCAAAAATGTGTTGCAAAATGTCAGATGTGTCACGAAAATTCATATGCGTCTCACATGGTCAATTGTATTGTTTTGTGCTTTAGATGCGTCACACCATACCTGTACCTACAAAAACTCAAATTTTCTACGGAATTTTTTTTCGAAGATCGTGTCTTCATTTTGGGTTCACCAATGTCACATAGGAAAGCAAGCAAAATTAAGCAATACAATGCAATAAAATCAAAACTAAACCTATGCTAACAACAAAGAACAATGGAATGTGAATGCATAAACATAAGAATGATCTCACCAAAAGTCTATGTAATTCCATGAATAACCTCGATTGCACTTCTCCATTTTTCTATTGTATGATAATTGCCCTCATATTTTCTCTTAAGTATGCAAGTATAGCCTATGATAGTGTTATTAGCAAAACATCGAAGATTCTAAAGTTGATTGCTTCCAAAATTCATAAGATTTCGGGAGGAGGAATAATGATGAAGGTCAAGCCAATTTATATAAAACATGGTTTTCAAATGAAACACTTAGATTAAAAGATAATTTGACAATTGAGACTGAAATATGTGACATGCATTTGAATTAGGGTTGAATTAGTGCAAGTTAAAAATCATAAAAGGTGGAGATTAAATTAAATAGTAATTTAATCTTTAGTTAGGACTGTTCAAAACTCAGAAGAAAAATGTTTGCATGTAAAGATGAAGATAGATGATGAGGATAGATTAATTAAATAATTAAAGTTATTTAATTAATAGAGGTTTGCACACAAAAGATAAGAATAAGTCTAGATAACAGATTGATTAAGACAAAGAGTTTATTCTTTAGAGACAATCAAATATTAAATCATCAAATAACTAAATGATCAATTTAAATCTAGACATAAGTGATAAATGACTAATTAGATAATACATAGATTATCCAATCACAGAGTCCAATATACCAAGAATAAACTTTTTTATGAATTAAATAATAATTTAATTTAATATTCGAAATTTGAGGATTAATTTAAATTAATTAATCGGAGAAAAGGTTAATGAAGTGAATAACAGCAAGCCTTTGATCGATCTGTAATCTGCTACGAGAAAAGTGTAACTTGTAACTAAAAATCAGTTGTAATTAAAAGAACGATCTTCCTTCTAATCTCAAGCAAATCTTGGCAAAAACAACTTGGGCCACTATTAAACTTAGCAGGAGTTTTGGAGGCTTACTAATGGTGGGTTGAAAGGTAGAGTTTATAGTTGATAGACATATATATTCTCTTTAATAAGAACAGTCCTTAATGGGCCCTTATTAAATCTATCGGCCATTTTATAAGAAATCAGCAACTAATGTGCATATATAGTGTAAGTACGATAAAGTGATATAAGGCCAATATGTTTAATCAAAGATTAAATCTTTATAGAGACTTGTTGAGAAATAACCAAGGCTAATACGATCGGTTAAAATGTCGAAGCTTATGAAAGGAATAATTTAAGTTTTGCACAAATACAAATAATAATAATTATTATTGTATCTATCAAGATAGTAATCATTCTATACAAATCAATGGATGTGAGATCATTTAGTTGAAAGAGTAGATAAATTTATTTTGTTCAATGTGTATATAAACAAATAAACAATAAAAATTGAAAAATAAATAAATTTTACAAAATTTGCACATGTACACAAGAGGAATCTTTAGATTAAATTATTAATTGTTATGTATATATACAAACAATGTGCTACATCAAGCTCCAAGGGTTCATTTTCAATGCATAATTCCTCTATTAGGTTCAAGTATAATGTCCCTTTAAAAATGTTCAGTAGATCATTTAGCAACTTAACTTGGGCAATGAATTCAGTCACCAAAATTGAGAATTAGGTGATTGTGAAGAAAAAAATTATTAAGGTATCTAATATAAATTATCTAATTAAATATTTCTACAAATAGGTAAGCAATTATTTTCAAGGTATTTAAAAATATCTTTTTGTTTCAAATAAGAAATAAAGTATTCCAAATAAGAAATTTTAAATAAGAAGAGACTTTCATTCATAGTTTTATTCTAGTTTTAAAAGCTTTTGTCTCTGATGTTATAATAATGCTTGGATGTTATCTTTTAATTTTGAAATTCTTTCTTGAAGGTTGTGTAAGGGTTCTTATTTAGCATTGTGTTGCTTATCATTCTTTTTCTCCCAATAGCTAAGTATTATTTGTCCATGATAAGTTTTCTTATCTTAGACTAGAAGAATATATTGAAGTCAAGTAAGACGATTAGATGTGTTCATAGTTCTTCAATGTTAAGGAGTAGATTATCGTTATATCTTAAGACCAATTAGATCAAGGAAACTGGGCTAGCTAAAATGGTAACATGACATTGTAAACGAGATGTCATCAATCTTAAATTAACCTTAGAACTCAAATTTGCTTAGGTTAGTGGTTGTAAATTAAAAATTTTAAGTAGTGTTTATTTTAAGTTGTAAAATTTTAGGGCATGACAACTACTTGATGTAGTTAAGTTGGAAATTATGTCTTAATAAATTTATATACCTCAAGTCTATTCTTCATTAATCACAAGTCATTATGGTAACTCAGATAGTATACTTATGTTCAAAACTTTAGCTCTATGATGTTAGGGTAACAAAGATAGACTTTATTGCCATAAATCTTGGTTAAGATCATTTTGTCACCATGTGTATGGCATCTACATTTCTTTTTTGCTTGTGTAGTAGTTTTGGTACTAGCATTTCTATGAACTTACCAACACTTGTGCATGTGGTTGTGAACTGATATTTAATCATCATTAAAAATGAAAAAAAAAATGTCTTGCACAATAATAGTTGGCATTAATTGTTGTCATTACATATACTCCTATAAAGGCTTATACTTTGCAAGTGTATTATAACCATTTATTATTGACACATTGAGTTTCTTTATAGTGCGAGGTTGTTCTCCCGAAAGGGTTTCCCCCACATAAATCATTGTGTTATGGCATTATTTATTTTTTGTTTATTTCCTTGTGACTATATGATCCATTTAATTGTTACACATACCTCCCCTCATAAATTAGTGTAGGAAGTGTATTCCACACCTTTGGTTTCTTTTAAAGTCCTTGTAATTACTTTGAAAGAAATCTTAGTTGTTACACACCTCATAGTTGATATGCAAACCCTCTTAGTTGTTGTCAAATACCTCAGAGTTAATGCCCAAGACCTCTTAGTTGTTCCACAAGCTCTCTCTTTTTTACAAGGCCTAGTAGTTGATGTGTAAGATCTCTTGTTACACAACCTTATAGTTGTTACTTATGAAACTCATCTTAGTTGATGTGCAAGGCCTCTTACTTTCCACATAATCTTATAGTTTTAATACAATACCATCATATTTTTTTCCAAATCCTTATAATTACTATGCAAGCCATTCTAATTTCTATGCAAACCCTAATACATGTGCAACCTCATTGTAAATGTATGACCTGGGCATCATTTTTAGTTTGAATGGCCTCATGTTTGTTTTTTATTCCCTTCTAGTTGTTGTGCAAGCCCTTATAGTTACTGCACAACCCCATAATTATTGTGTAAGTCATAAGTCCTCTTAGTTACCACACAATATCTCCTAGTTACTACACAACCTTACTATGATTATACATGCCATCATAGTTGTTGCACAAGTCTTCATAGTTTTTATGAAATATTTTATTCATTTACGTATTACAAAATAATTAATAGTTTAATAAATGGTCATATAGTTGTAATTATGTGTTTAATTTATTCTTACAAATTGGCTTATGTTTAAACTATTATGTTCTACATTATATCAAATAAAATAATTTTTAAAAATTAGTTTACCTTTTTTTCAATTTACATGTAAGATATCAAACCTCAATGACATTTGAATAGAGGCCATGTATGTAGTTAATCGTTGGTGTTAATATACACCATGCATTCAATTAAGTCCATAATTCAAACATTGAATCAAATTATTATTCCATTTCTTTCCCTACATGAAAATGGTTCCTTTGAAATCTATAGTATATTTTATTGAACAAAAAAATGCATTAAATGCCAAAAAAAAAGTAAATTAAATACCCATGAGAATAAACATTGAGAAAGAAGTTCATAAAAAATGACAAAAAGTGTTAGGATTTGGTGTTGTACACCATTGCATAAGTTGATATATTATAATTAAATGAAAACTTAGTACTCAATACTAAATGAGGGGTCAATGGTTTTATGTTCACATGGTTTTATCTTACCACTTGGTTGTATTTGTGTGAGCTTGTATCTATAATTTAAGCAAACACATGTGTAGTGGTTAAGGTTGGTTGGGTGAGTGGGTTGTCATTATTAAGTCTTTCTAAAGAGTGCATATGTGAAGCATGGCATGGGATGTGTGGATGCATGTTTAGACACATGGAGGATGCATTGGAGAGGATTAATGCTTTAGAAGTATTCATGGTAACTCTATAAGTATATGTATTATTTTATTATTGAATAATAGATGGAGTATGGATACTTTTGGAGGCTAGATTTTTCCCTCTTGAGGGTTTTCCCAAGGTATATCTTTTGTTATCTTATGGATTTTCTATTTTGATCTATGAATTATGGTTATTCTGTAAGCTTGTATGCATGCTTTTCTCTCATGGGGTTATGTAGGAAATAGATTAAATGAACTAGGTATTGATGCATTATTTCCTAACAAAAAATAAATATACTTTACAATAATTTATATGATCATGTACATTTTTAATCATGTCTCCCACCTAGGCAGCAATGATTTCTAGTGTTTAATAACTTACTCTTATAGATCTATATGGTATGGATCTCAATCTTGAATATCAAAATCTAATTCCATATGGATCCAATTTTATAGGGTCTAGTCCTATATGCTATGGCTTTTTCCTTGACTTTGTTGTCAAGTCTTCTACTGGTCTTGTTGTTGGTCCAACTATAGGCCGGTGGTGATATTGTTGTTGGTCTTGCAATCATCACATCCCCATCATGATGAGAACCATACCACCTTGAAATCATATATTCCCATACAATTGATTAGTCACCAAGTTATAACCCTATTTTTCCTTATTTCATTTTACATGTTGATTTTTTCCTTTAAGAGAATTGAGAAAATGATGATTTAATATGAAATTGGTTACTAGACTGAGTGGATTATAAAACCTCAACCCTATCCATTCATGTCCAATTTCTAGCACAAATCACTTATAGAGCTCTAGTCCTTTTATTATTGCCTCTATTTTTTTTGTGGAAAAGGGCTCTTTATTTTTAATATTCTTGTCAACTCAAACCATCATGTTCAACATCCTTCAAAAGGTTTTTAACCTATCTCCTTAACCATCATTCTATTAGAAATGAAAGTAAACAAATACAATATAGAAATATGAATTTTATGTTGCAAATCTAAAATTTAAATATATGTAGGATGTACCAATGAAGAATTAAGAAAATATAAATCAGCAAAAAAAAAATAGCAATTACAAGAGATTACATAACATGGAATTTACATGGATAAAACCCTTTCAGGAAAAAATTCTACCAAAAAATATGTCATTTTTTTATTACCTTAAAATACGAATACAATACAATCACTTCTTTCTTGTGCATATAAACTAAAAAAATTTGTGTACCTATGCAACCTCACACTTCTCTACCTTCTCAAGCACCCATATATTATTTATGAATTAGTCTTCCCATTCACCAAATAAGAATATACTAAATCTGTAATAGTAAATAAATAATTATCACCGCCAATAGATTCCACATGGACCTTAGGGATGTATTTACAAATAATGTCTTTGAATAATTAATTATATAATATTTACAAGGTTGATGGAAAATTAATCCTAAAATTCTCCCACTTAACATAATGCATTGTATACTTTTCTATTTGAAAACATAATCAACTAAGTATAAGAAACGAGGCCTATAGCCTCCCTACACCACTTGAATTTTTTTATGCTCACAAGATTGCTAAGATAATTTTCATCATTCTCATGAGTATAAATATTCTTCAACTCAATCCATCCATTTGCAACCATTTATTGAACAAAGTGGTAACAAACATCCACATGTTTAGTTTGAGAATGATAAATAGGCTTTTTTATTAAATAGATTGTACACTAACTATCACAACCAATCTAAAATATTGCAATCAAAACCATTATGTGTACATAATATTTGTAACCATACATCCTCCTTAGAGCTATGGGTAGCATCCATATACTCTTCTTTGGTAATGAATACATAAATTTTGGGTTTCCTCTTACTTGTCTAACTCACAACTCCTCCAAACAAAGTAAATACATACTCACTACCGAACCTTTGACTATCCAAGTCACCTACCCAATCTACATAAAAAAAATCCTATATTTCTAATATCTTATCCATATTATCATTACCAAAATAAACCAAGAAATAATTAGAAGTATCACACAAATTTCTTAACACCCTCTTCACACAATTTCAATGCTTGAGATACGAAGGTTAGACATAAATATGCTCAATGCTCCCACTACTTAGATAATATTTGGCCTAATGAAAAGCATTGTATACAGTGAGCTTCCTACAACACTAGCATATGGAACATGAGACATATCCTCAAAATCATCCTTAATTTTAGAACAAATATCTAAACTAAGTGTAGTGCCAATAGGTGAAGGAAATTTAATTGGCTTATAGTTGTATATATTTAACCCGTGTAAAATCAAATCAACAAAATTACTTTGAGATAACCATATATTTTAGTTACCTTGATCCCTCTTGATTTTAATTCTCAATATGTACCTTTTTTCCCCCAAATTTTTCATCTCACATGCACCTAAAAGTTGAGCTTGTAGCTTGACTAATCATACCCTTGGTCTTATTGAAAAAATGTCATCCATATGTTGTAAGGTGTGTGCCCTTGGTCTCTATGTGTTGTGCAATACAACGCTTGGGTTCATGATATGGCTTAAGCACCTCCCATGGATTCATTAACTTAGGCAGTTGTATCAAGCATTAATAGGTCAATTTTTTGGTGCAATGACAATTGTTTTTACAACAATTGGTATCAGACCCTGGGTCACAAGTTCAAACCCCTCGCTTTTGTTGGGGGAGGGATTGTTGCAAGTTGTGTTCCCTTGGTCTCCTTATGATGTACAACACAACGCTTGGGTTCATGACATGGGTTAACCACCTTCCATGGATTAATTAACTCTGGCAATTGTATCAGGCATTAATATGTTGATCTTTTGGTGCAACAACAACTATCTTTGCAACACCATATACAAGGAAATAATTAGTATATGATCATCAATACATCTAGTGTAAACACAATAATTCTCTAAACATGTCTTAAACCTAAGTTCAAAGAAAATGAATAAAGTTTTTAATACCACATCTAGGGTGATTATTTCAAACCATAGAGAGACTTCTTTAATCTACAAAACAAGTGTTTTTTAATTTTTACCTCAAAACCTTTTGATTGTTGTATACAAATTTATTCTTGTAGATCTTCATGTAAAAATATAATCTTAACATCTAATTTCTCAATTTAAAAACCATAAGTAGTAGATATATATAAAAGATAATTGATAAAAGATAATTTAGCTTAAGATAGAATATTTCACTAAAATCAACTTCCTCTCTCTAGGAGTAGCCCTTGGCCACCATGTTGGCCTTGCCATTGCACCAAAAGGTCGACCTGTCAATGCCCGATACAAGTGTCAGTTAAGATCCACAGGAGGTGATTAGACCATTTCACAAACCCAAGCGATGTGTTGTAAGGAAGACCAAGGGACACACCATCTTGCAACAACCCCCCTCAGCACAAGCGAGGGGTTTGAACCTGTGACCAGCTCTGATACCAATTGTTGGCCTTTTCATTGCACCAAAAGGTCAACCTGTCAATGCCTGATACACGTGTCAGTTAAGATCCACATGAGGTGGTTAGACCATGTCACAAACCCAAGCATTGTGTTGTAAGGAAGACCAAGGGACACACCATCTTGCAACACACCAATCTAGCCTTATACCTCTCCAATAAATAGTATAGTCCAAATTTCTCTTATAGATCCATTTACATCCAATGGCCTTCCTACCTTTGGGAAAATGTGCAAAATCTTGAGTGTCACAAGATTCTAAAGCCATCATCTCCTCTTGTGTGGATTGCTACCAAGACTCATTATCACCTATAGAATATCTTCCCTATAGGATCTAGATTCATCTTCAATATGAAGTAAAGAAAATATATAACAAAAATATGATGGCTTATACCTATCAATTGGGCTTCATTTCCTTGTGGATATTTGCAAGGTAGGAATAAAGGGCTCTTCTTTTGGTTCTTCTGCATGGTCAACAAAAATTAAAATGCTCGTCAAAATAGGGGAAATCATCAAACAACCTTTTATTCATGATGGTTTTTAAACATTTTTCACTTATGTGGCCCAATTTATGGTGCCATTACATACATGTATTTTTAGATTTTACAATAAAAAATGTGTATTTACATAAAGTAGAGGTATTCAACCTAAATAAAGTTCCCAATGTTATCCCTTTGCTACCACACAAATTTCTCTTACCAATCTACAACCATGCAAGTATCAGATATTAAATGCATTCTTGAATTATTTAACTTAGATATAGAAATCATATTTCTAGCTAATCCATGAATATGTAAAAAAAGAAGGTTTCAATCCTTCCATCATCGAATAACAATTATGCTTTCCCTATCCAACAATAGAATATGAATTGTTGTCCACAAGGTAAACTTGACCTTCATAATATTCTTTATATGTGGAAAACTACTCCTTGTGATGAGTCATGTGATATGAGCATCCTGATTCAATCAACCAAGTTTCTTTTAAATATTATTTCATGAAGATAATAAAAATTCATCAATTAATTCAAAGGCTTTTCTTGTAGAGAAATCATGTTGGTTTTTACATTTCTTCTTAACATGTCCCATTTTCTACAATTCCAAAACTTTACTTTGTTCTTTTTACCAACAATTTTAGATCTACCCTTTGACTTTTCTTTAAGCCCCTTTTATTCTCCTTTGATTTTCCTCTTTCCTTGGACCTTTGCCTAACATGAAGATAATTCAATGAGCTATACATAGTTTTCTTTCTCATTCAAGTGTGACAAAAATGTTGCAACAAGAGCATCCCTATTTGGATATTTGATATTATCATTAATTTAGCAAGAATGAAATTCTCCCATGACTCAAGAAAAAACAAAGAAGCATAAGGAATTTATCTTCTTCATAAATATTAACATCAACTAAAGCTAATTGACTCAAAATTAAATTAAATGAATTTAAATAATCGAGAATCAAGTCAACTTCCTTCATTTTCAAATAAAACAATTTTATTTTCAAATATAATTTATTTATTAGGTTCTTGGCTTGGTAGATTTCACCCAAATCTTTCCATAAATAATATGTAATAGGCCCTTTAGCTACATTTAATAAAATTAAATCTACAAGACAAAGTCCAATTACGCCACATGCTTTCTTGTTCATTTAGTCCCACTCATCTTGATCTATTTTAAATATTAGTTTTCTTTTCTTTTGTTGTAGTCAACAATTGATCACTCTCTCCAAGAAGATCCTCTATTTTCTACTTCTACAATTCATAATTAGTACCATTAATTTTCAAAATCCAACTAAGATGTAGATGCAAGAATAGCTATCACACACACAAACATGCATAACAAATCAACAAAACTCCCATTGCAGCATAAAAATCCTTCACAATTCCATCCAAGAAACAAAGTTGGACAAGGTTTGATACTAAATGTTAAAAATGACTTGGTAAACAAATACAATATGGAAATATGAAGTTTTTGTTTCAAATCTAAAATTTATTTTGTATGATACCAATGGAGATTTAAAAAATATATAAATTGGAAACAACAAAGAAGTCAAAAAGTATAAGAGATTTACAAAACATAGTATTCGTGTGGAGAAAAATCTTTTGAGTAAGGAACTCCACCAAAAAATAAAAAAGAAAAAAAAACCAATTTTGTATTATTTTGAAATAAGAATATAATACAATCACTTTCTTATTTCTTGCATCCAAATTGATAACATTGCGTACCTATGAAACCTCACACTTCTCTAACTTCTCAAGCACATGTATATCAATTATGGATTACATCTTTTCAATCACCAAATATGGTGTTCAAACTTGGGCAAAAAATCGCGCCTCAATTTTGAAAAAAAAACTTCAATATGCTAAACCAAGACTTTTAGAAAAAGTCATAATTGAAAAAAAAGGTAATCTCTCTATCTTGGGCTCCTTGATTTTTAATCCTTCAAAAATAAGAGATGCTCCAAGATGAACCCCTATAAAATAGGGGACACTCCAAGATGGGCACCTAGCTTAACCTTATTAGCTCATCTCAAATTAAAAGATGCTTTTAACTAGTAAATAATAAATAAATAATTACCATTGTCAATGGATCTCACATCCCTTATGAATTTATTTACAAAAAATTGTCTTAGAATAATGAAATACACAGGATTTACAAAGTTGATGGCACCTTAAGTCTTAACACGTTCTCACATCCCTAATGAACATAATCTTTATGGAATGATTTTATTATAACTTGTGGGTCCCTCATCAACTAATATAATTATTTAATCATTGTAGTAGGCCTAGGAGATTATACCCTTACCATCAATTTTGTATTACCTTATTCCATATTGTATGTTGTCATCTATTTTAATCTTGTTACTTTATTCCCAAGATAAAAAAAAAATTCCCTAAAGATTTGAGTTTCACTTCATTTCCAAAGATAATACATAGTCATGCTAATAGAATTCACATATCTAGTCTCCCTCACCATCAAATCCAAAAAGAGTATTTTGTAAAAGGATCTTGGCCTACTAAAATCTAAAGGGAGGTATAAATTACCTCGGTCAACATTTAATTATACCAATATTATCTCAAGAACAATGTGTGTTGGTTAATCCATCCAAAATGCACTTCTCTTAGAGTTTGTAAAAGGTTCTTGAACATAATGATAACTCAAAATTATTGGTGTGCCACAAATTTAAAAGGATGTAAAAAAACATGAACTAGATATGTGACCTCATGTACCACAATGCGAACATTTAGGTGCTCCAAAAACTTAAGAGGCAGGAAAATAACCATCTAACAAATATGGGAAAATATCTTCATAAATTTGGTTGACATGTGAAGACAAGATTCAACTTGACAATTAGTACAATGACTTCTAAACAATGATGAGTGACCAACTTCAAAATTTGAAATACCTTGCAAGTGTAAGAGATGATAGACTCACTTCATAACAATTGGTTAGAATAACTTTTCAAATAAAATGAATTACTCTTTAATGCCCAAAAAAATATAAATTGATGAAATTTTTTACCCTAAACGAACATATTCTTTTTTTTTGATAAGATAAATAGGGTTAGGGACCTGATCCCATACAAAATAGAACAACATTGTAGAACTCAACAAAAAAGGACTGGTGAAACAACAACCAGTTGAGAACAACAAAGAATAAACAACAACCACATCAACAAAGAGACTACATACCCATAAAAGATAGTTAACAGGATTAACATACCACTTGTCCAAATAAAAAACATACTAGACCAAATAAACCAAAACCACCAACTATAAACCAGAGTCCTAAACATATTATTTGTTATCATGTAATATTTTCCACATTTTTAAAACATTCTTTGACATCACATCCTTGTAGTGTTTTTTAGATTTTTATAGAGACAAATGTTTCAACAACTAATGTAGATTTAAGAGATTTCTCAATTACTTTTTAAATTTTAGTATGAGCAACAAGTTTGACAACATGAAATTTCATCTTATTTATCCTAAAGGTCATTTTTTGTTTATAGCCTAGCAATCTTGGCTCTCAAAAATGAATATTGTAGACATAAATGCAAGAATGTGGAATAAAATTTCCTCCAACATTCAGCTACATATCATCTAAATGAACTTTTTTACTTGAATATACAAACATACAATACCATCAAAATACATTGTAAACCCTGTGATTTGAAATGACAAAGAAAAAGAAATGTATCAACGCCAACTACAATGCACCAAATAGGAAACACTCAAAATGGTTTGATGTAATCAAACTCTTCAATTTTTTTGAAACAAACTGTTTGAAATACTTTTACTAGGTGAGGAACCAATAGTTTAGCAAGGATCAAGAAAATAATGGAAGTATTGAACATTAAAGGATAATTTCTATTATGAGAATTTTTTTTATTAATTATGACTTTCAGAACTAATGCATAAATAAAAAGTACTCCTTAGAACATGTCACATAAGAAAATTAACAAATAATATGCAAGTTACAAACCAACCTCTTTTCCTTTATTTCAAATATTCTTAGATAAATAGTGAAATGAAAATTATAGATTTAGAATATGTATTAGCTATATATTAAAAACTTGGTCAATTGATTTAGCTCCAAAAAAGCATAATGAAAAGGGTACTCCCAAGTCCTTTTCCTTAATATTAAAGGGGTTTCTGTAGGAGCCCTCACCCATAGAATACTATAAACTTAATACATGGAGAACACAAAAAACCAACTAAAAAAACATAGAAAAGGCTTAATAACCTTCCCACACAAATGATTCCAACCAATTGGTAAGCTACTATAAAACACCACCAAAACAAAAAACAATGAGAGACCATCCAAAAAAAAACTAAGAAAACAACAACCATGAAGATGTTAGAACATCTAAGGCAAGTCACAACTTCCAACCTTAGCCAATCATCAAGATCTAGTGATTTCACTTTCTAATCTTCCAATCGACTTGTCACTAGCCACCACAAATGTTTAGGAACCACTACCCTAACACCATCATAATTGCCCAATTCTTCAAACTTGACACCAAGAATAATTTCAATATGTTGCATAACCCAAGACCATACATCGCTACCAAAGGAAGGAAAAGTAAAAGCACTGGGTACCCTCCAATTTGCCTTGGGTGTGGGACACCAGAAAATATTTCACCACCATCATATCAAATTGACAAAAAGAAAACAAATCCTTCATATCAAATTGACCACCATCAACACCTCCTTCAAGGCACTAATCTCAATATCCATAGAAGGAGAATCCACAAAATCTTCATGTTCAAAGCCTTGTTCTCACCATCAAACACTGAGCTAAACTCTAATTTCACTTACTAGGATATTAAAAGGAGCTCCACCCACTTACACACAACATTGAAGGGTATGGTAGCTTCTAATTTAGAAGAAAAATATGCAATAATAGAAACCTAAGAACAAACATCATCATTATCCTCAATACTATCTAGGCACAACACTCTTTTAACTCACTCCAAGGATAAACTATCAAAACACCCCCAAACTATTTAAAGGTTATGATTCTTAAATTTTTTTTAATGATGTGGATCAATGCCTACAAACAAAGGGAATTTATAGTCCATTTTGTAAATCACAAAGATATAGGGCACTAAAAAATCCACCTAGAACCCCACACTACTACACCCAAGAACAACACACAACAAACACCCAAGCAACCAACAAAGACCACACAAGAAGTAAATAAATACCTACAAAAGAGATTTCACACATCAACAACTAGCACCAAAAATCCCACAAATCACCATGAGAACAAGTTCCTTCCAAATCAAACAATAACAGTTGGGAAGTAACCTCCCACAACACCAATTTAAAACATAATTCCCACAACACTTCAGAGCATCAAGCAACTAAAGCACAAGAATGAAAGGGCCCACCAAGCCAAACTAATCACAAGTTTCTCACCCACCAAAAGAGGATCAAGACCTTCCCAAGAGGTTGAACAATCAGATAAAGCATCAAAAAATACAATTTTTTAATGCTCACATTAGCTACAAAATCAACAATAGGTTGTTACCAATCCAAAAATAATGAATAAAATAGATGTCCTCATCAAAATTACTACATACAACAGGCAGTTCTTCTAAAGTACCACACAACTTCCATTTGAGGCAATCAATTTTTTAAAACCTTGAATAACATTACTAGAATCACCTTCAATAATTAACTTTTTGCGACCCACTAATGTAACTAAGGAGAGGCTAGCCAT
The DNA here is from genome assembly GCA_007258455.2 of Sequoia sempervirens. Lineage (NCBI taxonomy): Eukaryota > Viridiplantae > Streptophyta > Pinopsida > Cupressales > Cupressaceae > Sequoia > Sequoia sempervirens. The sequence continues at coordinate 33,861,957 of VDFB02281492.1, forward strand.
ACTATTTGACTCCACATCGTTGTTACTTTTGGATCCAAGGAGGATCCACCTTTGACAAAGGCCCCCATAAAATCTCTACACACCATATCAACCCCATCCAACCCCAGATTCCCTCAAGACCACATAAAATTTTAACTAAAGAAATCCTTGGGGTAGAGATATTCATTCATTGAGGCAAGGGTACCCATCAAGCATTACAACAATTAAATTGCAGCTTAACCATTAACCCATAAATAAGGGGATCCTTATCCTTAGTTTATTTTAACTTTACTCAAATTTGAGTATACTAAAACACACAAAAATGACAATTTTTTCAAAACTTTTCCTTTCTTTCTAAACAAACTCACATATGCCCATAATGATTGATAAAGACATTTTATACAAAATATAGCATCACCAATATATTGTATTACACCTTTCAATGAAGAACAAGAGATCATAATAAGCTTTTTACTTCAAGACAACAAAATTATGATTATTTGAATTTTTTTGAGCTAGGGGAGAGGACTAAATCACCATGCAAGTTACCTTTGCAACCTTCAAGCTTCTAAAACAATAAAATTTCTTACAAAATCTCTATACCTTTGTGGATGATTTATCCAATAAAGATCTGATGGCCTTCGTGAAAAGCTATGAAAACAAAATGAAGATCCACTACTTCCCAATTACTATGTAAAGTGATTGGTGCTTATATTCCAATCACTACTTGAGTGTGAGCTTCTTTACATTGCCTCTCTAGTGGAGAAAAGCATAAAGTGTAATACATTTGAATTGATTATAAATGGGTTTGTCAACAAGATTATATGTATATGGATTCATGATTTAATGGAGCAAATTATCAAGTTGGAAATTGTCACGGAGGGAGGGTGTTTGGCTTTAACAACAGGTGAAGCAATTGTATAAAAGCTTAAATTGCACTCCCTTTCCATCAAATGCAAAAAAATATCTATATTACACTATGACTATTCACTTTTAGCTTAAACAAGCATATATCTAGGCAAGTTTGCTGTACATACTGTGTGTTAGCTTTACAAATGGGCAAACAATAAGACTACCATCTACAATTTGCAATGAAACATATAACACATAGCTTTACAACTCCATCCTATCTCAAAGGAAAAATTAATGATTAGATGTTACCTTTCATCTTCCAACCTCTTGAATATATTTAGTTGGAAATATTGTCATTGATGTCATATGGTAACAAGATTGTTGTCATTAATGTCAAAGGAAGGATGAAGAGATTGTTGCATGGTATCATTGATTGTCGAAGATTGTTATTATGTCAAAGGTTGAAAGAAATCGCTTAAGACCAAAGGCCATACATATTATGAATATGAGCGATCAAATTAGAGCTTGAATTAAAGAATTAAACTAATTTATTAAAACATGTTGACTTCCACTATGATGCCAAGATGTGAAGTTTGAACTAAAATTTAAACTTGGTAAATGGCTCAACTTTATCTTTGACACTAAGGGTTTGAAGATTTAATTTTACTCATATATGGTAGAGGCCGACCTCTTAACTTTGGTGCCAAGATCAAGTTTAAAATTTAAAATAAACTTTTGTTAGAGAGGTCGACCTCCCTCTAAATGGAGCGCTCTCTATTTAATAAGACAAAACGCCTTATTTATTTTCTTATGAAATGCTGCGGTTAAAGACTATACTAAATCGACCAACTAAATGTACTCAACATAATACTGCCTCATTCTTCAGAGAAAAAAGTTCTGAAGACTATATCAATGGGCCCGATTCCAAAGTGACTTCAACTGGGATTACAATTGGATGTACCTACCACATATGTAATGGCACAAAACTGAGATCTGGCTCTTCAATGAATCTACTAATATTGCATGTTGTATAAAATATAAAAGTACAAAACTTCTCGATTGGTCCTACCCATATATTCCCAAGAACTGAAACTACCATTCAGCTTAATAGGAGTCTATCAATGAAATGCATCAAGCATCCCTATGCTCAACAAGACAGGAAAGAATGTTTCAGCCAACTTGATGTATTTAACTAGTGGGAGTCTATTGTTGCCCCCCAAAATAGTAGCTAATAAAGGGGGCCCATAAATTCCCATGCAAAGAATGATTTACATCACATTTTCCTGGCAGCTGCTTTAAAAGAGTGTTTTATGTACAGTGTAGAAGGTGCAACCAGAATCAAATGTACACCAGAAAATAATGCACCGGCAATTAGAGGCATCTGCTTTTGATGTAGCATCCCCAGTCGATTTTCAAAAGTCACTCTTGAGACGAGCTGACTGTAGTTTTCTTTGGAATTGAGAACAGAAAGGAGACCGGTATAAGAGTACACAAAGCTTGAACATAAATTCCAAGAGCAAGATTGTCAAATCCCTCTGATGAAATGTGCAGGGCTGAAGCTAGAACTGCTCCAAAGAATGAACTTATTGTGCTCCCAAAATTATTTATAGACATAAAAAGAGCAAACAGGGTACTCTCAATTCCAGGTGGGCATAGCCTCCCAGACAATACCAAAAAAAGCATCAACCTGTCAAAAATATTTACCAGTCGACAAAGGAAATATCAGTAAATATTTATTTTCATCCCATTGCTAACAAGTTGGTGTTGTCTGAATTAACAAATAATACTATTGGAAAAGCAAAGTAGTGCAACTTTTCCGATATCAAAGGAAGGAATGCATACTTAAACTGATTTACTGCATCTGCAAGAGCTGACGTACAAAGAACAAAAGCTTTGTCTGATATACCAAGTGAAACATTGATGCGTGACACCAAGATGACATCAAGGAATATGAGAAAAGAAAGGCCGATATGAGTTGCCCCGGAGAAATCCACTTATTAGTTCTCTGTCTGTCCGTGAATAGGTAAAACTTTCTACTAAAAATTTAAGGAAACTAGAAGCCACAATTACTGTAATGTGTTGCATAGGCACGGTACAGGTAGAGGCGGATTGAAGAAAATCTACCAATCGGCAGGGAAGAATTAGTGAACATTGCCCATCTATCTATATAGGGAGAGACAAACAAGGATGTACCATGCCAATCAAATTGAAATGGAATAATAAAATATATTCTTAATCGCCTCCCTAATTATTTTATTGTCTTAATCACTTTGTCATTAAGCCGAGAGGCTTCTACAATGAAAGCACATGATGCATGTACATTTTTTGAAGCTATGTTTATTTTGACGTTCTCTTGCCTAGCGACGATTATTATTAAGCCGAGAGGCTTCTACAATGAAAGCACAAGATGTGTGTACATTTTTTGAAGCTATGTTTATTTTGACGTTCTCTGCCTGACGATGGTTATATATATTATAAAAGAAATAAAAGAAATGTAACCGACAGGCAAATTCATTTTCTATATATACTAGGATATCTCTTGGCTTTTTTATAAATATTATTAATAAATTATATATATATACTAGTATATATTATAAAAGAAATAAAAATAAATGTAACCAACATGCAAATTGATGTGACAAATTGATTAAAAAATAGACGCCTCAAGAAGGATATCTCTCGACTTTTTTATAAATATTATTAATAAATTATATATATATTAAGTTGTTAGAATAGGTGTCATAATTGTTTATATATAATTAATTTAAAATATAAAATAAATAAGTTATTTATGTATATTAACTTGTTAGGATAGGTGTCATAATTGTCTATTTATTTTGAATTGGTATGATTTGTAATTTATAATTTAATTAAATGTAATTATCTCTTAGAGTAGGTTAAGGAAGATTTTACTTTCTTCAATTCAATTTGTTTAATGTCTCTTAAAAAGGAAAAGTAGGCCCAAGAAGAGTATGTATGCAGGCTCTCATACAATTCAACAATTTACTTTGACAACAACAAACTCATCTTCTCATGTTCCCACCAAAGAAGGATCATTGAAACTTCTTAAGTTTTCAATTTTCCAAGGAAAATACCTTTGTTTGAAAAAAAAACTATATTTAAAAGATAATGTAGGAATGTTTGAAATAGGTTCATGCCTTATCCTTTTTGTGGTCTCAATTTCCCAAATACCATAACATTGACTGATTCATCATTCATGGAAATCTCAAAAAAATAACATTTCACATTGACATAAAGTATTTTTAAATATTTTCTTTTTTCTTTTTACCATACAATATATTTATAATATTTTTGAGTGCACTTTGTCAAACTTTTTCCTTTAAAATTGTAATGAATTTAACTTTTGGCTTGGAATTTGATGCTCTATAAACCACTCTCTAATTTTAAGTTATATTTTATAACTGTAAAATTTATTATAAGAGAATATAGTTTGATTTGATATATTATTAAAATCATGCAATTTCCACACTTTATAAGGTTAGTATGGTGATATTTGTGGAATTGATATATTATTATTTTACTTGTATCTATTTTATTTATTATTATGTTTATTTTATCCTTTTTTTACTTGCCTCTAATCTTTTATGAAATCTATCTCCATGTCCGCACTTTTGGTTCCCCTCTATGTCAATTTTTATTGATATGTCCTCATTTTATTTACATTGCCTCACACATTTATCCTTTATGAGGCCTTTCCCTTCTTTTCTTCTTTTACACCTTCCTTTATTTTTGCTCCTTCTTCTATGCCCCCTTTTTTTAATTCTCCTTCAACATTCCTTATTTTTCTTGTCCCCTTGATACATATTTGCTTGTCTTTAGATATATGAATTCATATCTATATACATATAGTTATACGCACTCATAGATGCATACATAAATATGCTTTGTATCTATTGGCATATACATACATACACACATATGTGTTTCATACTTTATGTGTGTGTGTGAATGCCCGCCAGTACCATGGTTTGAACCACAATGCACTTGCAAAATTTATGACACTACTCACGGAGCAAGACCCAACACAACACCATTCTCTTTCTCCAGGTGAAGCATCTCTTGACCCAGATCCAATAAAAAATTAATCCTACATTTCTTGGTGAAATGGGAATCTTCAATCGAAGCTGCTTTTTATGACTAATATAAGTTGATTTGGTTTGTTGGAATACTGAAAATGAAATGACTGGAGCATTTAATCTTCAAAGAAGATGGGAGAGAAGATTTTTCTTAAATTTCTAGTGGAGAGGTATGTCCTTCATTCAATGAAATGTATAGAGACACATGAAATTTTTACAAGCTAACAGTTTTGTGTAATCGTAGGAATGATTGGAGGAAAAGGGAATTTTTCTACACATTTCTAGATCTAATATATGTATTGTTTATGTGTTTTTAGACAGTTTCTTCTGTGTGACTATTGATTTCAATGTCATGCTAGGTTGTTCTGCTATGCTACCAGGGGTTGATTAATGCTCTTTTTAATTTGGATTGAGCTTTCTACATGTTGTCTTTTAGCAGCAATTTGTTGTTACATGCTCTTGTTACTTGGACAATTAATTAGCTAATTTATAACAACATTCTTGTTGGTTGTATTTTGGATCATGTTGCATGTTGTCTTTTGGAAAAAAATTGTTGGGACCTTGTGCAATTAGCTTCTCATAAATTTAGCTACTATTGAATGGGTCTTTGGGAGAGACATCAATATGGTAGAGCTTGATGTTGATTGTAGTTGGGAAAACCCTCCTAGATTTCCTTAGCCCGAGTTTGAACCTTGGACCCTTGCTTGTAACTCTCTTGGTATTCATGATCCAATTTTTGGTAAAAGGGACTCTCATAGACCTCATTAGTTCACATGGAATAACTATTAGGAAGGATGTCTTCAGAAAATGTGTCATTTGGAAAAATTCCACATTTCACCCAATCTGCCTATTCTACATTCACCTTCAAGTTATATATTACATCTTGACTTAACTGCCACACATTTATGAGAACTTCAAAGAAGCCAAGGGATGGATTGTTCATGAATCCTCCTCTTACATCCACATGTGAGTGCATTAAAATGAAGGTGTCATCCTCCCATTGAAAGAGAGGAGATGCCATGGCACCATTACTTATACCCTCTTTTGAGTCTAAATTAGGAGTTTAATTCATTTTATTACTTGCACATCCTTTGTGAATGGAGGGGACTCTCTTGTAAAAGGGAAAAAAAATGGAAGAATAATGGGAAGAGTTCCAACACTTGGATCAATCTCCATAAACCTTGGAAGCTTAGAAGAGGTAAGGCCCAAGCCCTTGCATACTTTTCAATTGATGTTAGTATTATGAATGGATGGTTTCTGTGTATAGGTTATTCTTGTGTAGGAAGGTAAAATTGACTAGGGAAAAAATAGCTACAGTCTTTTGCACTTTAATTATTATTTGTGGCGAGTTAGTCTTAGAAAAATCGTGGCAGATAAGAATGTATTTTTAGAGAAGAGTGATATTTTTTAATGACTTCCACATTTTTGAAAAAAAATCATTTTATATCTCATTCACATTGTCATAAAAATACACAGATAGGTTTCGTTTAATAAAGTGGGTAAATTTTCCGTTTAAAATGGCTTGGCACGTTACGCACTTTGTTTCCCTCTCCTTGTCTTTATTATTTAGACGACTTGTCCATTTCATTTCTTATCATCCCTTAGCTCTTTGAAGTTCTCATAAATGTAATTATTTTGTTAGAACAAACGGACGCCCTGTTTATTCCTGTGTTCTACGATGTGGAACCTTGGGAGCTTCGTCACATCGAGAACGAGCAGTCGCGATATGCTGCGGCATTTTCTAATTATCGAAGTAAAGGCAGGAATCTTGATAAGCTTGGTGTTTGGAAAAAGGCCCTTGCATCTGCTGCAGACATATCTGGTTATGAGCGTATCCAGCATCAAGAGTAAGACTACCGCGGCACTACCTCGTGCTTTGTATTGATTGCGATTCATCATGTTTTCTCTTTTTCTATACTACATGATTTTCACTTTACCTTAGTAGAATCGCCTTCTAAAGAGATACTCGGTCTTGGATTTCAGAGATTTGTGTGAAAAGATTGTGTCCCGTGTAGAGCAAGAAATGCAAAAGAGGATGCCGTTACCTGTTGCGAAATATCCGATTGCACTTGATGAACTCGTCCAAGATTTTGAAAATCCATGTCCAAAGACAGCGGGGTTGGTAGGGATCTTCGGACTTGGGGGGTCTGGCAAGACCACTCTGGCAAAAGAATTGTTTAACAGGAAGCGTTCAAGTTACAATTCATCATCTTTTCTCTCTGATGCGAGAGAATCACATGCCAATCGTGAACTGCACTCCTTGCAAAGTCAGCTCTTGTATGATCTCTTCAATGAAAAACGAGAGTTTAAGAATGTGGATGATGGAAAAGCATGGCTGAAGCATCGTCTTGAACGGGCAACGGATCGGCAGTTTCTTATAGTCCTAGATGACGTCGATCATCAGCAGCAGTTAGATGACCTGTTACCTGAAGGTATGCTTAGCTCTGGTAGCCTCGTAATTATTACAACTCGTGACCAAAGTGTGTTAAGGGTTGCAGATGTTACTGTCAAATATGGAATGAAGGCAATGGATAAGGATCATGCTAAAGAGCTCTTCTGTAGCCATGCTTTCCGCCGACGGGATCCACCCACTACATATGAAGAATTGGTTGAAAGATTCATTGAAATTTGTGGAGGCTTACCCCTCTCACTCATGGTTCTGGGCGCCCATCTTTATAATAGGAATGAGCATTACTGGAAGTTGGAATTGGAAAAAGTTAAGAAAATCCAGCCCAGGGATATAATGGAAAAACTTAAAACTAGCTTTGATGGTCTGGACAAAGAGGAGAAACAGATATTTATAGATATTGCTTGTTTTTTTAATAGAAAACACATATCCACCGGCCAATATGAACTCGAAAATTGGGCCTTTAGTCCACCTGTACTTATAATTAGCTTTGATGAAGTGTCTTATGGGAGAAATGGAGCTATATCAATCTGGAATTTGTCCGGTTTGAGCGGTGAACATGCAGTTCAAACCCTGCAAGATAAGTGCCTACTTCAAGTGCCGAAATATAGTTATGACTTTGAAATGCACGATCACTTCCGCGATCTGGGAAGACAAATAGCAGATGAGTTGGGGCCTCGTCGGCTGTGGAGACCAGACGATCTTAGATCTATGGTGTGTTTCTTCTTTACATTTTAGAAATTAAAATTATAGGAAACTTTCGAAAGAAACATTTCGATTTATGTGTTTTTAAAATTATTTTCCAGCCAACCACACACTTAACCCTGATCCTTATATGTTGGAAGGAAAAGGATTTGAACAATCCTAGCAGGAAAAAAGGACAGGTGTTTCCATTCGTTCCGGGATTCGTCTCTCGACACCATTTTTACTTTTTTTATAGGTTGTTTAAATGAATCTGCAGAGACTGAACTCCTGTGGCTTAATACTGGCAAATTAAAAACAATTCCTTGATGGATTCCTATACGAAAATTGCGCTATTTATCTGTCGACAACATGGAAGAATTGTGGAGCATGCAGACCAGTACCGAGGTATTTCGTCATTCATTGCTAGAAATTAAATCTCCCTTCATGGCAGACTATACATTTCAGAATACCTGATTGTTTTACTACTGAGAACTAATTCATATTTTGAGTAATTGTGAATGCCAGGCCAGTTTCGAGTTGAGAATGCTCAAGATTATCGAATCTCCTTCGTTCCAAAAGCTTCTAGACTTAGAGCAGCTACAGAAACTGAATACACTTAAAGTGCAGAGATGTCCCAAATTAGAAACAATACCAGGGTTATCTTCTCTAAAAGAGCTTCAAGTGTTTGTAGCAGCCAACTGTGCAGGGTTGAAATCATTGCCGAGCCTTGAACATCTACGTAATCTGGAGCGAATCACAATTGTAGGATGTCGTCGGCTGCAGAGTGTAGAAGGTATTGAAGAGTTGCAGAGATTGAAAAGTGTGGTGATTTCAGTGCCCGAGAATGGATATGCATGGGTACAGAATTGCGTTTCTAGACTGAGGGTACTACATACCTTTTCTCAACGCGTACAGTTGATTTTTAGTGGAAAGCAAGTTTATTTATCGGATTGTAACACAAGTTTATATATTGCGAAAAGTGAATTCGGTGATTTTTATTTTTCTGGAGAAGGGAAAGAAAAAATTTACTATTTTGTGTTTTACGTTTGTAATATTTGTACGAATTATTAATATGTTTTATGCTGATATTTAAAATGTTTCAGAGGCTGCCGTCAGAGTGTACCATTTTGACAGGGAAGGCAGTAGATGAAGCAGAGTCGCTGTTGAATGTAAATTTTTTTTATGTGATCGACGCTACAACAGTCACTGAGATGGAGAGAGGCTTTCCGCTGAACATGAGAAGTTCATCGAGTGCAATTACTATATATGCTCTACTATGTGAAGGATTTTCTATTAGCGTTTCCAGCAGCAGCCTGCATGGCCAGGATCTTTTAGATTATTACCCAGGTGTAGGCCAATGGATGATTACAATTTTACTCCCCCCACGAGGCCACTTGATGATCACAATTTTACAATCTTCATATGATAAGAGTCTAAACGTCACACTAAAGAAGGGGTTTAAGGCGACGGTGAATGGAGGGGAAGAAGGGAAAGCTTTAACTCTATTGAAAAGCCTTATTGACAGATTATACGGAGAAAGTATGGTACCACTACCAATGTTGGCGGGACCTAACGAGTGGTAAAATGAAAGCAAAAAAGAAAGCAAATGTATGGAAAAGTGTGATTAACTTGAAAAGCTTTTATCATCTTTGTTTATTCAAGTCTTTGATTTCTAATATTTCAGGACACGGCTAATCTCTCTACAACACCGCACGTCTTAGACATAGTAAGACACAAACCTCAAACCTACAATGACCTATTAATTTATACCTTTGTTCCATAGGAACATGCTGAAACCAACATCCTTGTCCACCATCATATTTCCGAGGCACTAGAAGGGTAAGGGACATCCCCTAAAATTGTCCATATTTTTCCCAAAACTCTAAATATCTCCAAAAATGGCTCACAAAAAGATGAAATGCTAGTGATATGACATGAAACATCTAGACACTAAAGGATGGTTTGGAATGTCTAAGACATCCCCCTCAACCATTTAGGGGACTTCTAGGAATCCCTAATAAAAATTATATATTTGCATATTCTTATAAAAAAATTCAATTCATAAAAAACGATTTTGGAAGGGGTGTGTATCACACATCATGTCATGCCCCATACCCAACTCTAAAGTGCCTAGAAATGAAAAGTAAGAAAACAGTTTAAATTTTCCATTTCATCTCTACTAGGTATGAGGTTTCATCTCTCATTCTTAGCTGTTTAAACTTGATGTCATTTAGCAATAGCAATTAGATAATTTTTAGAACATTAAGTGTTCTTATAAGACACGTTGAATTTGAATCTGTATTTGATTAGTTTGAAATATTGTATTGAAGCAATATGTGGTTAAGGTCATCACTCTCAAGGATTGCTAATTTAAGTTAAAATAATGGACATTAGTAAGGATGGTATTTTTTCTAAATTTAAACCACTATTAAGAATTTATTGAGCATACAAATAATTCAAAAAAAGATGCAAACTCTTAATAAAAATACAAATAACATAATAATTTAAAGAGGGAGTGTAAACACTTAACAGTAAATTAAAAAAGTTTCTATGAAGAATAAATATCATTTTTATAAGGCTTAAGCAAGAGCATAATCAATAAATGTTAAATTAAAAGAAGTATAAGTATTAAGTTTAAACAATTCTTAAAAGATTACTAAAAATACAAACAATAAAAAATGTGATATTTAAGTAAATATATAAATAATTTATTAAAAAAACACTAAATATAATATAAATTTAAAATTTTAAAAAATTGTTAAACATTAGATTATTTAAATAAGAATATAAAGTTTTACTAGGTACATGAATAATTTAAAGACAGTGTTAACAATTTTTTAAGATAATTAAATTTGTAAACAAAAACAAAATTCAAATAAAAATTTAAAAAAAACATTTTTTCAAAAGATTATTAAACAATTGTAAATATGCATCTTTAAATACAATTAGATCAATACAAACTCTAAAAAAATAAATTTAAAATTATAAAAACTAAATTTAAATCACTTCTAAATAATTTAAAACATGGTAAAAGAATTTACTATTCATAAGTCAACAAAAATTACTTGCATTGGACGGTATTACTGTGTGCAAATATTTATACATACGAACTTTCATATTAAGGAGATCTATACTTATAGTTATGTGCCCGGTATATGAGATGTATTTTGTGCTCGAAAATCAAAAACATTAGGGGTTGTCAGTTATGTACTTTTTCTGAATGGATTTATTGTGTTTGAATGGTATGCAACATGATGTGGCATATCCATGCCTTGGTGCATCTACAAGGTTGGATAGCCGCTGCCATGTTTTGCAACCTGCAATTTTATTGACAACATTAATGTACCGAAAACCTTTTGTTATTTACATATTACAAATGTAATGAAAAGAACCTTTAAAACTATTAAGAATTTATAGTTAAGAGTAAAAATTGGATTTCAATTTACATACAACTAACCAAATTGAACTAATAGTGAATAACCAATTGGGTTGTTACACGTATAGATTTTTACAACAGCTTGTGGGTTGCAGGTTTCATAACCCCTAGTGTTTTCCAACCTCCAATTATACATAAACAGTATGATTGTAATGAAAATATTTTGTTATTTAGATAGTACGATTATAACGAAAAACACCCTCAAAATTTATAACTAGTCTTAGGTCTAGACTAAAAATTGTGTTTTAATTTCCTCATTTGATGGAAAAATAAATGCACAAAACAATCATAGGTTGGAAAAATACAGGGGGTTGTGAGTTATTAAATTGTGCTTGTTCAAATCTGAAGGGTGGAGAGCTTGGAGAAATTTGTAGGTGAGGGATGCATAAAACTAACCAATTTGAGCTAAGGGGTGACTAACCAACTAGGTTATTACATGTAGAGGGTTATACAACAATATGTGTGTTGCAGGTTTCATAACATCTAGTATTTTTTAACCTCCAATTATACATAGACAATACGATTGTAATGAAAACCTTTTGTTATTTACATAGCAAGAATGTAATGAAAAACACCTTCAAAATTTATAACAACTCTTAGGTAGAATAAAATTGTGTTTCAATTTCCTCATATGTTGGTAAAATAAATGCACTAAATAATTGCAGGTTGGAAAACACAATGTGGGTTGTGAGTTATTTCATTTTGCATGTTCAAAGTTAAAGGATGGAGAGCATGGGGAGGAGTTGCAGGTGGGGGATACATAAAACCAACCAAATTCTATTGAGGGGTGACTAACCAATTAGGTTGTTACATGTAGAGTGTTTTACAACAATTTGTGGGTTGTAAGTTTCATAACTCCTAGTGTTTTCCAACCTCCAATTATACATAGATAGTATGATTGTAATGAAAACATTTTGTTATTTAGACAATATAAATGTAATGAAAGACACCTTCAAAATGTATAAAAAGTCTTAGGTAGACTAAAAATTATATTCAATTTTCTCATATGGTGGTAAAATAAATACACTAAATAATTGTAGGTTGGAAAACACAATGTGGATTGTCAGTAGATGATTTTATGAAAACTACATAGATTCCAAACATCTCCTCATTTATTCAATACAATGGAAGTTTACAGACTTCTCCCTTCCCTCTATACAAAGGCCATGCTTGAAAATCCCTACCACTCTCATTGAATACAATGGAAGTTCATAGACTTCTCCCTTCTCTTTGTACAAAGGTCATGCTTGAAAATTCTAGCTACCACTCTCTTTTCCTAAACCTGAATATCCCCCTCGCTTCGTAGAGACTCCTTAATTCGAAAGAATAACTAATTATTGAAAATCAGTTACTAAAGAAACCTCCAATTCCACATAGAATATGAAATTTTTTACATTTCATATTTTAATTCTAACATTTTGTAAATATTAATATTTAAAATAAAATTTTGTGACTGCCAAGTGGGTGGGTCGACCTTGGTGCCATTAGGAGGTGACAACATGTTCTTGGTTGGTGTGGATATGGAGGACATGGTGACAGTGGGCATTTAAGTCTGAGGGGTGGAAAATGGGCTACATTGATTGTCTGTTCGGATTCTTAATTTTGACTGACTGTTGCAGTCCAAACGATGTGGGGAATGATGCGATGGGATGTAGGTGTTGGCTTGAGGTTATAAAGTCATTTTTTGGCGTAAATGATTTATTCTCTCCAATGGAATTAATGGAGTCTCCTATCAGCCTACCATCTGGTAGGAAACTCTAGGCATTCTATGGGCACATACAACATGGACAACTAAAGTCAGTGTTTAAGGTGTGCGATGAGCTGGTTCTTGGAGTGGTGGAATTACTGCTTGGTAAGGAATTTATGTGCTCGTCTAAGCGTTGGAGGACTAATGTTGACATTGTTGCGAGGTTTCTCACCTCGCTCTTGGACCTGGCAGTGTCACGTGTTATGGCTATGCTCATTGCGAAGAAGTTGGTGTGGGAATCTCCTAGAGGGTGACATAGATGTGATAATTGTTGTGGTTTTGGGTGTTGGCCCGTGTTGCATCCATGTGACATACAGAGGGATTTGGTTCCTAGGGAGAGAGTGGAGATTTTTCCATTCATCATGGATATTGCTGGTGAAGAGCTTAGATATCACCGTGCGTGGGCGAGATGCAGACTCATTTTTCTAAAACATTTCTTGTATTTGGAACCACCGAATGGGGTGGACTAGCATCGTCTCTTTAGGGACTTCTTAATTGTAGATGGTGTATTGTGGGTCGACTAATGTGTAGGTTTTTTGTGTCAATGTTAAATGTTTTTGTTACATCTCTGTATGATTTTTTGGTGGTTGGGTTTGGGTAGTCTCGGTGCAAGGTTGGTGTGTCTGGTTCGATGTATGGTGGGTAGGGTTGGCTTCTAGTGACCTTTGGGGTTTGAATTTATGGACATTTATAATGCTGAATGTAAATATTTTTTATTTGAATCAATATAATATATTTACATATCAAAAAATATATTCTAAAAAAAATTATAATCTTCCATTTCCTTTTGAAGGCAACAACTCGAGAAACAAAAGTCTTGTCAAGTTCACCTTTTGTTAACACTTCTATCTTGGACATTTCTAGTTCCTTTTACATTCTAGCAACCTCTTTAGTCAATGTATGGTGCTCATTCTGTTGAGCTCTAGTTTGAAAAAGAGAAAGATCTTAGGACTTCAACTCTACTTGAGATTTCAAATGTGAACTTATTTTCCAATGGAAACAATGTTATAATTTATGCTTCAATTCTTTCTAGCTTGTTTTGATGAATAAAAAGTTGAGACTCTACCTCAAACAATGCATGAAGCCACCTTAACAACTCACCTCCTCCCTTGTGACTTCCACTAGTAAGAAGACTACTTGGCTGAAAAATGTCCCCTTCAAGAGTTACACTTGGAGATCGTATATCTCAATGAAAAGGAATCTCCTTTGCAGCATCTAAATGGTTGCAAATAAATGTACTATGAAATATAAATGCCATAGCTACTTCAATTTCATCTTCATATGCAACAAGAGATACTGGCAACCCTGTCTTTCCATTGCTTACTAGTTTGATTGTTGATTCTTGAGTTCTTGATGAGATGGTATGGGCTTGGAATCTGTTTAAAGGGATAATCATTACTCTTCTTCATAGATGTCCTATTTCAAGTAGTAGCTTTCCTATTTATTTCGTATCCACTACCACATTACACAACTTCCCTCCTGTAGCAACCTCCAATGTAGTTATTGTCAAGGCATCTTTAACTTTTATAAGTTTTTCAACAACACCTTTGACTTTTGATCTATCAAAATGCTTTACAAGATCATTATAGGTAAATTGAACATTTCCTAATTGAGCCTTGAGGAGCCTAATATCAACTTCAACTTCTAAACGAGGTTAGATTCTTGGAAACACTCATTTTCTAATGTCTCTATGTGCCCTTCTTCATACGCAATACCTTCCATTGTTGTCTTTATTTTCTCAACTTCTTATCTTTTAGATTGCAACTCTCTTCGAAAAATGTTAAGCTCCTTTTCTTTTGACAATGAAATCTTCTTCTTATCTTTTAATTCCTTTTCTAAGTGGTTAATTTTAGTCCTCAATTGTTTTGCTTCAATTTCAACACTTCCAACTATTGCTTTTGCATCAAAAAATTGATCATCAAGATGTTTTTCGTCATCCCCACTACTCTTACTTGTTACCACCCCCTTCTATTCCTTTTCATGATATTCTAACTTATTGTTTATATCTTTTACTTTAAGCTTTAGATTAGTTTCTCCCTCATCAGCCCTTAGGACAACAACATCCCTTTCTTGGATATAGTTTTCAATGTATTGAATACTTTTATGTAGATTTCCAACCACTTTTTACTCAGCTTTGGGAGTTTCTTTTTTATTACAAATTACAAATGTTTCTTTTAACAACTTCTTTGCAAAACTTGCCTACTATTACAGATAAGACTTTCATGTCTCCACCCAACTGGTTATCTTTTTGTGCACTTACATTTGATATTGCTTTTTCCTAATCATCTATTTCTAGTTTTATTTGTTCCATGGAATTCTTAAGTTCAAAAATCTTTGAATTCATTTGTTCAACTCCACTTATAATATCATCTCTCACTTTCTTTTCCTGCATAAATTATTGTGTAATACAAAACCTCTCGAGTTTATCCACTTTTGTATTACCATTTTCCCATTGCACATATTGCATGCACACCTTCCTCAACTTCTCCAGAGCAAGAAGAATCTCTTGAGTCAAAACATTATCTATCTCATTCACTTTGGTTTGCTTTTTTTAAGTGTTTTTAGAGTAGATTCCTTTTCCATTTCATAAATTCTAGTACCTATTGCCTTTAGTTTTTCATTCTCACTTTCCCATTGCACATACTGCACATGCTCCTTCCTCAACTTCTCAAGAGAAAGAATAATCTCTTTAATCAATACATGTTATCTATCTCATTCACTTTGGTCTAGTTCTTTTCAAGTGTTTTCAGAGCATATTCCTATATCATTACATACTTTATAGTACCTGCTGCTCAAGTTTTGCATTGTCATTTTCCTATTTCACATACTGCACACAAATCTTCCTCAACATCTCAAGAGCAAGAAGAATCTCTTCAGTTAACACATTATTTGTCTCATTTACTTTGGTATGCTTCTTTTCAAGTGTTTTTAGAGCATATTCCTTTTTCATTTCATACATTCTACAACCTTTTGCCTCCATTTTTGCATTGTTATTTTCCCATTGCAACATATTGCACATGCTCCTTCCTCAACTTTTCAATAGCGAGAAGAATCTCCTCAATCAATACATTATCTATCTCATTCACTTTGGTTTGCTTCTTTTCAAGTTTTTTTAGAGAAGATTCTTTTTTCATTTCATACATTCTAGTACCTATTGCCTCCTCAAGCATTGATAAGATCTCAAGAGGATTTATGTTCAAAACTTGAGTGATGTGATCTTGCATAATGAGAAAATTTGGGTTGTTGACATTCAACTGTACAATATGATTAAGGGAAAAATGTTTAAAATAATTGTGAGTAGGAAAGCACAATTGGTTTAGGGTTATTTCATTTTGTACATTCAAAACTAAGTGGTGGAGAGTAGGAGGGGTTGTAGGTGGTGGATACATAAAACTAACCAATTGGATTTTTACTTGTTTAGGCTTTTAAAATTGTACGTGGGTGCAAGGTTTCATAATAATCAGTGTATTCTAACCTACAATTTTACAAAAGAGTATGGATGTTATTAAAACCTTTTATTATTTAGATAGTAGCAATGTAATGTAAAGAACCTTCCAAATTTATAAGAACTATTACTTAGAGAAAATTTGTGTTTTAATTTTGTCATGTGATGGTAAAATAAATGCACAAAATAATTGCAGGTTGGAAAACACAATATGGTTTGTCAATTATTCCATTCTACATGTTCAAAGTTAAAGGGTGGAGAGCACATGGAGGAGTTGTAGGTTGGGGATACATAAAACTAATCAAATTGAGTTGAGGGATGACTAACCAATTGGGTTGTTACATGTAGAGTGTTTTACAATAGTATGTGGTTTGTAGGTTTCATAACACCTAGTTTTTTCTAACCTCCAATTATACATGTAGACAATATGATTTTAATGAGAACCTTTTTTATTTATATGGTACAAATGCAATGAAAGACACCTTCAAAATTTACCACAACTATTACTTAGAGGAAGAATTTCATTTTGATTTCCTCATATCATTAAAATAATGGTAGGTTGGAAAACATAGTGGGTAGTGAGTTATTTCATTTTGCTTGTTCAAAGCTCAAGGGTGGAAATTTCAAGGAGGGGTTGAAGGTGGGGGATACATAAAACTAACTAGATTGATTTGAGGTTTGACTAACCAATTGGGTTGTTGTGTGTAGAGGGTTTTACAATAGAATGTGGGTTATAGGTTTAATAACACCCCTAGTGTTTTCCAACATCCAATTATACATAGACAATATGATTGTAATGAAAACCTTTTTTTATTTAGACAATATGAATATAATGAAAGGAACCTTCAAAATTTACCACAACTGTTACTTAGAGTAAAACTTGTATTTCGATTTCATCATATGATGAAAAAATAAATGCACAAAATAATTGAAGGTTAGAAAAACACAATGGGTTGTGATCTTTTTTATTTTACTTGTTGAAAGCTCACGGGTGGAGAGCTTGGGGAGGAGTTGCAGGTGGGGGATACATAAAACTAATGAAATTGACTAGAGGGGTGACTAACCAATTGGTTTGTTACATGTAGAGGGTTTTATAATAGTATGTGGGTTGTAGGTTTCATAACACCCATTCTTTTCCAACCTTCAATTATACATAGATAGTATGATTGTAATGGAATCCTTTTGTTATTTAGATAGTATGAATGTAATGAAAGACACCTTCAAAATTTAGAACAACTATCACTTAGACTCTAGAGTAAAATTTGTATTTCTATTTCCTCATATGATGAAAAATTAAATGCACAAAATAATCACAGGTTGGAAAAACATAGTGGATTGTGAGTTATTTCATTGTGTTTGTTCAAAGTTGAAAGGTGGAGAGCTTAGGGAGGAATTGTGGGTGGGGATACATAGAACTAACCAAATTGACCTAAGGGGTGACTAACCAGCCTTTAAGCTTTAGATCAACTACTTCCTCATCAGCCTTAAGGAAAACAACATCCCTTTCTTGGATATAGTTTTCAATGTCTTGAATACTTTTATGTAGCTTTGCATCTGCTTTTTCCCCACCTTTGTGAGTGTCTTTATGATTAGAGAATACAGATGTTTCTTTTAACAAGTTCTTTACAAAACTTGTTTACATTTTTAGTTAAGAATTTCATGTCTCCACCCAATTGATTGTCTTTCTCTGCACTTAGATCTAATATTTCCTTTCCCTTATCATCTATTTCCAATTGTATTTGTTCCATGGAATTCTTAAATTGAACAATCTTTGACTTGATTTCTTCAACTCCACTTGTAGCATCATCTCTCACTTTCTTTTCTTGCACAAATTCATATATGCAATACAAAGCCTCTCAATTTTATCCACTTTTGCATTTCCATTTTTCCATTGTACATACTCCTTCAACTTCTCAAGAGCAAGAAAAATTTCCTCAGTCAATACATTACCTATCTCATTCACTTTGGTGTGCTTCTTTTCAAGTATTTTTAGAGTAGATTCCTTTTTCATTTCATACATTCTACTACCTACTTCTTATGTTCTACATTTCCATTTTCCCATTTCACATACTACACATGCACCTTCCTCAACTTCTCAAGAGCAAGAAAAATCTCTTCAATCAATACATTATCTATCTCATTCACTTTAGTCTACTTCTTTTCAAGTGTTTTTAGACTAGATTCCTTTTTCATTTCATACATTCTATAACCCGATGCCTTAGTTTTGTATTGTCATTTACTCATTGCACATACTAAACATGCTCCTTCCTCAACTCAAGTCAAGAGCAAGAAGAATCTCTTCAGCCAATACATTATCTATCTCATTCACTTTGGTTTGCTTCTTTTCAAGTGTTTTTAAAGCATATTCCTTTTTCATTTCATACATTCTAGTACTCGCTACCTCCTTAAGCATTGACAAGATCTTAGGAGGCTTCCTATTCAAAACTTGAGTGATGTGGCCTTGCATAATGAGAAAATATAGGTTGTTGACATTTAGTTGCATAGAATGAGAAAGGTTTTGTACATGCAAGGGTTGTGCAAAGTGGTTGTCGATCTGGTACTTATTTCTCCCTTCCACAATAATCTAGGTAACATAATGTAAGGGACCTTCAAAATTTATAACAACTCTTAGATAGAGTAAAATTTGTATTTCAATTTCTTCATATGATTGAAGAAAAAATGCTCAAAATAATTTTAGGTAGGAAAACACAATAGGTTTTAGGTTATTTCATTTTCTACATTCAAAGCTAAGTGGTGGAGAGAAGGGGGGGAGTTGCATGTGGGGGATACATTAAACTAGCCAAATTAAGTTGAAGGGTGACTAACCAATTGTGTTTTTACGTGTTTAGGGTTTTAAAATTGTACGTGGGCTGCAAGGTTTCATAATACAGTGTATTCGAACTTGCAATTTTACAAAAGAGTATGGATGTAATTAAAACCTTTTGTTATTAACACTATGATTTCCAACATGAATTGGTTTATTTTTCCTAGGATTTGTTTCACATTTATGCCTATCTTGATTCAATCAATCACTTACTCATTATTTTCGCAATAGATGCAAGCAACCTCTTATTCCTTTCCCATTGGTGGCAATAATGCAAGCACATTTTCTGATGTTGGAGATTACCATAAAAGGTTTTGGTTGACTTCTTAACCTTTTATCTCAATTAACTGATACAAAGGAACCACACCTACATATCTTCCCAAATTATTACATTTTTTCTTGCAACTGTAAAATTAATTACATATTATTATGCACGTTACACTTATAGGCTACATAAAAAGTTCCAGGTTGAACAACACGATTTCTAGGTTGAACTACTCATCATTTTGTTCAACCTACAATTTTTTGGTTCATGCATTGTCAGATGGACTTTTGATGCTCATGTTAATTCATACCAAATGGAAGGTTGGATATCACAACCTTCCCACTCAAGTAAAAGAGGTTTGCACAACCCAAATACTCCGAACTCTTCATTTTATTTTTATGCAAGGTTTCCATTTTACTTGTAATTTGTATGTCCACTTGCAGGTTGAACTACACGCTATGTTTTTAACCTACATTGGCTTACATCATGATTGATAGGAAATTTTTCACCTTTATTCCTTTCTTAATTCACTCCATTATTGATTCATTATTTTTTCAAAAAATGAAAAAAAAATGTTATTCTTTTGGCATTCCTAGCAACAATGGAAGCATATTTTATGACATTCGAGGTTTTCACAAAGGTTAAAATGGGCTTCTTCACCTTTTTTATCACATAACAAATACACACACATGCACCACAACCCACTTGTATTCCAATTTCTCCATCTTTTAGATGCATGTGTACAAGCAATACATATCAATATGCACATTACAATTTTAGGCTACATAGACTATTGTAGGTTGAACCACACACTATTTTTCTCAACTTGCACAAATTTACTTCATGCTTTGTAAGATTCACATTTCCTGCTCATATAAACTTACGATAAACTGGTGGTTGGTTTTCACAACCTTCCTCAGGTAAAAGAGATTTGTGTGCCACACCTAAATTGAACTCTTCATTGAATGTTGACATACGTTTGTGATTTTGATGTCATTGTCTATGTCCACTTCCACATTGAACTGCATGCTCTGATTTACACACTATGATTTATGACCTTCATTGTCTTACATTTTCATTCCTATGATTTTTTTCACCTTTCATGCCTATCTTGATTCAATCAATCAGTCACTCATTATTTTTCTCAACAAAAAAAAGCAACCTCCTCTTTCTTTTCCTTGGTGGCAACAATGCAATCACATTTCTTGATGTTGGTGGTTATCATAAAAGGTTTTGGTTGACCTCTAACCTTTCATCTCAATTAACAGATACACACGCACCACAACCAACATATCTTTCCATATTCTTACTTTTTTTCTTACAATTTTAGAAGTAATTACATATTATCATGCACGTTACAGTTGTAGGGTATATAGAAAGTTATAGGTTGAACTACCCATCATGTTGTTCAACACAACTTTAGTTCATGTATTGTTTTACTGCACTTTTTAGGTCACCCCTAAGGGAAGGGTTGATATCCCAACCTGCCTACTCAAGTAAAAGAGGTATGTGCACTCCAAATAATCCAAACTCTTCCTTTCATCTTCATGCAGGGCTTTGATTTTACTTTCACTCTGTATGTTCACTTGCGGGTTGGAAAAGTAGGTTGAACTACACACTGTGCTTTCCAACTTGCATTGGCTTACACCATGGTTTGTAGAAATTTTCTTTTACATTTATGCCTATCTTCATTGAGTCCATTACTGATTCATTATTTTTATCAACAGATGCAAACAATGTCCTATTTTTTGGTGTATCTAGCAACAATGGCAACACATTTTGTAACATTGGAGGTTTTCATAAATGTTTTGGTGGAATTCTTAACCTTTCTTCTCACATAACATGTACACACACATGCAACACAACCCACCTATATTTGAATTTTTGTAGCTTTAATATGCATCTATAGAAGCAATTAAATATCAATTTGCACATTAAACTTTTAGGCAACATAGAAAGTTACAGGTTGACCTACACATCATGTTGCACAACATCCACAATTATAGTTCATGTTCTATAAGATGTGTATTTCCTTCTCATATCAACTTACACCAAATGGATGGTTGGTTTTCACAACCTTCCTCACGTAAAATAGGTTTGTGTGGCACACTTGAATTGAACTCTTCATTGAATGTCCATGCAGTCTTATGATTGTGTTGTCATTATCTATGTCCACTTGCATGTTGAACTACACACTATATTTCGAACCTGCATTGTCTTGCATCATTGTTTGTAGGATTTG
The DNA here is from genome assembly GCA_007258455.2 of Sequoia sempervirens. Lineage (NCBI taxonomy): Eukaryota > Viridiplantae > Streptophyta > Pinopsida > Cupressales > Cupressaceae > Sequoia > Sequoia sempervirens. Next base: position 33,883,935 of record VDFB02281492.1, read on the forward strand.
TTTCATCTTCTATATGTAACTTGATTCAATCTATCACTTATTATTTTCTAAGAAGAAGTTGGAAACCTCCTTTCAAATTTGTTTTTGTAAATGCCTATTGTCCTTATATTATGATTAAGTATAATTATGTTGTGACAGTGTATAGTTCTGTGTACTAAAATGCAGATTTACTTTAAATGATGTGTTTTGTAATGTATTATAGATTACTTTTGTAAGATATTTATAGCCCTATCAGTAACCGTATTTTTTGGTACACTTTTTTATTACATCTCTACAAGTTTCTATCCTACATTTATGGGGAGATAACCTCCATCTTGTGTGTGTGGTTAGATTTTTGGTAAGCTTCAAATATTATATTCATTAATAATTTTTGTTTGTGGGTGCATAAAAATTCATACAATATCCATAAACTACTAATTTTTATATATTATGTTTGTTGTGCTCTCTTGTTTTTAATAGGCTCTTTCAACAATGCACACAACCAAGAAGGCAAAGACACAAATGGTTTTTGTCACGACATCCAAGCGGCAAAGGAAAGTTCATTTATTTTAGTTATTTTTCATTTATATTGACACTCAATTTCTAATATGATGCACTGATGTTTGTTGTTTGGAAAGTCACTTTTCCCATCTCTAAATTTTGCAAACTTCTCATGTGATGGTAGGCAATGAAAGTGAAGAGGTCACTTCCTTTCTCAACTTTCCAATCCCCCTCCTAGAAATGGTTGTCCTCCATCTCATTGAGGAGGACATCTTTTGGTATGGGTGGAGATTGAGTGCAACAACACATTTTTTCCCCACGAAAGAATTGACATTAATATTGATGTTGCCCACTGGTTCTCCACTATCTTTGACAATGATGACCAAGTTGATTGTGTTAATCTATTTCTTTTCTACTAGCCCCATAGATACGCATTCTCATAGATTGCATAGTTGACATAAAATTGTATGGGAAGAAAATAGTTCTCCTAATAGTTGATGAAGCCATACATTCTATCACTAAACATTTTTCCTATAAATCGATCAGTGATGGTCTATAGTGACTTGTTTACAACATTTAATGGTTAGGGATAGTGACAAAGGTTCCATAGGACATTACAAAAAATAAGAAAATAATAATTAATGTATGTAGACACACCATATTCTGAATAGTGATTATAATTGGAATGTATACATATGTCATTTAGATTTTTTATGTATCAATTGTTGGACCAAAATAGTATCTTATTTTTTACTCAATTTTATTTAATAGAAGAATAAATATACAAATGACATATGCTTACATAGAATAAATAACATTATTGGTGTACTATTATATTTTACTTTCCTTTTTATTTTTTATTAGTAGCATCTCATACAATGCGCATAACAATTTTTTTTGTTTTTTCTCTAATTTGTTGTAGGTGTGCGGGTTAAGCAGAGTATGAATGGCTATGCTTTCATATTGGTTATGAGAAATAGGAGGTTTGAAAAAGGGTTTTTTTTACAAAACACACTGTGATTAACTATGCATCCTATACCAAATTTTACGTAAGTGATTAGTTGATGCTTATTTGTCTATCTAAATAATATAAGTGAATATTGATTCTAGTATTTCATTCCCTTTCACATGCAACTCTTGAAGAAGCAATAAAATTTATAAAGGATACTTTACCATGAAACTCATGTAGATTGTTAAATATTTGTTTCTTTATTTTCTTTGATTCTCAATTTTTTTATTACAATGTGATGAAATGAAATGCATTCATATTTCGTGAGGAGAAGAAATTATAAATCAAGATTCTTATAATTTCAAGCATCTATACATGATGTTTTTTCTTTGGAATGTTTCCAATAATTTTGTATACCATGATGATTTAAAAGCATATGTGCTACCTTAATACTCAATGGTGTATAGTACCCGTGCACATCTTTTATAAGATGATTTATCATTTGTCTATGTTGTCTTTTTAGTCAATGTTTTCCCTTCAAAAATATATGCATAAATATATTCAAGGATGATTATATCCACTAGAATAAAACTCTTCTGAACTACACAAAAGACAACTCCAAATGAAGCATAGTACTATTACTACATAATTACATTGAACAACTCAACATACATGATGGAGACCATCATCTAGTCATTATTCAAAATGTAGCATACACTCATCTATATGAAAATAAAACTAAGCTTAGGGAGGAACCCACATAAATTAACAACTTCCAATAGAATATAATTTTGAAATATCTTTCCCAACGTAAGGGAAATCCCTTCTTGTGAATGTCTACTTTCAAATCTCATTTTCCATGAAGTTCAACAAAGGAGAGTTGTTTGAAAGAATCGTACTAGCCAAATCCCTTCATACAACTTCCTTTGTACCATTCCACCTATGCCATGTGACTTTCTCTTTCTAAAATCCTTATTTACTTTCTCAATGTTCTCATCTTGCTCTTTTTTCACCTCTCTAGCTTTTTTGTGTGCAAGAGATGCATGTTGATTCTGCTTCAAAACATATATAAAAATAATCAATCTTTGTGTGTGAATGGATGAAACATCATCAAGAGGAAAGAAAGTAGAGAAGTAAGAGGTTAACAAAGCAATGGAAATAAATTTTAAATGAGAACAACTAATGAGATTTTCCAAAGTCTAGCTAGAAAGTACAAGTTGCGATCTTCGTGTGGCATATACATATCATTTTGATTTTTGAGTTAGTGAATACACATGGATTAGACACAAAACAAAATTATTAATGGTTAGAGGTAAGGCTATTGATGAAATATTAATCTATTACACCTAAGATTATGTACAATAATATTTGTATTTACACTTCATTTTGACTTTGAGTTAGTGAAAACATAGAGACTAAATACAACCCAAACTTAATTTACTGTCAAGAGTCAAAGCATGCTTGGAGGGAATGCTATTCATAAAATAATTTAGGAGGTAGCTTAAAGATTACAACAAATCACTTGAGAATTTACACATTAATTTATATTTTAATTTATTCTATTATTATGTCTAATAAATGGATTTATTAAATTCAAAGGCATTATTATGTCAGTGGTGATTGCCTCACACTTATTTCCATGTGTTATATTTTCAGTGAACGTGGAAGTTTTATGGACACTAAATAGATAACACACTATGTTAACAATAAAAATATTTAATTCATTTGATTAAACAAGTTTTATGCTCATGTGGTGTGAAGTAAAACTCATAACACTGTGAAAGTATTTGATAAGTATCGAGATTTTCAACAATCGACATTGGAGATCCAAAGCAAATCTGAATTGGGAGGAAAACTTTCCTTACATGACACCACTATAATACCGATGTACACAACAAAATCTCGATGTCTAAGTGGGAGATATCTTGGTTCAAGTGTTTTCTTCTTGAAAGGTGGAACAATCATGATATATGCCACTTGCTCTCGATCGTATGTTGTGCAGTTTCTGAATATGGTGAATGGGGCGTTCTCCATGGTGGACTGTGAATGTAAACATGAAGCTTTGAAAATATAGATAAGGTGTATTTTCTTGGTTCATGAGCAGGAGCCGATGGATGCAATTAAAAAGTGTGTGGGCGAAGAAAAATGGAGCAACGACCACATCCATGACGAGGAGATCTACAACGAATTCATACAAGTTCTGGTTGAAGCTACAGGTTGGTGCACACAAGTGGAGATAATTGCAAACATAATATTTCCAATATCGATTATTGCCTGTGCACGAGAACTAATCGCCCACCACCCTTTCCCGCCCATGGAGGGATTTATTGCCGGGTTGTTTGATGTTGGATTGACAAGTAACAAGGATTCTAAAACATATCTTGCCTTGCATCTGTTAGGGTAGTATTGAACATGAAGAACATGAACGAATTTCTCGAATTTGTAAGCCTTAATAGGGATCTTTTGTCTCTCGTCCAGATCGTGATAGTGGTTGAACTTGTTGAAGGTGTATACACTCTCATGTATTGGGAACCATGGCTGCACAATTGAATTCCCACAATTCAATCTAATAGTTTTTTGAATTAATAAAAGGAACATATAATTTTGCAATGTGTAAGTTACAAAATGTAGTGTGTTTTCTGTATCATTTGAAGTGATTATTAAAAATCATTGTGTGTCTTGAAACTTGTAATTTTCCATACACAAACATAGTATAGTGAAATGATCTTGTAATTTAAAATGCACACCTACACATGTAGACATATGAGTATGTTATGAGAAAGAGGAGGTTGGAAAATAGTTGTGTTACAAAACACAATGTTATTAACTTTTTTCATAAAAGTGAAAAAATAGAAAATATAATTCTTGCCGATATTTTTTTGTTATTTATACATGAAAAAAGATCATTATAAAATAATGTAACATATGATTATTTTAAACAAAAGAAAAAAGTTATTCTTAGAGAAAGATTAGAGAGAAAAAGGTTAGAGAATGCATAGTCTCTTTGGAGGTTGAGGTTGTTTGTTATTTTTTTGGATTATCATGGACTTTAAAACCTTTTGTTCTTTGACAAAATATTGGATTGAAGGATTTGGGAACCTACAACTTTGAGAACCAACAAACATTCCTCTAAATCCTACAAGATATGATAATTCCAACTAGTTATGAAATTTTCATATATTCCCAACTAAAAAATATTAACTAACACCTATTAGGAAAAAAATACATACTAAATTTATTAGTCCAAATTACTATTGATATATAAATTAAGCATCCTTAATTTAATCAATTATCAACAGGATTTATTATCACCAAATTTCATACAACAAATCATAAATAATATACTTAATCACTATAAGAAGGCTCAATATCTTTTGGATATGATTAAAGATGCCTAATTCAAAAATTAAATGCATGTAATGATACAAGTTTAAACAAGTTGTACAAACATAATTATAAGGTGTTTTATAATTTATCTAATATATTCAACACTTTATAAAGTTGATGAATGAGAATTGTATAGTGTAAGAGAAATATTCAATAAACCAAAAATAGTTTCTTTTATTTTTTTGTTTGATTTGTAAATTTTTTATTGCAATCATACTGTCTATGTATAATTGGAGGTTAGAAAACACTAGGTGTTCTGAAACCTACAACCCACATACTATTGTAAAACACTCTACACATAAAAACCCAATTGGTTAGTCACCATTTAGGTGAATATGGATAGGTTTATGTATCCCCCACTTGCAACTCCTCCCTGTGCTCTCCACCCTTTAGCTTTGAACATGCAAAATGAAATAATTAACAACCCACATTGTGTTTTACAACCTATAATTATATTGAAATCATATGAATAAATTGAAATGCCATATTTAATCTAATTAAGAGTTATAAATTTTGAGGATTCCTTTCATTACATTTTGCTATGTAAATAACAAAAGGTTTTCATTACAACCATACTATCTATGTATAATTGGAGGTTGGAAAACACTAGGAGTTATGAAACCTACAACCCACATACTATTGTATAACCTTCTACACATAATAGTCTAGTTAGTTATTCACCCCTCAACTCAATTTGGTTAGTTTTATGCATCCTCCACCTGTAACTCCTCCTTGTGCTCTCCACCCTTTAACTTTGAACATGTAGAATAAAATAACTAACAACCCACATTGTGCTTTTCAACTTGCAATTATTCCATGCATTTATTTTACCATCATATGAGGAAATTGAAATGTACTTTTTAGTCTACCTAATACTTGTAATAAATTTTGAAGGTTCCTTTCATTACATTCATACTATCTAAATAACAAAAGGTTTCCATTGCAATCATGTTGTCTATGTATAATAACAGTTTGGAAAGCACTAGGTGTTATGAAACCTATAACCCACCTACATTTCTAAAATCATCTACACATAACAACTGAATTGGTTGGTCACCCCTCAAGTCAATTTGGTTAGTTTTATGTATCTCCAACCTACAACTCTATTAGTTGAATATTTTGTATACCTTGAGGATATGCAAAATGGTGGTTTCAGCCACAGTGTGTGAGTATAATACTCTCCTAATTTAGGGAAGGATCCCCCTTTTTACTAACTAAAACTAAAATGGATGGAACAACAACCTTTCCTATTATTTTAGGAAAGATTATATTCTTTTCTCTTCACATAAAAGTAACAATAACTTTTAGAAAAACTCTTACAACAGCGTTGAAATGAAATTGAGAGAGAGGAAATGAAGTTTCCTGAAAGCACAAAGACTTCCACCACCTCCTCTGGGATGGGAAAACAACCACCAAGCACAAAGTCTTGAAGATCTGAAATCCTATCTACCCTTTTAGAATGATTACTTAAGAACAATATACAACACAAGATAGCACAAAGTCTATAAGTATGATGCACCTGTTAACTACTTCAAATGGGAATTATTACGAGCACAAAGTCTTGCAATTCTTCTCAATTTCTAAATACAAATTATGAATTCAATCTTCAACATTTACATCACAAAGTCTATAGATATTTAGAGTGAAACTTCTCTAAAACTCCAAATGCAATAAGCAGCTCAAAGTCTACAAAATTGAGCTTGAATCCCTCTTGTATAACACTACAAAACTCACAATCAATATATAGAAAATGTCGTCACATAACACCTTGAATCAGCACAAAGTTTGAAAGCAATTTTCCTTCTTTTATTGACTGTAATCTGATTTACAATTAAGCTCAAAGTCTTAAAGTGCACATAAAAACTAGCAGAGTTTGTTGCATTTCCAAAACATAAAAATTACAATAGACACCCTCAAGTATTTATAGGAGAGAAGCCTTGAGAAAAAATTGGGAGGATTCCAACAAACTTGAGAAATTCTCTCAACTACTAACTAACTGTAGTTGACTTATTCAAAATTACAAGTCCTATTGTAATTTGACTTGTAATGTTATTACATGCAATTACAATCTTCAATCATGTGAGTAGCATGGCCACTTGCCATTACAATTTTTGACTTTACATGTAATTTGTCAAAAAAAATTACAAATGCATAATTGAAATTATTCTAAGTGTCCAAGACACAAATCTAACCAAATCATCCTTTATTTGTGATGATCTTCATGTTGCTTCAGGATTTTAGAACTTGAAGTATTCAGGATTGGTGAAGACATCTCAAACTTGGAACAGGAATTTGCATTCTTAATGATCTTTGTGTCCTTGGCGAACTTCAACCTTATCACAGACTTGGAGTAGTACCATTTCTTTAGGAAGGAAGTTCTTCTCTTCGTTACATTCTCTTTCCATGCTTGATTCACTTTGTCCCTAGATGGTTTCATGAGGATTATTGACCTTTGGGCTGCTCCATGAATTATTGTTGTATTTCTTCTTCTTTCGTTCACTGATGAAGAACCCATAACACCTTATTCAAGATGAAATTGTTATAAAACAATGTTCATGCCTTGATTTGTTGGTTTGATAGATTATGTGTGCAAACAAGACTAATAAGGGAAGGGATAAATTAATGCAAAAATGGGCTCACAAGTGAATTTTGGGTTTTGGAGACAGCATTACATGTGTGGAAAAAATAAGAACATTAACTTGCAAATGTGGAGAATGAACATGGAACTTCATATGTGTAATGATAAATACAAGTTTTTCACTTGTGATTGGATCCTAAAGACTCATTTTCAAGTGTTTTTGAGTGCATTTTGGACCAATTTCGGGTTTTGAAAGGCTGACATCAAGTGAACTTAGCAAAAACTTGAATTACAAACTAGAAATCGGGCCTTTCAAATGCCATTACAAGTTACTTGAAGTGGGTCGGACCTTTCCTAAACAAAAACAAGTCGCTTTACTTCACACACGAGCTTGTAATCAGGTCTTCAAGGTGCGATTGTAAGTAATAGCTTGTATTTTACTTGTAACTTATAATTCATGTCTCAAGACCCCCATTACAAGTAAACAACAAAACATAAAGACCTTAACTTGTCATTCGGGTCTTGAGACCTGAATTACAAGTTACAAGTTATAAAAAAGTAATTTAAAAACCTCTTAACTTGAAATTCGGGTTTCAAGGCCCCCAATGCAAGTTACATGAGTTTTATAAAGTGAATAAAGTGCTTTTACTTGCAATTCAGGTTTCAAGAACCCCAATGCAAGTAAAATGAAAATTATAAAATGACTAAAGGTGCTCACTTGCAATTCGGGTCTTGGGACCCCCATTGCAAGTAAACAACAAAACATAAAAAGTGAATAAAAACTAAATTATAAAGTGAAATCGGGTCTTGGGGACTTGATTGCAAGTGAATGTATCACTTGTATTTTAGAACTTGAAACCCCCATACTTGCAGTGATGCCTCTGAAACCCGAAATTGACCAAAAACGTGAGAAAAATGACTCAGAATTTCATGAAAACAAACGAGAGTGAATGAAAAATGTTGTCCAAAAGGACTATAGACCCAAAACTTAAAATTCCCAACCTCTATACCTCGTAATATGTGCCTTGAAGCCTAAAAATGTTAAAGTTTTGATGGGTTATCTCTAATTTTTGCATGTCAAAAATCAGGGACAACAAAATCCTCCCCATGCTCTCCACCCTTTAGATTTGAACATGCATAATAAGATAACTATAAAGTCACATTGTGTTTTCCATCCTACAATTTTTTGTATACTTTTTGTTCCAATCATATGAAGAAATTGAAATGCAATTTTTACTCTAACTAATAGTTGTTATATATTTTGAAGGTGCCTTGCATTATGTTACCCAGATTGTTGTGGCAGTGAGAAATAAGTACGAGATCAATGGCCACTTTGCAAAACCATCGTGTGTACATAACCTTTTTCATTTTGTACAGCTCAATTTCAACAACCAGCATTTTCTCATTATGCAAGGTCACATCACTAAAGTTTTCAACGTGAAACCTCCTAAGATCTTGTTGATACTTGAGGGGGCAAGAGATAGTAAAATGTATGAAATGAAAAAAGAATCTTCTCTAAAAAAACTTGAAAAGAAGCACACCAAAGTGAGTGAGATAGGTAATATATTGACTAATGAGATTCTTCCTGCTCTTGAGAAGTTAAGGAAGGAGTGTGCATAGTATGTGCAATGGGAAAATGGCAATGTAGAAGTGGATAAATTCGAGAGGTTTTTTATTGATTATGAATTTGTGCAAGAAAATAAAGTGAAAGATGATGTTATAAGTGGAGTTGAACAAATGAAGTCAAACATTCTTGAACTTAACAATTCCATGGAAAAAATACAATTGGAAATAGATGATAAGGAAAAGGAAAAATCATATCTAAGTGCAAAAAAATAGAATCAGTTGGGTGGAGACATGAAAGTATTATCTTAAAAGGTAGATAAGTTTTCTAACAAGCTAGTTAGAAGAAATATCTGCATTTTCTAATTAGAAAGACACTCTAAAAGCTAAGAAAAAATGACTACAGAGCTACATAAAAGTATTCAAGAAATTGAAAACTTTATCGAAGAAAGGGATGTTGTCTTGAGGGTTGATGAGGGAGTAGCTTCTCTAAAACTTAAAGTGAAAGATATGAAAAAGAAGTTAGAAGATCATGAAAAGGAATAGTAGGGGGTGTTAATAGGTAAGAGTAGTGGGGATGAAGAAAAATTTCTTGATGATCAACTTGTAGATGCAAAAGCAATAGTTGAAAGTGTTGAAATTGTAGCAAAAAAATAGAAGACTAAAATTAACCACTTATAGGAGGAAGTAAAAGATAAGAAGAATATTTTCTTGTCACAAGAAAAGGAGGTTAATGATGTTGAAAGAGAGCTGAAATTTAAATGACATGATGTTGATAAAATAATGATAACAATGCAAGGTGTTGCTTATGAAAAGGGGCACATGGAGAAATTAGAAAAAGAGTATTTAAAAGATGTAATATAGGGGGATTCGCTGCTCACGATTTCTCTTCATTCAAAGAGCCTCACGAGGCGAACTTCCCTATACTACCTCAATGGAACAACAATGAGAGTTTCAAAATCTGAAAGAGCAGGTCAAATAATTTCTAGATAGACTATCAAGCTCTCGGCCAAAGGACATCAGCGCAGAATACAGACAACGTCGCAATGCGCTGGAGTCCTAGAGGCACGCTGGCATCTCATAAAGACCACAGAACAAGAATGTCTCAGAAAATAACAAATTAAATTCTTCTATCCTAATTACTGAGAACTAATAGAATGTGAGAAAATGACAAGACATGATAAAGTAATAGAAAGTGATAGAATTGAAATAAAGTAAAGTAGAGAAGATAAGGAGGAGAAAGGAAATACTTATGACTACGTGAGTAGTGAAGCTTCCAACTCATGGGTGTCTTCAATACCTGCACACAAGAGGGAGAGAGAAATTGTTGGGTGGTTGAATAGGGGCCTACCTCAGTCAGACCCCATTTTGGTGTTCCCACCTCCACGGACAGCCAGATGGATGGAGAGAAAAGTAGAAATGAAGTAAAGAGCACTAAAGCACTACAAAATAGTGTTATGCTACTCAACCAAGTAATAGAGGAGAGAAGTGAAAGCTTACCACCTCCACCAAGAGCATTCAAGGCTACTTGGGGGAGAAAATGAGAGGAACTCAAGCCTCTGTTGCAATGGTGTTTGTTCCACACTTGCTCTACTGAAGTGGTGGAGTGTTGATGTTGTTGATCTAAAGTGTAAAGTTTTTGGGGATTGAAGAGATGGTGAAGAAGCTTCTTAGAGCTTGTGAATGGAGTGAAGAAGTTCTTAGAAGATGTGAAGAGGGAGAGGGGAGAGGTGTAGAAGATGGTAGAAGATCAGAAGAAGCTCAAATGCATATGGAAGGGATGAATTTGAAGAAGAGATGAAGAGAAACAACCATATTCGGGTCGGTCAGCTGAGGAGGGTGTTACAAATTGACCCCTAATGGGAAGTAAAGGCCTCTGCAAGCTCCAAAAGCGAGAATCTGTCAGGGACATAACCACAAACTTGTGTGGAAATTTGTGTCACATAGGCGTCCCTGATAAAAACACCTCCACCGATGCTCAAAATAGGCACCAAGTGTGATGTAAGCAGTGGGATTTGATGGAATTAAGCCTCTGAACTTAGTTTTCTAAAGTGGATAAAGGAAAAAAGGGGATTTGCACATGGGGTGCAAATTCACTCTTATACATTTTTCCCCCACTTTAGCGAGCATGAACACTAATGAGTGCTCAATAAAGTAGATCAAGAAGAGAGTAGAGTTAGAAATGTATACCTGAACCATCGAGGAAGCATATCGCGATTTGGAAAACCCGAGAGTGTAGGGTCAAAAGAGGACTTCATAGTTTTGTAGAACTATGAAGCTGAAGAAAGAACATATTCTCAGGATGAAGAAGATGCAGATCTTTGATCTAGTATATACAAGAGAGAAGAGAAAGATATAAATGAACAAAGCGCATGGTGAAACAAAACCCACTCAGGAGTAGAACCCACACCACAAAGTAAGCATGTGATAAAAGAAAACCCTGCTCAAGAAGGAGAACATGTATCACAAAAGAGGTGATAAAAGCAAACCCTGCTCGAGGAGGAGAACCCGTATCGCCAAAAGTGAGTGGTGAAAGCAAAACCCGCTTAGGATTAGAACCCGCACCACAAAAGAGGTGATAAAAGCAAACCCTGCTCAAGGAGGAGAACCTGTATCACCAAGTAAAAGCACGTGGTGAAAGAAAAACCCAATCAGGAGTAGAACCCGCACCACAAAAGAGGTGATAAAAGCAAACCCCACTCGAGGAGGAGAACTTGTATCAACAAAAATAGGAGCTCTATAGGTTCTTGGTCCTGTAGAGAGGTATCCCCCCAAGATCACTCGCATGGAGGAAACCTAAGGAAGTGAACTCCGCAGAGTCAAAAAGCAATGACATGTTTACCTGCAGATAGAACGTGTCAAAAAGCGGCCATGTAGGCGAGTACACGGATAGTCACGCAGACCGCCAATAAGTTGGAAAATTTTCAAAGGGGTCCCTCAAGAACCTGGCATGAAAAAAGAGGGGTCCACTCAAGGGACATGTTGTTTGAAAGGTGAGGTCTAGACAAGCTTCCCCCAAGCTAGACACGAAGAATTCAATCGAAAGAAGGCTTTCAAAGAGGTCCCTCAGGAACCCTTCAAAAGGAAGAGGAGTCCACTCAAGGGATGCTTCATCTGAAAGATATAGAGAGAGAGAGAGAGGGATTCCTTAAGAAGGACATATGTATCTCCAAAATGAGTTATCACTGTGCCCAACATTCAGGGGAAGAGAACCATGCAAAATAATTAGAACAGGATAGAGGTAAACCTCAATATCACTTGTCAAACAAAGAAAAAGAAGATGCATCAATCAAACGGGAGGTTGATGGCACCTAAATCAAGAAGTTGTATTTTGTCCTTCAAGGCCTTACATTCACTAGTGGAATGGCGAGGAACTCGATGGTATGTACATAACGAATTTTTATCATGTTCATGAGATTTCTTGCGTGTAGGAGAAGGAATATTGATCAAGCAGGCTTTCAGAAGTTGCAACAAGATACGCTCTTGCTTAGATAGAGGATGAGGAGCAGGAAACAACCCTTTCTCTTGTGGAGAAAAGTTTGACTTCTAATAGGAAGAAGAAGAAGGCATGAAGATAGAAGACAAAGGAGGAGGATCTCCATAGAGAGTATTATTCTGACAAGGATCGTACTCCTCTATAGGATCACCATCATCCTCTTCGACGGGAATACCAACATTAACCTCCTTAACATAAGTGTGATCATATTCCTCAAAAGGAGGATCAACACCAAGAACATTGCAACTTGCATCCACATTACCCCGTGATGCAGAAGAATGATAATCTTCGATAACAGGTGTGGATGATGTTGTCGGAAGGTCTAAGTGGATCGGGTCGACTTTATATTCCTAAACAAAGAAATCAATAAAGTCTAGAGGACCCCAATCATCACCAAGACATGCATTCTTTTGGGAAGAGGAAGACTTAGGATTTATTGCTTCAGAAGGATCTTCCTTAGGGACGTCTATCTCAAGAGTATCCTTTGTAGTAGGTACTATTGGAGTAAACATCGACACAATGAAAGACACTGAAGGAATAAGAGTCTGGCACAACCAAAGCTTGACCAACAACTACCATCTCACATAAGTGCATAGCATCAGGGTCAACCTTGACTGTGACTACTTTATTGTTAGCAATGAACTTAATATATTTATGCAAGGTAGATAGGATTTCACCCATAGCATGAATCCACAGTCTACCAAGAAGAAGGTTATATGGTAACTTTTCTGACATAACATATACAAGGGCAGGTACTGTAATGGGTCCAACCTACAAAGGTAACACTATCATACCTAGAGCTTGTCACGCAACATTATCGAACCCACAAATAACAATAGAAGAAGCATTAATAGAAGATGAGTCAATATTAATCTTAGGCAATAGATCAATGCTACATACATTGAGTGTCAAACTAGCGTCAATGAGAGTACGTCTAATGCCAATTTTATTAATATTAACTAGAATCATTAGAGGATTGGCTTGCTTCTGTACTTCTGGAGGTGGGATCTCCTATGGATAGAACATAATATTTGACAATTCTGCACGAATATACACCATCAATGCATTAGCATCCATCGCCCTAGTGGAAGAAGGCAAGAGGATCTTTTGCAAGGATTCTTGAAACATACCTTGATAAACTAAAGCAGACTAAAGCAAGTCCCATAGCGAGATCTTACCCGGAGTAACCCGAGGTTTCTCAACAAGATTTCAATCATTGGGTGCTTTAGCTGTAGGTTTAGAGGCTAGAGGAAGACTAGATTGTTTATTCATTCTATTCTGATAAGTATGGGCTACCGCTCTATCAGTGGGAGCCGTAGAAAGATCAAGAGATTCACTATCAAATGGAACACCATTAATAGAACAAACCCTTTTAGAATAAGGACTAGCTAGAGTCACGTAACTAATCAATGTCTTAGGCCTTTGAGAGGCAGCAGAGACACAGACTACATTTACAGAATCATCATAGCTAGTAGAACAATTATTTGAATACATATTCTCGACATCAATCCAAACAGGATCAAATGTGGAATAATTATTTGAAGGATCATTCTCAACATCGATCCAAGGAGAATTAGATGTGGAAGGAGGTTCATCAATTGCTAATGCATCATCTCTAGAATAGAGTGCATCAGAACAAAGATGAGATTCATCATTCACGAATGCATCATCTCAAAAAGAGAGTGCATTGGGATGAGAGGTAGATTCATCATTCACAAATGCATAATCTCCAAAAGAGAGTGCATTGGAATGAATAGAAGGTAGAGTAACATTAAGAAAGGTATCGATGATTTTATCTTCTTGAAACAAAACATCCTCCGAAGCTAGAGGAATTTTGTGAGAAGGATCAAAGGTACCAAGTGACATAGGCAAAGCCAAGTCACCATCACATGCATGAAATGGAATATCATTTACATTTTGAACAAATTTAGATACAAAACCAATAAAAGAAGATATTAAATCCATTACAATTTTTTCAATATTTTCTATGTTCTAGTAATTTGCGTTTTCGAAGATCTTCAGAGCGGAATTTTAGGTTGGAACTTGCGTCAGTCCCTAAAATTTGGTTGCCAAAGGAACTAGTATTTTAGCGACTAAAAAATTTATCTAGGAGACCTTTCCAACGGTGAAAATGGTTCTGAAATCCAAGCATCGAGTCAAAAGTTATGACCCCACCAAGTAGGGGTAAATAAATTCCTAGGTTTTTTCGAAGAACACTATTCTTCATGTCGGGTTCACCAAAAATGTAATATAGAGGGATTCGCTACTCATAAGTTCTCTTCGTTCAGAGAGCCTCATAGGGTGAACTTCCCTATACTACCTCAATGGAACAATAACGAGAGTTTTGGAATCCGAAAGAGAAGGTCATAGAGATTTTCTGGACAGACTATCAAGCTCTTGGCCAAAGGACGTCAGTGCAGAATACGGATGACAATGCGGTGCACTGGCATCTTGTATAGACCAGAGGACGAGAATGTCTCAAAAAATAACAAAGTGAATGCTTCTATCCTAATTACTGAGAATTAACAAAATGTGAGAAAATGACAGGACATGATAAAGTAACAAAAAATTATAGAACTAAAATTAAGTAGAAAAGATAAGGAGGAGAAAGGAAATACTTACAAGCGTGCGGGTGGTGAAGCTTCCAACGTGGTTGTCTTCAATACCTGCACACAAGAGGGAGAGAGAAATTGTTGGGTGGTTGAATAAGGGCTTGCCTCATTCAAACCCTATTTTGGTGTTCCCACCTCCACAGACAACCAGATGGATGGAGAGAAAAGTAGAAATGAAGTAAAGAGCACTAAAGCACTACAAAATAGTGTTATGCTACTCAACCAAGTAATAGAAGAAAGGAGTGAAAGCTTACCACCTCCACCAAGAGCACTCAAGGCTACTTGGGGGAGAAAATGAGAGGAACTCAAGCCTCTACTGCAATGGTGTTTGTTCCACACTTTCTCTACTAAAGTGGTGGAGTGTTGATGTTGCTACTATGAAGTGTAAAGTGTTTGGGGATTGAAGAGATGGTGAAGAATCTACTTAGATCTTGTGAATGGAGTGAAGTTATTAGAAGATGTGAAGAGGGAGAGGGAAGAGGTGTAGAAGATGGTAGAAGATCAGAAGAAGCTCAAATGCATATGGAAGGGATGAATTTGAAGAAGAGATGAAGAGAAACAACCATATTCAAGTCGGTCGGCCGATGAGGGCATTACAAATCAACCCCCAATGGGAAGTGTAATGCCTTTGTAGGCTCCAGACGCGGGAATCTATCAAGGACGTAAGTGCTCTGCACGGACATCTACACGCTGTGTGGGAGCCCTTGACAGAAACACCTCCACCGACACTCAAAATAGGCGCCAAGTGTGATGCAAGTAGTGGGCTCAGGTGGAATTAAGCCTCTGAACTCATTTTTCTAAAGTGGATAAAGGAAAAAAGGGGATTTGCACATGTGGTGAAAATTCGCTCTTATACAAAAGAATCTAAGGTTTTTCAAAATTTGAAGGTTGATATTAGGCACCTCTAGACTCAATTAGGAAACCAATGGGTGTTATGAAACCTACAACCCACATACTGTTGTAAAAACCTCTACATGTAACAACCCAGTTGGTTAGTCACCCCTTAGGTCAATTTGGTTAATTTTTTGTATCCCTCACCTACAACTCCTCCTAAGATTTGAATGAGCCAATGAAATAACTCACAACCAACTATGTTTTTCCAGCTTATGATTAAATTTGAGCATTTATTTTTAAATCATATGAGAAAATTAAAACATAATTTATACTCTAAATAATAGTTGTAAATTTTGAAGGTTCCTTTCATTACATTTGTACTATCTAAATAAAAAAGGTTTTCCTTGCAATCATATTGTCTATGTGATGAGGGGCCACACCGCCCAAAACCCACAAAAAACACAATAGATACCAACACAAAATATGCAAGATAGAAAAATGACTCACTTTCAATTATGTTTAGAAAATGAGATTATAGATTAAAAGCTTACATGCTATAGCCTCATGGGCTTGATTCATTACAACAAAATCAACTTTGAAAAGAATTTCTATTATCCAAAGACACAATCAGCACTATCAGGGCCATCTTCTACAACCCCCACTTAACCCTTTTTATTTTCCCTAATAACTGCACTAAAATGTTTTAGAAAGTTCAAATTTCCCCTTTTGTTTTGGTGCCAAAAGTCCCACCATTTGATTTTTGGCCTAGGAAGAAATTTTTAATGAAATTCACTTTTTAGAGGACCAACTTCACACGGCCATAACTTTTGATTTTGATGTCTGATTTGCTATTATTGCATATCATTGAAAAGCTCTCGATGAGCTCTACAATGTGTGAACCCACTGTAGGTCTATTCGTCCACTTTTTGAGCTATTTTTGGGCCTCTAAAGTTTAATATCTAAATTTGAAGCTGCATTGGAGAAATTTCTCAGGACGAAAACTTTAATTTCTCCCACACCATGTAGGGTATTGAGTTGATTCTTTCACGACCTGAAATTTCTTTCAATTATGCTCCTTGGTGTAAATTTTCAGGTCCATACGAGCTCGTTTAGGCTGACTTACTAAAAATAGTAAGTGCCTATTTTTGCTATTTTCTACACCTGACTGTCTTACACCCCTTAAGTGCCATTATGGGACTCAAAACAACTAAATTAAAAAAAAAAAACATTTTTTTTGGGTGATGCAAGATTGCCCTACACCACTGGATGCTCCTGCATCAATATGTATAATTCGAGGTTGGAAAACAGTGGATGTTATGAAACCTACAACCCACCTACTATTGTAAAACCAAATTGGTTGGTCACCCCTCAGGTCAATTTGGTTAGTTTTATGTATCCCCCACTTGCAACTCCTCCCCGAACTCTCCACCCTTGAGCTTTGAATAGGCACAATGAAATAACTCACAACCCACTGTGTTTTCCAACTTGCAATTATTTTGTGCATTTTTTGTTCCAATCATATTAAGAAATTGAAATGCAATTTTTACTCAAACTAAGGGTTGCTATAAATTTTGAAGGTGAATTTCATTACATTGTTACTATCTATAGAACATAAAATATTCATTACAATCAGTCATTTGAGTGTCATACAAATTATTTATGTTTGTGTATTTATCGAACATCCAGAGATAACATTGAAGACCATAATTGATTAGAATGTATCTATGATGAGATTAATACTTGCCCACATAATAAATACACATTACATTTATTGCTATACATTTATTCATTTATGCAATAAATAAATATTCTATGTGTTTATCATCTGGCCATATGTGACTTGCATGTAATTGCATTGCTAAGGAGAGAAAAGATTCCTATTGTCACTTTGGATGGAAGCATAATCTAGGTGGAAAACCATAAAGTTAGGGTTTCAAAAGAACCATGCAATTAATTTGTTGGACACCATTGTATGCTATATTTAAAATATGTTGAGCTCAAATGATTTAAATGTCAACTTTTTTATTTATTTTTAATTAAGTTAACATAATTAATAAGACTTGAGGTGGCATTGCCTACCATTATTTAACATTGTTTATAAAGAAATTTTACATGGCAATAAAATTTTTGATATAAAATCTACAAGAACATAGTCTTCAAAGATAGGAAAATAACATAATTCTACACCATAATTTTTCAATAATTACATAATCAAAGATAGAATGCACAATGACTATTCTCTACCCCTCTCATCATCTCCTACGTTGCCTATTCTGCACAATTGATAAGATACTTTGATAAAATCTTATAGGTTTCTTTGGTTCCTTGACACTAAGGGTGGGGTGATTCCACTTGCATGAATCCTCGCTATTATATGTGTAACAAGAGGGTTACGGGGAGCCTGTGCTTTGACTTGTTGTCACTTATGATTGCACCCTAAAAAAGTATGAAACTTAGCCATCCTGTGAAACATGTAATCACCCTCAAGATGTGGGTTGCTTATAGCAAGGATGAATCTCTAGAGTGGGTTGGTTCCCTTGGTGGATCACCTAAAACTACTAAAAATCTCAAGGGAAAGGGATAGAAGGATTCTTGAAATGAAAATACTAAAACTAAGGAGGCGATGTACCCAAAATTGGAAGTTCTAATTACTATTCTAACTCACAATAAACATCAAGAAAATACCTTTGATCTCACAAAGTTAAGTTTTAAACATGCAATACATAAGTGTTTCATATGAAGTTTTTAATTCAATGTCTGCTTGAAGGAAAACAAAGTAATCACAACCTATTAAAACAACTCAACACAACATATGACCTACATTAAACATGGGATTCTTGCTCCAAGGTTGCATGAATGAGACATAACAAAGGATTAATTATAAATTAGATCACAAATTTCTATATCAAATCATTCCTTGCAAAAATGAAACAAGAGAACTAAAGAAGGAACCCTGCTGCCATTTTATTGATTTTGAAAGGGGTTTTGTTGTTACAATGATTTTCTCCAAAAAAGAGTTACCAGACAAGACTTTTTCTAAGCAAAAAGAAGTAAGAAATTAAAAGAAAAAAGGTATAAGAGATTCTTTATAAAGAAGATTCTCAAATTAGACCTGTGCATGAAAAGGGGTTGCTAAATGCTGACAAACTACTACAAATTCCCAAAAATCAGCCTTGATGATGACTTAAAACATTGAAAACAAATCACTAATGGAGAGAAAAGGGGGAACCTAATCTAGGTCCCCTCATTTTGAGCTAGAGATGATTGATGTGTTTCCAATTTATATTTTGAATTCTACTCTTGCTATAATCACTTCCAAAATCCCTAAAAATCAGGTCATTTGGTCAATGCTTTTGATTTAGAAAGATTGTCACTAGCATGAAATTTTGTCATTACCCTTTAACACTAAAAATGCCTTCAAATCAAATAATCAATCCCTTTAATAAATCCTCAAATAGTACAAAATATGCATACTCATTAAGCACCCTCCTTTTGGAGGCCTCCATTGCTACCATGACTTGCAAGATAATTTTTTTTAAAAATGAGTACTTTTGCATACTCAGTAAGTACCCTCCTAGTCCCATTATACTTGTCTTAATTCCTTGCCTTCCATAAATTCCATAAAATCTATTAGTAAAACACATCCAAAATAAATTGCACATTTTATCCAGCTTGTTATCAAGACCCATTACAATTAATCTTTGAATAACATCACCATACTTACCCCAGATTTTCAATTTATCACAAAATAAATACCAAATTTCCTTTGCATATAAACAATCAAAGAAAATATATTTGATGCTTTCACATACCCTACATATGATGTAAAGACCAATGTCAAAAAATTTACATTTATAAGGCAACCTTTGTAGTGTGAGTAGCCATCTGAAATAGGCTTTCTTAGGTTCATTAATATTATACTATGTTTTGAAAAATGTATTTCCACTTCTTATCTAGGATTTTAATGCCCCAACAATTGTTACCGTGTTCTTTAATAGAGTTAGACTTCATTAAGGTACTATAAATTATTTTGTATTTTATATTAATTAAGGGTCAATTATGTATCCATTTAAGCTCCTAGTATTGCATATCATTTTGAATGCATGTGACAAGAAATTTTAGTTCTTTACAAGCCTCCCTTAGGATAGAATATGTCCTCTAGTTAGATTTTGGAAGGTCATTCATATTGTTTTGTAAAATTGTAGGTTGGAAAATACTCAATGTTATCAAACCTGCAACCTGCATGCTATTTTAAAACCCTTTACAAATAACAACCTAATTGGTTCACCTCATATAATTTAATTGCAAAGCCCACATTATGTTTTCCAACATAAAATTATATAGGCATGTTGTTTTTGGTTTCTCTACATGTTATTCTAGAACTATTTCAATTGTAGAAAATAAATGTAGGTTGGATTTCCATAATGGGTTGTGAGTTATTTCATAATGCTTCCTCAAATAGTTCTAGCATGAACATTAAAAATGCAAATTTTACAAACCCTTGACAAAAGCACACAAATAACTATGCATGTCACTATGGAACTCCCACTTCCATGTAGCAATTTGCATTCAATCTAGGTGATGTCATTAGGTCATGGGATCGCAACCATATATATTTTTTGTACATTTTTTTGGAAAATTCTACATCATCAAATGAATATTTAATGGTGTATTTAGCAAGGGAATTTTGATTCACACTCTTTTTAGAATAAAAGTTTTGGAATTCACCAAGAATCATAAATAATAAAATCGAATATAAATATAGAGCATTTTTTATAAATATTCTACATGATTTGATACACAACAATCAATTATTAAGTTGTCTTATGTAGATTTTCACACTAATTCATTGGCATTTATGCAAAAAATTGGCACAATGCAAAACATCTAGTTGGTAAATCAATATCATAGGATTACAATTACTTGTGAGACCATGTGTATTTTATATTAGTGATGATAAAGAGCACAATACATACTTCATGCAAAATTGCTTTCAATCATTTTATATCACTCTTGTTAGAAAAGATGTAGATTTTTTTTAATTATTTCATTAGACGGGCTTGCCACACAATTCAAATTTCATAAATTTTTTTTTTGTATTTTTTTAATGATGCAAACAAAAACACCAACCCATCCACATACTCATACAGGTCACAAAGATTAATAGAGGGAAAAATTTAATTTAAATCTGAGAACGTCTTCCATTCATATTGAAATAAATACAAATTTAATCAATATAATTTTAAAAAACACTCTACTCAAGAAATGAGTGTTCCTTGCTCTTTTTGTAGCTACTTCTTGCTGCCCCAAAGCTCTCCTTGTTGCTGTTCAAAATTTCACAGAACTCCTCCAAATCTTTGTACCTCTCATACTCTAGTGCCTTATCTTCTCTTCACTGGTGTTGCTCAAATCTGCAACACAAAACCCCCAATGATACCTCTACAGAGGCATCTTTCTCCTTCCCATTCCTCTGAAACTTCTTCCCACGTTTTTCTTCAAAAACTCTTGAAAAATGCATTGAAAATCATCCATTATTGTCCTGGAATGGGCTCCCAACTCTCCCCCAAGAATAGCTCTGCATATGCTATGTTTATTTAGCCTTAAATGAGGTATTTAAACTTTTAGAAACTCCTTCAAATGCTGCCTTTAATCAAGGGGCATTTTTCTCTATTATGAGAATTTTAAAAAATTTAAAATCTTGATTTTCAATCTCTTTTATGCTCCAAAATTCCCCCATATGATTTATGCAATAGATAAATGATTAATGAATGAATAAAAACTGATATTTAATTTCCATGATAGCCATTATACCTTTCCAAAATAAAATTGATCAAATTGGTGCTTTGGAAGTGCACAATTGAGTGTTGGTAGGAAAAAAAAATAAAAGAGTTGATTCACATAAAAATTGGTGTGCAATCTTGGAATGGTATCCAATGGACCCCTGCAAAAGGTTTTTGCCCAAACCTTCATGGATTTTAAAATTTCAAACTTTTTAAAATTTGTTGACATTATTTTAACCAACTTCTAGCATTAAAATCTCCCAAACTAGAAAATTATGACTTTGATTCTTGTTTACAAATTGTGTGTGCCACCTCCATGAATGCCCCTACCAAAGTATTCTACTCCAATCCTTATAAGTTTTCTAGAAATAATTTTTGAAAATTGACTGCAGAGCCTTAGAACAACAATTTGATAAAAACTAACTTTATTCATATTTGAACACTCCAAGAGCTTTTCCAAAGTTGAGAGATGTCAAATGAAACCCAAAACACACCAAAACTAAATTCAAACCTGAAGCTTGTTTTTGGTTGATGTTGATTTCCAATCTGTTTGGATGCTCCTGCATCAAACACACCAAATAGGAAAAAAAATGAGTAGAATTCACAAAATGGAGTGGACTAGGAGGACTACTCTTTCAAGTTGTGGACAACCTGTAGTGAACTCCATCACTGATTTAGTTAAAAAAAAATTCTTCCTCCGCCTCTTCTAGCACTTAGCTAGGATACTTGCCATTCTCCTCCACCAAGTGTGCACTATATTCATCCTTTTTTTCATGGACTCACATCCACCATAGACCATCCTCCTCCATCATATCTCTTGTTTCCTCCTTTCCTTCATGAGATCCAACCCACCACAAACCGACCACCTCCACCAAGTTCCTCTTGCACCATCATCTACAACCTCTATGCACAAACATGCAGCATTTGTATACCCATTCACAACTACAACTTCATTTTCCACTATTGCAAACTCTTCTTTAAATGGTAGTCATCGCGTCTAAACTTAAAATCAAAATTTACCTTATAAATGTTGCTATACCTTCTTCTTCTTTCACCTTGTTTTCAATGCAACTTTTCACTTTGTTGGTGCCTTTAGAAAGACATTCTACTACTGCAAACTAATTTTCTACACCCAAAACAATGTTAGAATAATAATCTTATGACATCATCCACCTTCTACAACAAGTAATCAATTCTTATATCAGGGAATCTTCACCTTCATCATTCTCAAATAAGGAATCATCAGTAAACTCTAACTTCACATTCACATCTTGCTCATCACTCTCACCTATCTCCAACACATATACTACTGCAACCACATCCTTATTCTCATCATAAAAATCATAAAAATTAGAAATTACCTCATTACCTTTTCCTACAACCTTTGTGTTAGCTAAAATTTTCTCATTCCACTCTCTTTTGATTGCTTCCAATTGCATTAGAAAATCATCCTCTTCCTCAGCAACCCACTTGTCAAACTTAGGACCGCCCATATTCATAATTTTTTATTGCAAACCCTCTTCATCCACTTCACACGATGCACTCCGTTCACTTGGTATCTCTGCAACTTGCACCTCATCATCTTCTTCACTTGTGTCAGCTACCCCGACATATTCTTTCTTACATTCAACCCCTACCAAAGGGCTACAACACTCTTTCTTTTTCTCTTCTTTTTGTTGTCCTCTTCTAAGAGAACATTCTTCTTCATATATCTCTCTTCCCACATTCTCATTTCCTCTTTAATCTTCTTTTCTAATATGTTCACTTCAGCCTAGAGCTTTTCAAACTCTTCACAATGCATTTTATTTTCCACGTATTTCCAATATTGTTCCTAGAATAAAATTCTTATTGGCCTCCTCAAGACCCATCCCATCCTCTCAACTGTTGCAAATTTCTCAACTCACATCACATGCCCTGCAATCTACAAAGGCATTTCCTTCGTGGCTTCCTAGCTCGCAATTGCTCAAGGATTCTCTCTTACCTACAACAATCCTTTTGAGCTTTCCACAACCACCTACTCTTCTCTACCAGTAGGTCATGGTGTATGTTGTCTCACATTCAACGATCTATCCACACACTCATGATCATTGGCTCTAATATTGCTAATGCAAACAAAAACACAAACCCATCCATAGACTCGTACAAGTCACAAAGATTAACAAAGGGAAAACATTTAATTTAAATCTAAGAACATCTTCCATTCATATTGAAACAAATACAAATTTAATAAATATAATTTTAAGAAACACTCTACTCAAGAAATGAGCATTTCTTGCTCTTTTTATAGCTACTTCTTGCTGCCCCAAAGCTCTCCTTGCTGCTGTTCAAACTTTCATACAACTCCTCCAAAATCTTTGCACCCCTCACACACTGGTGCCTTATCTTCTCTTCACTGATGCTGCTCAAATATGCATCACAAAACCCCAATGCTACCTCTACAGAAGCATATTTCTCCTTTCCATTCCTCTCAAACTTCTTCTCACGTTTTTCTTCAAAAACTCCTGAAAAATGCATTGAAAATCATTCATTATTGTCCCGGAATGGGCTCCCAACTCTCCCCCAAGAATAGCTTTGCATATGCTATGTTTATTCAGCCTTCAATGAGCCATTTAAACTTCCAGAAACTCCTCCAAATGTTGTCTTTACTCAAGGGGAGTTTTTCTCTATTATTAGAATTTTAAAAATTTAATTTTTTTTATTTTCAGCCTCTTTTATGCTCCAAACTACCCCTGATGGCACTTTTAAAAAATTTGTAAATTTTAGTGTGCTCATGTGAAAACCCTAGGAACTTTGACCTAAAAATATTTGTCACATCTGCTATAGGGTTCTTATATGAGGTTTAGGGTTTTATTTTTTGTTTCTTGGCATCTATTTTTGGCTGCTGGTTGTAAAGTGTTTATTGTCGATTGGGGAGAGGAAGGAAATCCTCATATTTACATCATCATGTGACTATCATTCTACGACCGATTTTTCTCCTGGGTAGGTCTGAATCATCCTTTTTATAGGCTAGGGGAATAATCTTTTGATCATTATGTCCTTTATTCCGCATGATTTTAAAGTTGTGAGCTTACCATTTTCTTGTTGCTCTAGAGAAGTCCCCCCTTTTAAGAACAACTTGTAAGCACGTGCATAAAGTTTTCACTTATGTCTCGGTGACCTTTGTAACTCATTGCTCATTGCTGGTTTGTTCATAAGTTTACACTATGTAATAGCGATGAGCGATGAGCGATACTTTCCTTTGATATTTCTCATCGCTAATGGCATTTGATCCTTCAAATTTGTAATAGTGATGAGTGATTCTCTTTGTCTTATGCTCTTATCGCTCATCACAAATGGCCATTAAAAAGAACATATGTAATAGCGATGAGCGATATGTTGTTACACCATATGATTGTGGATGTATTGTAAAAAGTTGTTCTCATGTTAGCAATGTGTGATGAACCTTATAAATAATATAAATTGTTCATCACTAATTTCTTGCACAATGTATGAGGAGAATCAGCGATGAATGAAGGCTTTATCACTCATCGCGGATTAACTTTTGAACTTATGTTCTCAATCAGCGACAAGCGATCACTGCCTTCTAAAAGGGTTTTTTCTTTCGCTAATTTTAATTGATCTTATGGGCGATATCTTTGGTGCCACTTGTTCATGCAGGTGCATGTTTCTAAGATCTATTGTTTTCATAGTATCTCTCATCATTGATGTGATCCTAGGGATAACATGTGAATTGGCGAGAGCATGATGAAGGAACAGGTGTGACCGGGAGTCAGGCCATTAAATTAAGGGATAAAATCCATCACAAAAATATTTCCATCATTGATAGACCTGAGTGACGATGAAATAAATCAATGGTAGTTGATAACCATAAATGAAAGGAGCAATGTGGTGTAAAGAACCGGACTAAAAAAAAAATTCTTTTTTCAAAAGTAATTACAATCAACACGCACCCGTTAAGGTTAGCTCTAACCAAAATGATGCAAAAGGTAACTCTAACCATAATGTACACCAAGATCCCGATGTGGGCAAGGTGTGAGCATTGGTCAGAGGATCTAATGGAAATGCAAACTGGAAGGGAACTCTAACCAAGAATGTGCCTGTGTAGACGAGCATATGGTCAAAGGATCAATGCATGATCAACTGAAGTAACCCTAACCAAGAATGGCACCGAGTGATGGCGAGCATATGGTCAAAGGGTACCTAAACTACCAACTGAAAGAAAATAGGCGGCAATGCCAGCCCCTTCCACTTCTTCAGTGGGTATTACAATGAAATACAAATGTAAATATGAGCTAGTCAGTAATACTGATAGCTTTACAATGAGTATATTTTCCTGCAAGCACACTGTTTAGAAAGATAATCAAGCTGCAATAGTAGAGAGCTCTTCCAAATGTTTTATATGACTTCAATAGCTCATTTCCCAACCAATAGATGAATTTCCAAAACCTGGTTAATCAGACCTGCAACAAGGAATGAAGAAATCTGCAACCTAGCACTCACTCAAATGCTTGTATCTTGCTCAAATCTCATCCTATTGACATGAAATCAAATGCAGATTGCTCTAAGGATAAAGGCGCCAAAAATGAAAACCTAAAACCTCACCAAACAACCTCCATTTATTTTGCACAAGTCCCAAGGCATCCCTAGAATGGTACGGCCCAGCTGCAAGGGCAATTTTGTTCTATAAAATCAAGGACACTTCAATAAAATTTACAATTTAGCTAGAATGGTCGCCCCTCATAAACAAAAGGATAGAAACAATACCCATAACATTAGCATTTTTATTTCACGAGCTATGAGCAAATCTTACATTCCTCAATGACATTCAGCAACTCCAGAAATATGACAGAAAATGCAAACTAGAACTCCAAAATGTGAATACTCAACTGAAAATGCAAATCAAACCTATTACAAACTAACTCTCAACTAGTTGCTATCTTTCAAGCAAGAAGATGAGCCATTGCTAGGTGTGCTTTCCTCGAAGCGAGTGCCTGAAGAGAATTCAACAACATAACAGTGTAGTAGACAAAAGATCCCAAATGAAAAGTTGAGGCTTGAATATAAAGAAATGAAGAGAGCCTTCTAGAAGCTTCAAGAAGGGCGCCCAAACCCTAATTTTGAATTCAACACATTCCCTCCAAAAGTGGCATCCTTTTCCTTTTAATAAAATATTTCACTTTTATAAAAAATCCATCTCTCCTCAAGTAGGCGTCCATTTCATTTAACCCCATAATTTGACTTCAAAATATAATTTATCTCTTAATGAAGTATTGACCCATTAGGTCCCCTTTTTAAAAACAACATAAAGTTGTAATGCTAGGCAAGGGGGTGTTATAATATAAAAATATAATATTATAATGTGAAAATACTTATCTCTCCATGGAAAATGTACCCAAAGGCCAAAAACGGAAGTGCCGGCTGAACCAACTGAAGAAGACCAACTGAGTTGAACCCAACTCGTCCACTGCCAAAAATAGAATTTACTAAAAATAGTAAATTCATCAAGTTGCTTGAAACACCAATCTAACCATACCACCGTGAAGCTCTCTGAAAACCCAAAAAGAATCTGCAATCCGATTTCCAAACTTCAAGCAACAACTTCCTCAAAAATAGGAAACCCTAATTTCACCATCCGAGTAACCTACAAGTCTCCGAAATAGGCCAACGGACAACTGAAACGATCACATTTGAGAAGGGGACATTACAGTCCGCCCTCCCCAAGATTGCTTACCCTCAAGCAATCGCAAGTCTGGATGCTATAGAATCTCCTCATTCTCCCAAGTAGCATCCTCCAAGGGTAAATTCTTCCACTTCACCAAGTACTCTTTGATTGTTCTCCTCCTCAAAGAACGCTCTTTGGAATTAATAATCTCTTCAGGAATCAAGGTCAACTGCCCTTCTTCATCTAAGGGAGGCAACTGTGATGAAGCAACAACATTGTGTCCAAGTGCCTTCTTGAGGCGAGACACATGGAAGACGTTGTGGACCTTACTACTTGATGGTAGTTCCAACTCATAAGCCACTGCTCCAACCCTTCTGACAACTTTGAATGTCCCATAGAAGCGAGGTTTGAGCTTCTCCGCTCCACTCTTCTTGAGTGTAGACTGTCTATAAGGCTAAAGTCAAAGATAAACCATATCACCAACCTCAAATGAATGCTCAACACGTTGTTGATCAGCATATATCTTCTGCTAATTTTATGCTATTTGAAGGTTGTTCTTCAAGGACTTCAAAATATCTTGACTTTGTTGCAACCAATCCTTGGCTTGAGGAGCTTTGCTGTCACCAAACACCAAATCAGAAAAGCTAGGGGCCTCGTAACCATAGAGAGCCATGAACGGAGACATCCTTATTGACATGTGGAAGGATGAATTGTAGCAATACTCCCCAATGTGAAGCCATTTCACCCATGCTCTTTGCTGCTCCGAGACATAATTTCTAAGATAGCCCTCCAACCATTTGTTCACTATCTCAGTTTGACCATTTGTTTGAGGGTGATAGCTAGTGCTCAGAGTAAGCACTGTACCACTCATCCTGAAAACCTCTTGCCAAAAGGTGCTTAGGAACTTACTGTCCCTATCACTTACAATTTTTTTCGGCAACCCATGCAATCTAAACACTTCATTGAAAAACAGATCTGCAACTTGAGCTACTGAAAATGAACTGGTAATGGCAAAGAAATGAGTAAATTTTGTTAATCTATCCACCACAACATAGATACAATTTTTTCCTTGAGCCCTAGGCAATCCTGCGATGAAATCCATCAAAATGCTTTCCCATTTTTGATTTGGAATGGGAAGTGGCTTCAGTAGACCAGCTGGAAGAGAGTGCTCATTTTTGCTCATTTGACAAGTGTTACACTCCTTGATGTAATGTTGAACTTCCTCTTTCAACCCCTTCCAAGAGAACCTCTCTCGAATCTGCCTATATGTCTTGAAATACTGTTGATGACCAGCAAGTGGAATGTCATGGAAGGTCATCAAAATCTTCTTCTTAAGTTTGGAATCAGCCACCAAAAAGATTCTCCCCTTGTAATGTATCAAACCATCAATTACCTTGTACCTTTCATCATGAAAAGTACCTTCAATGATGCTGGTTGCGAACTGATTTTTGGCATAATCAGCAAGCAACGTCTCCTTCCAATCAGCAGTAAGCTCACACAATGAGCTCAAATGAGGTCTTTTGGATAAAGCATCAGCCACAATGTTATTCTTCCCTTTGACATACTCAATGTCAAAATTGTAAGCTTGAAGCTTACTCACCCACTTCTGTTGTCTTTCATTCAAATCCTTCTGATGCATGAAGTGCTTGAGACTATTGTGATCAGTCTTGACCACAAATTTGTTCCCCACCAGATATTGTCTGAACTTGGCTAATGCATGCATGATTGCAAACATTTCTTTGTCATAGATA
The DNA here is from genome assembly GCA_007258455.2 of Sequoia sempervirens. Lineage (NCBI taxonomy): Eukaryota > Viridiplantae > Streptophyta > Pinopsida > Cupressales > Cupressaceae > Sequoia > Sequoia sempervirens. The sequence continues at coordinate 33,913,027 of VDFB02281492.1, forward strand.
GAATAGGTCCTTTCAACACCCCTTAGTTTTCTACTTTCAAACACAATGGGATGTTTGTCTTGCATCAAAATAGCACCAACACCTTCTCCTGATGCATCACATTGCAACTCAAAAGGCTTGGAGAAATCTGGTATGGCCAACACTGGACAAAAACTCATGATTTTTTTGAACTTATCAAACACATTTTGAGCCTTTTCTGACCAAAAGAAAGCTCCCTTCTTAGTGAGGTCAGTAAGAGGAGTGGCACTTTGAGAGTAGCCCTTCACAAATCTTCTATAGAAGCCACAAAGACCCAAGAACCCCTTCAAATGAGTCAAGTTCTCTGGAGGTGGCCAATCAACTATTGCCTTGATCTTTTTAGGATCAACCTTCACTCCATCAGTGCTGATTATATGACCAAGGTAGAGCAGCTCTTTCATTCCAAATTCACATTTGGACTCTTTGGCAAACAAACTCTCTGATTCAAGAATGCTAAGAACTTCCTCCAAGTGCTTGAGATGTTCTTCCCAAGTCTTGCTGAAGATGAGAATATCATCAAAGAATATCAACACAGATTTCCTCAACTGTTTCCAGAAAACTCTATTCATACAAGACTGAAAAGTGGCTGGAGAATTAGTCGACCCAAAAGGCATGACTAGAAACTCGAAGTGTCCATAGTGGCATCTGAATGTCGTCTTCTCAACATCTGAACCTCTCATCCGGATTTGATAGTAACTTGACCTCAAATCAATTTTTGAAAAGAACTTGGCACCATGTAGCTCATCAATGAGCTCATCAATCCGAGGAATAGGATATCGATTATTTATTGTGCTTTGATTCTTGGCACGATAATCTACACACATGCGGATGGTTTCATCCTTCTTCTTCACAAGAACTAGTGCTGAAGCAAAGGGACTCTTGCTTGGATGAATGAAACCCATCTCCAAGAGTTCTTTTATGTTTTTCTTGATCTCATCATTCTACTTCTTATGATACCGATATGGTGTTGTGATGACTGGCTTGGCTCCTTCTTTGAGTTCAATAACATGCTCAACTCCTCTTTCAAGAGGTGGCCCAGGAGGTAAATCAGCAAACACCTTACTCCTCTTGGTAAGTATAGACTGGATGTCTGGAGGATAGTCCCTCTTTGTCTCAACTGGACTAGCTGGAAGAACCATGCATTCCGTAGCCCACTCAACTTGATCGTGCTGAATCAGCCTCTCCATTCTTTTGAATGAAACAATTCGAGGACCTCCATTGGACATTCCTCTTAACACCACCCTCTTTCCATCAGATTGGAACTTGAGCTCCATTGTTTGCAAATTGAGAGAGATTTCACCAAGTGAGTGTAACCATTGAATACCGAGTACTGCATCTATGTCTCCAATAGTAACCACATAGAAGTCATCCTTGACTTCATAGTTGCCCAACTGCATAGACATGTTAGGAACTCTTTAATTGCATGAAATATGAAACCCATCAGCCACCATGACTTTGAATCCTTCAATTCTTCTATTTTGAGACCTCTCTTTGCAACCACACCTTCATCAATGAAGTTATGTGTTACCCTAGTATCAATTAAGGCAACAATACGATGACCTCCAATCCCACCACGAACCTTAAAAGATTTGTTCTTTTGGAAACTAGAGAGTTGGGCAATAGGGCCCCCAACTCCTTGCTCATGATCGGACTCTTCTGGAGCTCTTTCTTCCTCGTTGTCCCCAAAATAAGACTGCTGATCAGACATATCAGATTCTGATCCATAATCAGAATAAGCCCCCATTTGATTAGAACGCCCTCTTCCAGGACATTTATGACCCTTAACCCAAGGCTCCAAACATGTATAACACTTGTCCTCTTTTCTAAGCTATTCACGTTGCTCTTCAGTCAACTTGGGTGGGAACATCTTGTGCTGATTTGAAAAATGCCTCTTATCCTTCTTGTGACCAAAGGGCTTTGGTGGAAATTTAGGCCTAGGGGTTGATAACTCCATACTTCAAGACTTTTTGATGGCTTCTTCGAGACTTGGTAGATCGAAGGCTTTAACCCACCCTTTCAAGGGCTCAACCAATCCTTCAAAAAACAATACAACCAATCTTCTTTCAGTGATGTTGGGCACCATCACAGAAAGCCTTTGGAAATCAGCTATGTAAGAATCCAAGGAGCCATGCTGCTTCAATTGTGCAAGCTCACGAAATTTCACTTCAGGATCCTTAGTGTCGAACCTATCAATCAGCTTATTGGTGAATTCATCGTAGGTTTGAATGAGGTTGTGGCCAAGCGTGACCAAACCATGGTACCAACACTCATGGGAATCCCCCTCCAAATGTAGTGTTGCAAACTTGATGGCATCTTCTTCTGGCATGGGACGAAGTGAAAGGTAATTGTCAAGCTTCTAAACCCACAATCTTGCTGAACACATACCACTTCCATCGAAGTGAGCCAAGGACACCTTCCTAAGGGCTTGTTGAAAATCAGTCCTAAGAGCCATTGGAGCTCTATTATCAATTCTTCCTCCGTTTCTTCTATTTCTTTGGTTCAAGAATTGATCAAATGACCATTGGTCTCTAAGATCGGGGGGTAAGGTGGTGTACTCCAAGTAGGCTTGTCGGGCATTATCTGCAAAAGGAATGGCAGCTTCAACTTGCAGTTCCTCCCTCTAAGTGAATGTAGGAAAGAGAGGCCTAGAGGTTGATCCTCTAGAGGTGGCCTCATGCTAACCAATAGTTCTACTCCCTCCATTTCCATTGTTCCAATTGACTCCACTGTTTTCTCCTGTAGCATGGTTTTGATTAGAAGTATGAATCTGAGGAGTTTGCTGGTCCATTCGAGCAAGTAACCGGGACATCATCTCAATCATCCCATCAAACTTCTTTTCCATCCTTGCATCTTTCTCATCCATGGCCTGCTTAAGATTGTCTGACATGTTCTCAATTGTTTTACCAGTATCTACTATTCTTCATGTTTCTCTCAAGGCTTCTGACAAAGTATCTGCTTCTGGCACTGGTGGAAACTGTGTATGTTGTCTTCTAGCCTAACTTCTGGTGAAGTATTTGCAATCATTGTCACTCATTTGACAACTGAATCACTATAGGGCACAGGTTGGCAGAATCATGGCTCTGATACCACTGTAAAGAACTGGACTAATTTTTTTTTTGTTTTTTAAAAGCAATTACAATCAACACGCACCCGTTAAGGTTAGCTCTAAACCAAAATGATGCGGAAGGTAACTCTAACTAGATGTACACCAGGATCTCGATGTGGGCAAGGTGTGAGCATTGGTCAGAGGATCTAATGGAAATGCAAACTGGAAGGGAACTCTAACCAAGAATGTGCCTGTGTAGACGAGCATATGGTCAGAGGATCAATGCATGATGAATTGAAGTAACCCTAACCAAGAATGGGGCCGAGTGATGGCGAGCATATGGTCAAAGGGTCCCTAAACTACCAACTGAAAGCAAATAGGCAGCAATGCCAGCCCCTTCCACTTCTTCAGTGGGTATTACAATGAAATACAAATGTAAATATGAGCTAGTCAGTAATACTGATAGCTTTACAATGAGTATATTTTCCTGCAAGCACACTGTTTAGAAAGATAATCAAGCTGCAATAGTAGAGAGCTCTTCCAAATGTTTTATATGACTTCAATAGCTCATTTCCCAACCAATAGATGAATTTCCAAAATCTGGTTAATCAGACTTGCAGCAAGGAATGAAGAAATCTGCAACCTAGCACTCACTCAAATGCTTGTATCTTGCTCAAATCTCATCCTATTGACATGAAATCAAATGCAGATTGCTCTAAGGATAAAGGCGCCAAAAATGAAAACCTAAAACCTCACCAAACAGCCTCCATTTATTTTGCACAAGTCCCAAGGCATCCCTAGAATGGTATGGCCCAGCTGCAAGGGAAATTTTGTTCTATAAAATTAGGGACACTTCAATAAAATTTGCAATTTAGCTAGAATGGTCGCCCCTCATAAACAAAAGGATAGAAACAATACCCATAATATTAGCATTTTTATTTCACGAGCTATGAGAAAATCTTACATTCCTCAATGACATTCAACAACTCCAGAAATATGATAGAAAATGCAAACTAGAACTCCAAAATGCGAATACTCAACTGAAAATGAAAATCAAACCTATTACAAACTAACTCTCAACTAGTTGCTATCTTTCAAGCAAGAAGATGAGCCATTGCTAGGAGGTGTGCTTTCCTCGAAGCGAGTGCCTGAAGACAATTCAGCAGCATAACAGTGTAGTAGACAAAAGATCCCAAATGAAGAGCTGAGGCCTGAATATAAAGACATGAAGAGAGCCTTCTAGAAGCTTCAAGAAGGGCACCCAAACCCTAATTTTGAATTCAACACATTCCCTCCAAAAGTGGCATCCTTTTTCCTTTTAATAAAATATTTCACTTTTATAAAAAAATCCATCTCTCCTCAAGTAGGCGTCCATTTCATTTAACCCCATAATTTGACTTCAAAATATAATTTATCTCTTAATGAAGTATTGACCCATTAGGTCCCCTTTTTAAAAACAACATAAAGTTGTAATGCTAGGCAAGGGGGTGTTATAATATTAAAATATACTATTATAATGTGAAAATACTTATCTCTCCATGGAAAATGCACCGAAAGGCCAAAAATGGAAGTGCCAGCTGAACCAACTGAAGAAGAAGACCAACTGAGCTGAACCCAACCTGTCCACTGCCAAAAATAGAATTTACTAAAAATAGTAAATTCATCAAGTTGCTCGAAATGCCAATCTGACCATACCACCGCGAAGCTCTCTGAAAACCCAGAAAGAATCCGCAATCCAATTTCCAAACTTCAAGCAACAACCTCCTCAAAAATAGGAAACCCTAATTTCACCATCCGAGTAGCCTACAGGTCTCCAGAATAGGCCAACGGACAACTGAAACAATCACATTTGAGAAGGGGACATTACATGTGGCAGCATTTGTGGATCTCGCGCAAAGCAAGAAGGGGATCGGTGAAAGAACTAGATGACTGTTGATAAAATTTTAAAGCAAGGTGATCCAATGAGCAGAAAGTCGTCATATGGGTAAGTCATCACTAATGAACACCTTAGGATTAGGGAAGGATCAGCGATGAAGTGAGAAGGAGTGCAAGGAAAGTTTCTCTCCAAACTGACCTTATGTACTTCGCCGATATAAATGAAGAAGCATGAATTAGGTTGGCAATACATGCCACATTGTCAAGACATGTATGATTAAATCAGGGTTAAGGAATAACGTGTCAATATTTGAGATAGCATCATTGTTTTCAAGAAGCAAGTTGATGATAGTAAAAAAATGATGCTCATGGCCACCTTAGATGAAATATTAATTACTCTTAGATGAACGGTCCAGATTCAAAGCCAAACTGATATGCTACCAGTTCGCTCACGCAAGGAGTTCTGCATCATTAATTTTGCATGCTCGAAATCTCTATTTAATGTAGGTTGATCGATGATTATTCTCACTCTCTTTTTGGTATGCAGTGTTTGTTAGGCTAAGTGTGAGGAGTTGGTTTATCTGTGATAGAATTTTCTTTTCTTGGTTGGGTTGGTATGAAATTGAGTTCTCTGGTCTACTTAGGACTTTTGATGCTTGAATTAGTTCTTATTATTGAGATTGGAATTTTCTTCTTGTGGGTGTTAAATCAAAAGGCTTTTTAAATTATCATTCTATAAACTCTAATAAGATAGGAAAAACTGGTGAGACAACCCTGCCTACTAGGAGGTCTAGTTGGTTGAGCATGTCCAAATGCCATGAGGAGGCAACTAAGCAAGAAACCACAGTTTCCCATGATATTGCAAAGGGAAAAAGGAGGGATAGAGGCCATAAAAAGAAGACAATTGTGCAAAGTACTTACTGCTTGAGAAATAGGACCCTTCTAGGGAAAGTGGTTGAGCCTAAAGGAAAGGAACTTGCATTGCCAGTGAAGAAGGCCAGGAAGAAGGGAAAGAGCTACCAGACTGATCAGGAGAAGTAGAAGTTTCTTATTGTGATTTTTGACACTTCTTCAGACACTGAAGCTAAGACAAACTCAGATTATGGCCATTATCTTTGTTCCCTAGTGCCATATGATAGCTCTGATGATGGCGTTTTTATAGTACCTCCAATTACAACAAGAACTAGAAGTGGTTGGGCACTTTAGAAGCCAACGACTTTGAATAAGGGTCACCTTCTATTTTAGTTTTTGATGACACCATGGTCATTGCATAGGAGGTATTTATTTTTGTGCGTCCATGGTTTTTCTTTTCCTTTCCCTTGCTGATGTGGAATTTCCAGATAAAATGAACCAAAACTTTTTTGTTCCCAACAACAAATATTGTGACAGTGACGGCTAACATTTTTCCCATGTTTTTTGCCTCCCCTGCTTTGAAATGATTACATATGAAACTACCTGGGGAGTCCTTCAAGATGTTAGTTGGAATTAGGATTTTGAAATGAACTTGAAGTTGAAATTGAAATTGTAATTCAGCTGGGTGCTTGTTGCTCCCCTGTTATATAAAGGGTATTTCATGGCTGAAAAAGAGAGTTCAAATTTTTGACTCTAGAATAGGGTCACAATAGATACGTAGCTCTAGAAGCATAATAGAATGTTAATAGGTATTCAAATAGATATATTGGAAGCAAGTCTAAGATGAAAATTATACTGTGTATAAATCTTGAAGATGTTTTACAAGGAAATACCAAAAATGAAGATGAATATTAGCTTTTCAGAATTTTACTCTCCTCTGTGTTTTCTCTCAAGTTATGAATGAATATTTTTAATGAAAGCTTCATTTATCTTATGTCATTTGCATAGAATGTGTGAATTTTTTTTGTGCTTCAATTGAATGAATTGATTAAAATGTTGAAATAAACTTATTGGTTTGTGAAGAAAAGCATGTAGGATTTATTAAGGAAGTGATATTCTGAATCCTGCATAGTGAGTTAGATGTTACAAAGTAACATTATAATAGTCAATTATTTTTTGTATTTCAATTAAGATTTTATTACCGGTTCATTACCAGATATAATTCTTTTTTGCCTTAGATGAGGCAACACTTATCTGGTTAGTTTATCCTATGATTAGTTGAGCTAGTATCGAATTGGGCCTAGGATTTAAGATGAAGAATGATTTAACATACTATAAATTGTAATGTCCCAACCCTAAGTATGAAGGAGCACTTCTTGAAAATAAATAGCACTTTTATCTGAGGTTTTCCAAGATTATGATAGAGTGATTTTCAAGAAATTGTGCATCTGTGTAAAGAAATACTCTTAACCAAGTGTGAAACATTATGAGTATATAAGGGATTACCCTCCCTGGGTCTCACAAAGCCCTAAAAGAAGAAGTGGAGTAGCAATTACTCTACTTAAGTGTTGGCCAATCCTCACCCTAGCTGATAATTAGGTTGTGGCAAGCCCATAGGTTAAGACTGAGATTAAGTTTGGTTCTAAAAAAATAACCAACACCCCCCATATGATTTATGCAATAAATAAATGATTAATGAATGAATAAAAATTGATATTTATTTTTCAAGATATCCATAATACTTTTCCAAAATAAAATTGATCAAATTGGTGCTTTGGAAGTGCACAATCGAGTGTTGGTAGGTGAAAAAAAATGAAAGTTCTCCAATTCGCACAAAAATTGGTGTGCAATCTTGGAATGGTATCCAATGGACCCCTACAAAAGAATTTCACCAAAACCTTCACAAATTTTAAAATTTTAAACTTTTTAAAAATTGTTGACATTATTTTAACCAACTTCTAGCATTAAAATATCTCAAACTAGAAAATGTATGACTTTGATTCTTTTTGAAAATTCTATGTGCCACTTCCATGAATTCCCCTACCAAAGTACTCTACTCCAATCCTTATGAGCTTTCTAGAAATAATGTTTGAAAACTGCCTACAGAGCCTTAAAACAACGATTTGATAAAAATTGACTTTATTCATATTTGAACACACCAAGAGCTTTCCAAAGCTGTGAGATGTTAAATGAACCCCGAAACACACCAAAACTGAATTCATACCTAATGCTTGTTTTTGGTTGATGGTGATTTCCAATCTACACGGATGCTCCTACATTAGTTGAATTGATTGAACTATAAATAAGCCTCATATTTGGATTTTTAGTGATCTTCATGGGAACAATAATGCTAGATATTATATCAAATGTACACTAAGAAAACAAAAATAGATTATGAGGAAGATGGTTTAAATGTTGTTGTATCATTATTCAGTAGTTTTTTAAGTATTTCACATGTAACACTCACACTTCAAGGAGGAAACATCCTCCACGTAAAATTTTGGGATATAATAATTCCACAATAATGTAATATTTATTTTATTAAAATTAAACTACAGTTTTTTTTCATTCCCCACAGTAAGCATCTCATCTATAAATAAATTTGAACTTGTAAATCCAAAATAAATTTTGGAATTGTAACTGTTCCAGTACACTTGTAATTCAAGCTATGAGAACTAAAATCACCTATATTTAGTGCAAATCTTTCACGTATTGTGAAGCATCCTTCAAAATCCACCTAGCCTTGTTTTATTCAATTTTATTTCCTGACCTATATCAACCACTTGGAAGGAAGACAAGTGTTAGCGATAGTTTACATTGGGAAATTAAAGACATTTGGTGCTACAAAGAATTCATTTTATTCCAAAATTCATGAATATTGGATTACATGTTGTGGTGAAGTTGCAATATGCCAACTTGTACAAACAATAAACAAACATATTAAACTATATAATGACAATTTAATTTCCAATTTAACCTATCACTAACTCTAGTAATATATATCAACAATTATATCTACCAATTTCCCATTCTACTAGAACTATGAAGTGAATGTTGATTCAAATATATGAAAAACTCATCTCTCCAGACATCTTTTTTTGATGACATATTGTTTATAAATGTAATTGAAAAATGTAATTCTAGGTTGGAAAACACAATGGGTTGTGAGTTATTTCATTGTGCTTGTTCAAAGGTAAAGGGTGGAGAGCTCGAGGAGGAGTTGAAGGTGGGGGATACATAAAACTAAACAAATTGAGCTGAGGGGTGACTAACCAATTAGGTTGTTACATGTATAGGGTTTTAAAACAATATGTGGGTTGCAAGTTTGATAACACCGAGTGTTTTCCAACTTGTAATTTTACAAAATAGTATTAATGTAATCAAAACCTTTTTTTATTAACATAATAACAACCTAATTGGTTTTTCACCCCTCAACTCAATTTGGTTAGTTTCCTAGTGTTTTCCAAACTATAGTATATGAAAATAGTATGAATGTAATGAAAAAAATTTGTTTTGTAGATAGTAAGAATGTAATAAAGTTCACCTTCAAAATTTATAACAACTCTTAGAGTAAAAATTGCATTTCAATTTCTTCATATGGTTGGAACAAAAATGCAAAAAATAATTGAAAGTTGGAAAACATAATGTGGGTTGTCAATTATTTCATTCTACATGTTCAAAGCTAAAGGGTGGAGAGCATGGGGAGGCGTTGCAAGTGGGGGATACATAAATCTAACCAAATTGAGGTGAGGGGTGACCAACCAATTGGGTTGTTGTGTGTAGAGGGTTTCACAACAACATGTGGGTTGCAAGTTTAATAACACTGAGTGTTTTCCAACCTACAATTTTATAAAACAATATGAATGTAATCAAAACCTTTTGTTATTAACACAATAACAACCCAATTTGTTGGTCACCCTTCAGCTCAATTTGGTTAGTGACCCAATGTTTTATAAACTGTAATATATGAAAATAGTATGAATGTAAAGAACACATTTTTTTTTGTAGAAAGTAAGAATGTAATGAGGTTCAACTTCAAAATTAATAACAATTCTTAGAGTAAAAATTGGATTTCAATTTGTTCATATGATTGGAACAAAAAATTTACAAAATAATTGCAGGTTGGAAAACATGATGTGGGTTGTCAGTTATTTCATTATGCACGCGGAAAGCTAAAGGATGGAGAGCATGGAGAGGAGTTGCAGGTGGGGGATACATAAATCTAATCAAATTGAGGGGAGTAGTGACCAACCAATTGGGTTGTTAAGTGTAGAGGATTTTATAATAGTATGTGGTTGCAAGTTTTATAACACCCACTATTTTCCAATTTTATTGCATTCTTACTATCTACAAAAAAAAGGTTTTAAAGAATAGAGAAATTTGAGGTGAGGGGTGACTAACCAATTGGGTTGTTATGTCTTCAAGGTATTAAAATAGTATGTGGGTTGCAAGTTTTATAACACCAAGTTTTTCCAAACAATAATTTTATTCACAATACGAATGTCTTGAAAACCTTTTGTTATTTAGAGAGTATGAATGTAATGAAAGGTACCTTCAAAATTTACCACAACTATTAGTTATAGTAAAAATTGTGTTTCAATTTCTTCATATGATCAAAAAATAAATGCACCGTATATTTAGAAGTTGGAAAACACAATGGGTTGTGAGTAGATGGTTTATGAAACCTACAAAACACACACATGTGTTGCATTATGTTATCATGTCTAAGACATTCATTTTTGTAGGGAGATTAGTTTTAAAACATGGTAATTTTAAAACCTCTCAGTGTGTCATGTTTCTTTGGTGACAGGACACATGGCAACAGTAAAAATGACATGCACCTAAACATCTATGAAGGTTTGTCTATTAGTCTTATCTCATAATGATGTCATCATATGTTGTATGGGGCATTATGTTATCATGTCTAAGACATGCGTTTTGGTAGGAAATTTACATTTTACCTCTTTTTCCATAATTTTTATGTAATTAAAGATTTAATTGTGGATAAATTATTTGTTAGGAGGATCACTCATAAAGTAGCAGTAGCTCAAACTTAAAACAAAATGTTGTGAGGCAAGGCACATCATTATGATTTAAATTTTCACTATAATATGTTGTGGATCTGATATGATCTTAAATTGAATTAATATGACATGACATGATATATGGGTATTCAAGCTTCTGAAAGTGACAATGCCTTTTTTTATCACTTTGGTCTATACCTTCCATTTTTATAGACTTTTTTTTGTCCTCCTCTTTTGGATCTCTACACTTTTTGCCTCTTTCTACGTTGTCTTTGTATTTTCCCTTGTTCCTCTCATTCTCTTTTATTTGTGACTCAAACAGAGTGCATAGGAAATAAATAAAAATGCAAGGTACAAATTGAAATAATAAGAATGGCTTTGTCACTTTCAAAAGCTTGAATACCTATATGTAACACCATGTCACATTAATTCAATTTCAGATCATGTCAGATCCACAACGTATGATAGTGAAAACTCAAATCATAATGGATGTAAAATGACATGTATGATTTTGATTTTTCCCAGGTTTTATTCATTGACCTTAACATCTACTTAAAGCATGCCTAGATTCTCATTTTATTTCTTTATTTCTTTATTTGTTATATTAAGATTTGAACTCATCACCATCTAGGTGCTTACAACATGGCATTACCATTAAGCCAACTACCCATCAATAGACTCTCATTATTAGTTTGGTATTAGACATTAGAAAGTATGATAAATCAAAATATAGTTGTGGAAGTGTTCTTTTGGCTGTTTTAGGTTGTAGCTTGAAATGTATATGCATCTTCCACTATGTATTGATGGTGAATAGTGGCCACCTATAATGAGAAACGTGCTATTTCACAAAATAGAACCCCATTTTTACATCTGTACATCTACATTTCATGACAAAGTTTGGGTATAAGTAAAGGCAAGCTTCAAAACCCATTGTGTTTCACAACCTGCACTACACAACGTTCACCGCTATGAACAAGTGTATTCAATATTGTCATTAATGGAAAGAAATCAATGTTCTTGCTATTTGTAATGCACAACTACACATATGAACTTGAAAACCACAAGGGATTAGGTACGTTGTGATATGGAGGTTGACAAATACACTATCTTATGAAGCATGCTTTTGATTGAACTCTCTATCAATATTTTAGATCACTTTTTGATCAATTATTAGAATAATGGAAGAAAATGTGATTTGAAATATTAAATCATTTCCCCATGCTAATGATAGATCACTAATTATGATTTGAAATATTAATACAAACAAACTTATATACAACTAAATTAAAAACCCCTAATTTTAAAAAAATATTAATATTAAGAAAACTGTATAGATAATTTTAAAAAAATATTATTATAATTTGGATGATTTGGTAGCTAATGTTGTAATGTGGAGGTTGAAAAAAACATTGTGTTATGAAGCAGCCTCAACACGTAACAACCAAATTGGTTAATCACCCCTCAATTGGACAATTTTCCTAATTTGTGATAGTTATGGAGACAATGTTAAAATCGTAAAATTTAAAAAGCCTCAATAAAAAATCACATAAACAACTCTACATATCAAATGAAAACCCCTTTTCACAAGGAAAACCCTTGGAAACCCATCAATTCAAATAGATATACCCCTTTTTGCAATGAATACTCATTCAATGCTTCATAGTCCTTAGGTAGAATGGAAAAATGATATATATTTCTGGCAGATATACATGTTGAATACACCAAAGTGTTGAGAGGGGGGATAAATCAACATATAATAAAATTTAAAAATTTTCATTTTTAGATTTGAACATTAAATCACTTTAATTAAAGGGTAAACCCACAATACTGGCTTACAATTCTATTGAGGAAGGAAAATTACAAAATCACTCCAAAGAAAAAAAAAAATTAGGTTTCAAGGGGTTCACTCAAAAGGGGGTTTGCATGAACCCAAAAAGCGGTTCACTCGAACCCCTCCCTCTAACTGAACCCCTTTGTGATGTCATCCATTTTTGACACATAGTTTTAAGGAAAACAAAGGGAAAAATACAAAACACGGGGGTTTGAGTGAACCCCCTTCGCTCAAAGGGGTCAAAGGGGGTTCACTCGAAGGGGGGTTCGCTCAAACCCCCCTTTTTATCCCTTTCCCCTCTCCTCTAGCATTTTTCTACAGATTTTTTCCTTTCCAAGCTCAAGTTGAGGATGAAAATGGAGGAAACTTCATAGACCCAACTGGATGATGGTAGTCCTCAGAATGATCTATCCATCTAATATAATTTTAATATATTTTGATTCCATTATGTATTTTTTTAGTTTAATTAAACACAGGTTTTTCATTGGAAATCAAGCTCTCTCTTCTACACATGTGGAAAAATAGTAGATTATCAAAAAAAAATTGAAAAATATGTTCAGGCTAGGTATTGATGTCCTTGATCCAAAAAAAAAAATTGAATTTTGATGCATACACAAAAAGTTACGTTGTATATGGTATGCCTATTTCTAAATTGTAATTGGTTTAACTTCAAAACTTAATTAAGAAAAAAATTCAATAAAAAACTATGAAACCAAATGAACATGCTAGATATCATAGTTATAAAGCTAAATTAAAAAATATAGAATCTATCCTTCATAGAAAAAAAGTTATGTTGTTTACCATAAACATCACTCTTTAAAAATGGTGTTTACTATTAAAAACTAGTTTTCGAAACAGATAGAAAAAAATGCAATTTGATTCCAAAAAAATTTAAAAAATATATATTTAGAAGCTACAAACAAAATGTTAGAAATCACTAGTTTGCATCATCTTCAAATTCCTCATGGTTTGGCAGCTATAAGTGCCCAAAAGTGGATATTTAGTTTAAAAAAATCAGTTCAATGTCCAGTTTGGCCAAAAATTGTAAACCAGTATTGTAGAATCACCGTGAAAGAAGAGAAGAAATGAGGGAAAAACCACGATGAGAGTGAAGTCACAATATATGAAGCTCACTGCTTATGAAAATTGTAATGTTGTTTAAGGCTCACTACCTAAAGACTTGCAGACTAATGCACACAATCTTAGGGCAAGATACAAGGACTTGTTGAGACTCATTATCTTAGAGTAGGATACATGAAAGTTATAATGAAAAATATGAACATGAACTACAAAAAAGAATCCAACATATGTTGATGTTGTAGTCCCTTTTTTCACACAATCACTCCATCACACTGACTCTACATAGTTCATATTAAACATACTGCTTAATATCAATTCACTATACACGTATAAATGATTTTTTCTTCTATAAATACCATCCACAACAACTCAAAACACCAATTAGATCGACTCCAAGATGACCTTTAGATGAAACGTATAATACTTCATAGGCCAGCGCCAAATGTATACAATATAAAGAGAAAATAAGTTGTATATCACCACATGACATAATAGGACCAAAAAATCATCTCAACACATCATACAAAAAAAATTAATTAATCAAGATCAACCACAGATGAAGCAAACAAGATTGTCGGCCCAAGCAATGACACCACCACCAAAATTGCCAACTATTCAACTTTACACCATTGGGGAGAAACCAAAAAACATCACATGGACCAAGATGTGAATAATGTAATCTATGCACAATATCTCTTCAATCTTCTCTTGAAGAAACTGATCATCATATGTTGTTGCAAGAAGAGAAATATATTGAACCGGTACAAATAGAGCATTCCAGATAGACTGTAACACTTCAAAACATAGGATATTGCATTTTTGTACACCAAAAAACTTGATACTTTTATGGAAGAGCTCTTATACCTCTCTGAATATATCCCCAATTCTGCACAACCATATCTATCACTCCAAAGGAATGTAGAGCATTCCATTAAAGGCCTTCATCAACACTTTACTCTACCAAAGCCCAAACCAGAACACTGACATTTATAACTTTCACTATACAAGGTGTAATGACTTGAATTCTTGGATGTAACACCTTCACATATCAGCCATATTATATTCTAAACTACAAGACAAACCAAAATATCATGACTTTGTCTTGGATTATACATTATGAATTCCTTAGCAAATCTTTTGCAACTTATCTCAAAGTGTGGTACACAAAACTAGTAAGATATCAATGCAGGCATGTTGGAAACATATTTGAACAAGTGTACACACATCCTTATCACACTTAGACACAAAGTTGATCATCATTCTTCCATATACTGCATTGTTGACTGTATCAACAAATATCTCTGCACATCAACTATCTCCAGAGTAAACTACAATACACACACATGATATCCATGACAACCAATATTTAGTTGGTCCATCAATGAAAACACATATTTCCAAAAGTCTCCCCCTTTTCATTGATGGAAACACTCATTTATCTACAAGTATTCTCTCCCCCTTTGACATCAAGGACAAAGGGAATAATAGCTTCTACTTATAATAGCCCAAAGACTATATGAACTCCCCCTTACAGTATTATTTCTACAAAAAATACTTCCCTTGAGATGGAGATTCCCAAAAATTGATGCTATGTACAAAGTATTTTCAACAAAAACCAAAAATGATATTGCAATCCTTGCAAGACTATACAAAGATAAAAATTGTCTTATCTACACCTTTGCAACTTCCTTAGAAGGTAGAATATTTTATAAATTACCTTAAGTTACGCTGGAGTTGCATCCCAATTTTATTTTGCTGAGGTGAGAATATGACTTTCAGACTCAAATTGCATGCATAAATCCCCAACTTCAACCACACTACTTAGATTCCTCATTTTCTATTCAACCTTTTTTGCTTCAACAAGTGACCCAAATAATGAAGCAAGTATCAAGTTGATTGCTTCCCTTAAATGACTAAACTACTTTATTTTCTCTCTTTGATCCTGAAGCAAAGATAATTGCAAATGAAAATTCTCTATTTGTGCTCTTATTGATCCATCCTTATCCTTTGACATATCATATGTCTCGGCCAATTGAGTAATATGTGACTCAATGGAGTCAATCTGACCTTTGATGTTCTTGGTGGAGCTTGGCCATTTCAAAATAAATTGATAAAGTATAGTGACTTCAACAACACAATCCTTAAAAATCTTTATGTTATTCTGTAATTTATTGTGTGCACTAGCACAACAGTCAGATGCTTCAACCATTCTCTTATCAATTATCTTCCTCAGGGCCTCTTGCTCTGTCTTTTGCTCAATATGTGAAGAATGATTCTTAAAATAATCCATCAACAACTTCAATTTCTATTCTGGAGCCAAGGAATCATCAATATCTACCTCTGATAAACCCTCTTGAACAATCTTCACAACATCAAATCAATTTATCCAGTTTTCTTCCCACGTTCCTGTAGAATCTCCTTCCTTGCAGAAGCATGCAAAATATCACCAAGTTGTAACTTATGGAGGGGAGAAACGTTTGAAAATTCAACCTATCCC
This sequence comes from Sequoia sempervirens, assembly GCA_007258455.2. Taxonomy (NCBI): domain Eukaryota; kingdom Viridiplantae; phylum Streptophyta; class Pinopsida; order Cupressales; family Cupressaceae; genus Sequoia; species Sequoia sempervirens. The sequence continues at coordinate 33,929,250 of VDFB02281492.1, forward strand.
TCATGAGTGGTAATCTATAGAATTTGGGGCATTACCATAGGTTGAAACCTCATTTTCATCCCTAGTAGGTCCTTGAAAGAATCTGAAGATGAGGAATCCTGACCTATATCCATAGAAGCATCTTGCTTCTCAACTATCTTCTCCTTTGCATCTTGCACTTTCTCAGGAATATCCTCTCCCAGCTGCTCAAAATTCCTTGGAGAAGGAATGTTATGTTCTTCACCAAAATTAGTGTTCCCAAAAGGAGGGACACCCACTTCACCTTGATTTCCTACACCTTGTGCAAGTTAGTAAATTCTCCGAAGGAGCAGTCTCCTCACTTTTCTTAACATTTTTCTCTTTCTCTTTTTCTTCTCCTTTCTCTTCTTCTTCCATCTCCATACCATATATTCTTGCATTTTGTGCACACCAAAGACATCTTTTTCTTCTTGAAGTACAGAGGGTCCTTGTACTTCTTGTTGACCAAATATATTTTTATCACTTGTATTTTTTGAAAGAGACATGCATATTTTCAATTTCTTATTCATCTGGAGGCACTTGTGAATTTATTTCAACACCAATATCATGCATTTGTGAGTCAAAATAAACTTCACTTTGCAATTCATTAATGATTTTCTATGTAGCTTCTTTAGTTTCACTTTGAATATTTCTCTTGACATCTTCATCCATGTTGATTAGTAGATATATTCTTCTTTTAGTCTGGAGCTCCTTGGCTTGTCTTCGGACAATCATCTCCTTTTCTTCCTGGGAAATCAGAATCTCAGCTTTGTCAATTGCTTACAATTTTAGTTGTTCATCATCCTTGTTGGCATCTTCTCTTCTTTGTCTTAAAGCCTCAACAAGGCTATCCAAAGCTTTGTCAACAATGTCATTAAAGGGAATATTCTACTTCAACATATATTCAATGACTGCTTTTTCAATTGTATTGTTGTCTTCCAGAGATATATTTGGATGCAACTCCATTGTATCATCTACTAAATCATATTTAACAATTCCATTGTAGATTGCACCAAAATTCAGAGGGTCAAGTTTGACCAAAGTAGCCTTCTCAATTGATATTCTCCTCGACAATATTCTTTCCTTTCTTCTTCTAAAATGGGACTTCTTCTTCTCCTCCTTGGACCTATTTATTTTTATCCTTCTCCTCAAAACAAAATATTTTACTACTTACGTCTAGGCTTCTTTCTTTCATCAGTCTTAGTTTGCACCAGTTCTATAGTGGCAACCCTTCTTCTACTAGGAGTTGATTGAGTTGGTCCAAAATTTGTAGTAGTGATAGAGGTACATATACTTGTCCTTCTAGGATTTGGTGTAGCAGTAGTGGCTTGTGATTATTTCATAGGAAGCTTAGGAGTGCCAAGCACCTTTTTCAACTTAGACACCATTTTCTCCACATTTGACTTCTTCTCCATCTTTTCTTCTACCTTATTGATTAAATTCTTGTTTTTTATTTCATCATGTGTCAAAACTTTCAACAATGGGATACTTAGGTTTGTTGAGCAAAATGTTAGCATATGCAATCAAGTTAGGTCCAGAGACCTCATAGGGAAACTTTGTTATCCATGAAGTTCTTGGTTCAACTACCTCCATATAACAGTTATCTGTATCCACCATAAAGGTGATATCATTCTTGTATCTTTCCACAACTTGTGAGGGTATCCTATCCCTCTTCTGCATTTTATTTTGAATTTTTTTGAAGAAACCCTTATGTCTCATTGTTTAGTATTTGAAAAACTATGCATGTGATCCCTAATCTATTGTACAACAGAAATATCCCTTCTCCATATCACATTCTTCAAAATAGGTATTTCCTTCATAAAATAGAACATGAGAAAAATAATTAAAGTTTCATACTAGAAATTGTAGCGTGAATCCTTGGTTCTCTGCAAATTCTCCAACAATTGTTGTTGTAAGAGCTCAAAAAGGTCATAATATTTTCCTCCCTTCACCATTTGATGAGCAGTGTAGATGGCAGTGGCGATAGCATACTCTTCCCTATTTGTGTAGTAAACCTTATATGCAATACCCATCATGGCATATCGGACCCCTAGGTCAGAGATTCAATCCATAGTTAGGGTCCTTTTGTCAAATTTAGCTTTGGTAAGCTTCATAACTTCTTCATTCTTTACAGCCTTAAATATTGGTACAAGTTAGGTGGAGCACAATCAATTCACAACCTAGATAGCTTACTTTGTGATTAGGTGGGGATGATCAAGCCAAAATATATCTTCATGAATCTAGCTTAAGGTAATTATGATTGGCATATTTACAAAGTGATATATTGAATATGTTACCTTATGATTGACGTATTTGCAAAGTGATGTATTGTACATATGTTAGCTTCCTTTATTACAATCAATGTGATTGATGTATTTGCAAAGTGATGTATTTTATATGCTAGCTTCCTTTGTTATGATCATTGTGATTGACGTATTTGCAAAGTGATGTATTGTATATGTTACCTTACGATTGATCAATTGATTTATAATTATATGTAATTATGATGGTTTATGTTGGTATATGTATATTATACTATACTAACACCATTTCGTTGAGTATACAGGAATTTAATACTGATGGGATTGAGGGGAATCACTTAGCCACTTTGTCTGGCTATGTGAAATGGGACCTTGGAATAGGATCCTAGGGGTTATTGATTTTTATGTTGGGTTATGTGATTTTCAAGTATTATGTGCATCGTATATTATGTGATTATGCTTTATGTAAGTTTTTCATTTCAATTTTAAAAATAAATTTAAGTGTATTTTGAGGGTTCTAGGGTGTGTTTTTTATGCTAAAATTTATCTTAAGACCTAAAGATATAAGTGGGAAGGTTATTTTTGTTATTTCTGATCCTTTAAAAAATGTTTTAACCCTTCTTTTGTCCCCACTCATAAGAGTGACGAAAAAGGGAGGGTGGTTAAGTGGTTGAGGTGGTTATGTGAGGGAGTTATTTCTCCCTTTTCTTGAAAACCTCTTCCTTATGGAGAGGAGACGGTTACCCTGCTTATTTTTCCTTTTGTTTTTTTTTATTTTGTTCTTGGGAGTTCTAGGGAGGAGGAGAAGAAGAGATCTTTGAAGGAGGAAGAGTCTACCATAGTTGGGATTATAGTATATTGAGGTATTTCTTTCTCTTGAATCTTTGCAAGAATATTTGTATGTATATTTTCTTATGGAAGATTTGATCGAAAGGGTTGAATATGTTGTATTTTATGGTGTCTTTTGTTGTGTTGGGTTGTTGTTTGTGTGTTCTTTGTAGGGGAGATGACCCTCTCTTGTATAGAAGAGTCTTGGTCCTCCATGTGCAAGGGTTTGAGTGGGAGTAGCTCCCTCATATTGGGTCTAAGAAATGAAATATTCCAAATGAGAAATTTTAAATAAGAGGAGACTTTTCTTTGTAGTTTTATTCTAGTTTTAAAAGATTTTGTCTTTGATGTTATAATAATGCTTGGATGTTATCTTTTAATTTTGTAATTCTTTCTTGAAGGTTGTGTAAGGGTTCTTATTTAGCATTGTGTTGATTACCATTCTTTTGCTCCCAATAGCTAAGTATTATTTTTCCATGATAAGTTTCCTTATCTTAGACTAGAAGAATAGATTGAAGTTAAGTAAGATGGTTAGATGTGTTCATAGTCCTTCAATGTTAAGGAGTAGATTATCGTTATATCTTAAGACTAGTTAGATCAAGGAAATTGGGTTAGTTAAAATGGTAAGATGACGTTGTAAACATGATGTCATCAATCTTAAATTAACCTTAGAACTCAAATTTGCTTCTGGTTAGTGGTTGTAAGTTAAAAATTTTAAATAGTGTTTATTTTAAGTTGTAAAATTTTAGGGCATGACAGCTACTTTATGTAGTTAAGTTGGAAATTATGTCTTAATAAATTTATATACCTCAAGTCTATTCTTCATTAATCACAAGTCATTATGGTAACTCACATAGTATACTTATGTTCAAAACTTTAGCTCCATGATGTTTGGGTAACAAAGATAGACTTTATTATCATCACTCTTGGTTAAGATCATTTTGTCACCATGTTTATGACATCTACATTTCTTTTTTTCTTGTGTAGTAATGTTGGTACTAGCATTTCTATGAACTTAACAACACTTGTGCATGTGGTTGTGAACTGATATTTAATCATCATTAAAAATGAAAAAAAAACATGTCTTGCACAATAATATTTGGCATTAATTGTTGTCATTATATATAATTTCCTATAAAGGATTATACTCTGCAAGTGTATTATAACCATTGATTATTGACACATTGAGTTTCTTTGTAGTGTGAGGTTGTTCTCCAGAAAGGGTTTCTCCCACATAAATTGTTGTGTTATGGCATTATTGATTTTTTGTTTATTTCCTTGTGACTATATGATCCATTTAATTGTTACACATACCTCCCCTCATAGATTAGTGTAGGAAGTGTATTCCACACCTTTGGTTTCTTTTAAAGTCCTCATAATTACTTTGAAAGACCTCTTAGTTGTTACACACCTCATAGTTGATATGCAAGCCCTCTTAGTTGTTGTCAAATGCCTCATAGTTAATGCCCAAGACCTCTTAGTTGTTCCACAAGCTCTCTCTTTTTTACAAGGCCTCATAGTTGATGTGTAAGATCTCTTGTTACACAACCTTATAGTTGTTACATATGAAACTCATCATAGTTGATGTGCAAGGCCTCTTACTTTCCACATAATCTTATGGTTTTAATACAATACCATCATAATTTTTTCCAAATCCTTATAATTACTATTCAAGCCCTTATAATTTCTATGCACACCCTAATACATGTGCAACCTCATTGTAAATGTATGACTTGGGCATAGTTTTTAGTTTGAATGGCCTCATGTTCGTTTGTTATGCCCTTTTAGTTGTGTGCAAGCCCTTATAGTTACTACACAACCCCATAATTGTTGTGTAAGTCATAAGTCCTCTTAGTTACCACACAATACCTCCTAGTTACTACACAACCTTACTATGATTATACATGCCATCATAGTTGTTGCACAATCCTTCATAGTTTTTATGAAACATTTTATTCATTTATGTATTACAAAATAATTGATAGTTTAATAAATGCCCATATAGTTCTAATTATGTGTTTAATTTATTCTTACAAATTGGATTATGTTTAAACTATTATGTTCTACATTATATCAAATAAAATAATTTTTAAAAATTAGTTTACCTTTTTTTCAATTTACATGTATGATATCAAACCTCAATGACATTTGAATAGAGGCCATGTATGTAGTTAATTGTTGGTGCTAATATACACCATACATTCAATTAAGTCCATAATTGAAACATTGAATCTTATTAATATTCCATTTCTTGCCCTACATGAAAATGGTTCCTTTGAATTCTAGAGTATATTTTATTGAACAAAAAAATGCATTAAATGCCAAAAAAAGTAAACTAAATACCCATGAGAATAAACATTGAGAAAGAATTTCATAAACAATGACAAAAAGTGTTAGGATTTGGTGTTGTGCACCATTGCATAAGTTGATATATTATAATTAAATGAAAAATTAGTACCCAATATTAAATGAGGGTTCAATGGTTTTATGTTCACATGGTTTTATCTTACCACTTGGTTGTATTTGTGTGAGCTTGTATGTATAAAATCAAACACATGTTTAGTGGTTAAGGTTGGTTGGGTGAGTGAGTTTTCATTATTAAGTCTTTCTAAGGAGTACATATGTGAAGCATGGCATGGGATGTGTGGATGCACATGTTCGGACACATGGAGGATGCATTGGAGAGGATTAATGCTTTAGAAGTATTCATGGTAACTCTATAAGTGTATGTATTATTTTATTGTTGAATAATAGATGGAGTATGGATACTTTTGGAGGCTAGATTTTTCCCTCTTGAGGGTTTTCCCAAGGTATATCTTTTGTTATCTTATGGCTTGTCTATTTTGATCTATGCATTATGGTTATTCTGTAAGCTTGTATGCATGCTTCTCTCACATGGGGTTATGTAGGAAACAAATTAAATGAACTAGGTATTGTTGCATTATTTCCTAACAAAAAATACATATACTTTACAATAATCTATATGATCATGTAAATTTTCAATCATGTCTCCCACCCAAGCGGCAGGGATTTTTAGTGGTCAATAACTCACTCTTCTGGATCTATATGGTATGGATCTCAATCTTGAATATCAAAATCTAGTCCATACGGATCCAATTTTATTGGGTCTAGTCCTATAGGCTATGGCTTTGTCCTTAACTTTGTTGTCGAGTCTTCTACTGGTCTTCTTGTTGGTCCAACTATAGGCTAGTGGTGCTCTCATATCACACTTTTAGTTGGAATTTATTGTAAATTATCTTACAATCATCACATCCCTATCATGATGAGAACCATACCACCTTGAAATCATATATTCTTATACAATTGATTAGTCACCAAGTCATAACCTTAATTTTCCTTATTTCATTTTGCATGTTGATTTTTCCCTTTAAGATAATTGGGACAATGATGATCCAATATGAAATTGGTTACTAGACAAGTGGATTATAAAACCTCAACCCTATCCATTCATGTCCAAGTTCTAGCGCAAATCACTTATAGAGCTCTAGTCCTTTTATTACTGCCTCTATTTTTTTGTGGAAAAGGGCTCTTTATTTTTAATATTCTTGTTAACTCAAACCATCATGTTCAACATACTTTAAAAGGTTCCTTACCTATCTCCTTAACCATCATTCTATTATAAATGAAAGTAAACAAATACAATATAGAAATATGAATTTTATGTTGCATATCTAAAATTTATTATGTAGGATACCAATAACGAATTAAGAAAATATAAATCAGCAAAAAAAAAATAGCAATTACAAGAGATTACACAACATGGAATTTACATGGATAAAACCCTTTTAGGAAAAAAATCTACCAAAAAAATGTCATTTTATTATTATCTTAAAATACGAATACAATACAATCACTTCTTTCTTGCATATAAACTAATGACATTTGTGTACTTGTGCAACCTCACACTTCTCTACCTTCTCAAGCACCTATATATTAATTATGAATTAGTCTTCCCAATCACCAAATAAGAATATACTAAATTTGTAATAGTATTAAATAAATAATTATCACTGCCAATAGATTCCACATCCCTTAGGGATGTATTTACAAATAATGTCTTGGAATAATTAATTAAATAATATTTACAAGGTTGATGGAAAATTAATCCTAACAATCTCCCACTTAACATCATGCAATTTATACTTCTCTATTTGAAAACATAATCAACTAAGTATAAGAAACGAGGCCTATAGCCTCTCTACACCACTTGAATTTTTTTATGCTCACAAGCTTGCTAAGATAATTTGCATCATTCTCATGAGTATAAATATTCTTCAACTCAATCCATCCATTTGTAACCATTTACTGAACAAAGTGGTAACAAGCATCCACATGTTTAGTTTGAGAATGAGAAATAGGATTTTTTATTAAACATATTGTACACTAACTATCACAACCAATCTAAAATCCTGCAATCAAAACCAATACATTTACATAATATTTGTAACCATATATCCTCCTTAGAGATATGGGTACACTGATCCCACAAAGCCAGTTTATAATTTCTGGGAGATTCTAATTTTTGCTAAAATCACATATTTTTAGAAAATATAATTATTTTATCCTTAAAATGTTCCATTTAAAGCATTCCAATTGAAGAGGGTTTGATCAAACTACCTTAGATCAAACCCCCTTGGATAGAACCCCACTAGTTTTAAACCATACCTATAACAGAGTCTCCTTTACACCTATCAAAATGTTGATAAAAAACCACTTTTGATTTATCTTTTGGGGGATCAAATGAATTCATTTAAAATTTATTTTTTGTAAGTATGTATTCCTTATTATAAGCTTCCCAAAAAGTATAATTTTAAATAAATTTAATTTTATTATTTTATTTATTTTTTATTTCTTGTGAATGTAGGTTTTTCACTGAAAATCAAACTCTTTGTTCTACACATTTGGAAAAATAGAAGATTATCAAAAAAAAATTGAAAAATATGAGCGCCGATATTGAAGTCCTTGATCCAACCAAAAAGAATTTTGATACATACAAAAAAGTTGTGTTATGGTCCCTATGTCTAAATTGTAATTGGTTTGACTTCAAAACTTGATTAAGGAAAAAATATTCAATAAAACACTATGAAACCAATTGGAAGCACTAGATATCATAGTTACAAATCTAAATTCGAAAAAAAATGAATTTTATTCTTCATGGAAAAAAAGTTGTGTTATACAGTGAGCGTCACTCCTTAAAAATGGTGTTTACAGAAAAAACTAGTTTTCGAAGGAGATGGAAAAATAAATGCAATCTAATTCCAAAAAAATTGAAAAAAATGTATTTAGAATCTACAGAAAAAATGTTAGAAATCACTAATTTGCATCATCTGTCTAGAAGTAGGTGCGTCGATAGTCTTAGCCAGAGCTTATATGTTAAGACCCAAAGTGCTAAAAAATCATAGAATGAACTAAAAGTTGTTTGATCCTTCATATTTCGATCAAGGCATGATCAATGGAAGAAGTGAATAATAACAAGCCTTTGATCGACCTGTAATCTGGTATGAGAAAAGTGTAACTTGTAACTAAAAATTAGTTGTAATTAAAAGAATGATCTTCCTTCTGATCTGAAGCAAATCTTGGCATAAACAACTTGGGCCACTAATAAACTTAGTAGGAGTTTTGGAGGCTTACTAATGGTGGTTCAAAAGGTAGATTTTATAGTTGAGATTGATACTCTCTGTAATATGAATAGTCTGTAATGGGTCCTTATTAAATTTATTGGCCATTTTATGATAAATCAGCAATTAATGTGCATATATAGTGTAAGTAGGATAAAGTGACATAAGGCCAATATGTTTAATCAATGCTTAAATCTCAATAGAGCCTTGTTGAGAAATAACCAAGGTTAATACGATCGGTTAAAATGTCCAAGCTTGTGAAAGGAATAATTTAAGTTTTGCACAAATACAAATAGTAATTATAATTATAGCAATTGCACTTTGGTGTGCAATGGCTACGTCCAAGAGGTTTGGAAGGTCAATTAGGATAAATTTTGGTCTATTTTTTCATAATTTTGTGCAAGATATAAGGTCAATTGGTAGGACATTCAACAAATGGTGTTGTTTGTGCAACATAAGTCTCAAAGGAGAAAACTTAAAATCAACTATGCTTCCATTTATGGGGAGATAGTTTGGAAATAATATAGATTTCTGATTAATTAATTATTATGATAATAATCAAGTTTAATACAAAATATCATTACAAAAGAGAAACTCATATTATGTGCAGAGTAATAAAAACTAATATTGTAATATAAATAAGTGTCACATAGTGATATATACTTCTCTTAAAAATAGTATATCAATAAAATATTTTTTGTAAAAGACTTTATTTTATCCATGTAATGTTTTAATAATTTCAATTTACATGTAAATTAAAGTAGTAAGATATACTTAAAATTCATTTTATTTAATATTTTATTATAGCTTAAATCTATTTAAGAGTTCTTTTTATTTATATATATAAAAATTATTTTGATTTTCTCTACACCTATCAAAGAATAAATTTTTAATTTACATTTTTACTCAATAATTTTTTAATTCACTTAAAAATAATAAATAGAATAGCTCTTTAACAAACAAAATATCTACAAAATAATTCTAAGTAAATAAATGGTGTAAATAGAGTAATATATTTTCTAATAATTTTCAAGTAAATAAAAATAACTTTTTAATTAAAAATAAAGCAAATAAATTAAAACAATATTTTAATATTCTCTAAAAAAGCCATTAATTTTTTATATAAATTTATTTAAGATATTATTTTTTTTCTCACTTTAAAAATATTTTTTTATTTATTTAAAATTTATTATTATTTTTTAACTTATATTAACAATAACTAATTAAACAAAACTACTTATAATAATATATTTATAAAAATAAATACTAGCAAATATTTTATTTTATCAATATATTGATTGATTTTAAAATAACTAAAAAATAATTTTAATTTTATAAATATTATTATTACATTTAACTACTTAATTAATTAAAAATAACTACTTGCTTAAATCTAAAAACATTTAAATAAACTATGTAGTATTAAATTTATTTTCCACATGCCTCTCGACGTGTGTTGTAGTTGTAAAGGTGTGACAATAAAAAACAAGAGCTGCAAAGCAGCGAAGTTCCTGACTTAAAGTTTTAAAATAGTTTTGTTTGTGTTTGTTGTGTTTTAGGAACAATTGGTTAGGATAAAGCAGTTGTCACCTAAATTTAGGAATTCGATCATTGATAGAGTCAACTTTGTCTTCCATTAGAAAATTACCCTTATAACAAAAGAATTTTGCTCACTTCAAAATTCTGAGATGCTCTAGTTGTGCTTTTAGGCCATGAAGAAAGCACAATTTACATGTTGCCGGCATTATGTAAATATTAATGAGTTCAAAGATTTCCTTAACCATTCAGCATATATGATAAAAAAATCCTCTTTAAAAAAGAAAAGATCTTTAGAACTTTCATTACATACGTAGAGTCATGTATAGCCTACTTGCTTAAATGTTATAGTTTTCTGCACAAATGAAAATGAAAGCATATAGTCCTAAGTCCTCTTATAGGTGCCTAATGTCTCCAAAAATGCAAGTTACGATAGAAAATGATCTTTTATTCCATTTAGTAATAGATAACTCATTTATAAGCCTCATAAAACTTATAATGTGAAGTGTATTGCAAAAGGCCTAGATCAAACATCAGAAATCTCAATTTAACCCATATGCATATTTTGTTGATTGTAGAGTAGTGGACAGAAGCATTGCAATAGTTAGCATTGAAATAGTCATTGGACCAAGGCTACAAGGTAGAGGATAAATTAATGAAGCTATTCTTGAAGCCTCTTCATAGGAAACATGACCGACTAATTGGTATTCTCTTTTAGCACTAGGATCTTGCAAAAGTGGAAGCAATAGTTTTAATTTGCTATATATTAACCATCTTTTACTTACAAACTTTTTTTGAAAAATGAATTTAGAAGGTGTCATACCTCTACTGCATTTAAGCCAAGATCAATTAGTACTGCACCAAGCTTTAGCCAATCACCACAAACCAAATCTGGCTCACCTGTTGTAGAAACAAGAATATTTGCTTCATGAGTAAAATCTATAGGAAATTCTTTATGTTTTGAGTAGTTATGGTCTACATAATTTTTTTGTGGAAACATGGTTTAAAACTTTAAATTAATACTTAAGTAAATATTGTCTACTATGTTTCAAATTTTAGAGCTATTCAATAGAATATGGCCCATATTTTAACATATCAAACACTTTTTAAGAAGAGAAAATACATTCCACCCTTAATCAATGTGTATTTATTTACAGACTAAACATCTATACTTATAAATTTATAGATATGTATTTTTTCAGATCCTTTTTTAGTTGAAAATAAAGATTACGATATTTCTTGTAGAGTATGTAAAAAGTGATCTATGAAAATTTAGATCTACCCATTTTGTCTAAAAAATTTGTTTTTACGACATTTAATTGTTATTGTTGTTGTCCCTTACCTTCAAAATAAAGTGTAAGTTGAAAGTCTGGCACAACTATTTTTTTTATTTTTTTTCACGAGGTAAACGCTTTTGGCTGAAGCTATGAACCAGAATACAACCATTCAACAATACCACCCCAACGGGGTTTGAACCTTGGTGGCAAGAACAACAATGCCACCTATAAACCATCACACCATGCCAATATCGGCTAGCACAACTAATTCTCAATAGAAATTTTTTAGTATTTTAAATAACCATATAAAATTTTAAATTATCCTTTGTAGCTCAAATTTTGATGCTACTCTTTGGATTGCAAATGTTTTACCCTTAAAGAACTTGCTCTTCATGTGACAATTTTTACTCAATATTGTGGTGGATACATCAAATACTTCAACCATAATGATTCAAGAAATTGATGATTCAAATTATTTTATTCCTTTCAAGGTGACCACACAATGCTCATGCATTTCTAGGATAGTACAGTTATAAGCCTACCGTCTGGAATCACAATTCCATACTACAGACTCATCACTGTGTGAACTGATATTTATCTAGGGTATTAATTGTTTAATTTAGACATTGATGTGTATACCCTTAGCTTCCAGATCTACTTGTCTCATTTTATTTTATTTTGACATTGCTATCTCTGGATAAGTCATAACCAAATTCTAAGGTCATCTCTAAATGGGCATGCTCTCTACCAAATATGATGAACTAGGCCATGAGTGCACTAAATGTGTTACATTTCCATCAATGTTTTATTTGGATGATTAGACAAACTTCAGGAAATCATAGACATAAAGAGAAAGATTAAATAAAAGCTAAATGAGGTACACTCTTGACAATCTTTGTTTGGGATTTTCATTGCTATTTGGTTCTATGTTATATTTTTTTCAAAATTGGAAGTTGTTTTGTTATGATCAATTAGAATACACTCTGCAAGAAATGCATAAATATATTTTCTTGTGTAAGAAGCCCACGAACAAAAATAATAATTTGTTGATAAATCACAAGAGATAACTCTTTGCAGTCAAACACAAATCTCCAAATTTTACACACAGATCCAATAATTATCACCAATGAATCAGAACAGTAGTATCAATCTTAGTTCAATGATATATGTCAATATTAGATTCAGAATTAACAATAAATTTTGGATACTCCACACTAGGAACTGAAACAAATTGAAAAGTTGTCTTTATTTTCATCTCCTCTAGAAACTCATCTATCTTGTAAGTCAGGTAACATTTGCAAACTCTATGTAATGGCTTTTGCTACTACAATTGGAAATCATGTAAATTTTTGTAACATATTGGGGTAAGTGCACAAAGTTGAGTCCACGAAACATGGAAGTTTTTGCCTTAACCAAAAAATTGAAATCGGCATTGAGGAAACGGGATCCCGTTACGGTTCGAGATCCTGAGCCTAAGACGAAACGAGATCCCGCTTTTTAAAACTTGGGATCTCGTTTCCCATAGGACCCCGAACCAAAGGAAAAGGAATGGGATCTCGATTTTCAAAAAACAGGATCCCGATTTATAAAAAATAGGATCCCGATTTATAAAAAACAGGATCCCGATTTATAGAAATCGGGATCCCATTTTTTATAAATCGGGATCCTATTTTTTTATAAATCGGGATCTCATTTTATACTAATATTTTATTTTTTTTAAAGAGAGATTTCACTGCTCAGAGAACGGGACCCCGAGTACTAGAGACAGCGACCCCCACGATTAGCAACAGGTACCCACCTACATGCCATTTTTTTGCATATTTCTATTTTGAATTGAAATTTTGAAAAAAATAAGTTAATTTAGCATTTTTTTTTAAATTTATTTCATGTTCTAAGCATTTTTTTAACTGTTATAATAGAATTGAATAATTGTAAAAATAGACGAAAAAATGCAATGAAACTTAAAGGTTTTTTAATAAAAATGAAAAAATGAACCTTGAATTGTGTTTTAGAAACAAAATTTAACTGTTGAAACCTAAATTGTTTGATTAAACCCAAAAAAAATTGAATTTGAAAACCCTAATTGAAAGAAAACAAAAAAAATTGCATTTCAAAACCCTAGAAATCGAAATGAAATAAAAACATTGCATTTACAAATCCAAATAAAGCTTTTGAAACCCTGAATTCAAATCAAACAAAAAAAATTGAATTTGAAAACCCTAGTTTGAATTGAAACGAAAAAATTGCATGAAAAACCCTAATTGTTTAAAATTGAAACCCTAAATTGAATTGGAACAAAAAAAATTGTTAAAACCCTAAATTGGAATCAAACAAATCATTTTGATTTTGAAAACTAGGTAATTTCGAGCTCAAAAAAAATCATTCGCATTGCTTAAATGTTTTAAATTTTATCTGCTTTGTATGGAAAAAATGATATATATTAAACTTTAGTTTCAATATTAAATTATAATTAGATTAGAAACCAATATGTTAAAGAATAGTTAAAATTCATAAAGTTTATCTTGATGTTTGTTTGCAAATTTAGTTAGCAAATTCGTAAATCTAAACACGTACAATCGATTCCAATTGACACTAACTTGCAAGTCTAAATTATGCCAAGGGCCACCCAAACTTCACCCCTAACTTTGCTAAACCCTAGACCCTAAACTGTAAAATCTAAACCCATAACACTAAAGCATTTGAAATTTATGAACCCTAGACCCTAATCTTTCATTGGACATACCTAAAATTATGTAGGTTCAATGTCAAGAATGGGTCTATTTGGTAGATTTATGAAAACTATTTTGAATATCTAGAATGCCATAAAAGTATAATTATAGCAATTCCAATTGGAAACACTTGGGTACATATATATCATATGAAATTTAAATCTAGGAAGGAGTCTATTATATAGGAGAGTTGATAATACATGGAAAGAGGTTTGTATGGGAATATATGTATTAAGAAACACATACCACATGACCTCTATAGGATTTTAAGATGTGATCCTAGATAATAATCCACCCATCCTCAATCATAATGGATTTTTAGCAATTAAGAGAGATTCAATAACCATAAAATTACCTATATTTTGATACTATATAGATTTATGTGGAAGGATAGAAATGCATCAATAAGGAGACCAAGATGGAACCATTTAACACCTACAAGGTACACCTATTACATGGGAAAGGAGGAGGTACATGATGATAGTTTGGAGGAACTACATGCTATTATTACAATTTAGAAATAGGAGGATGATTCATATAAAAGAAATAAATTAAACATTTATATTATTTAATATAATATATTTAATATAATATATTAAATAATATAAATATTTAATATCATAAAATATAATATAAGATTACAATTAAGGATAGGTAATGTTACAATTTACTGGGGTTTTAATGAGGATTAGGCTTAGATCCAATTAGGGTTTGTAGTAAATAGTTAGGTTACAATTAGGAATATATAGTAAATATTAATATAATTATAATACAAATATAAATTAATTTAAATATAATATAATATAGGAATACATTTAAGATTAGGTAAAGGTTATAATTTAATTAAGTTTCAATTAGGTTTGCAATTCAATTAGGATATGGTTAGGGGTGGGGATCATTTAGCATTCTACTATTGTTAGAGTATGGGTTACATTTAAGATTATTGTTATTTTTGTGATATGTATAGATTGATTCATTTTTAACATCATGATACTTTTTTTTATTAGAGGGGTAAACACTTTTGACCCAGAGCTAGATGGAACCAATGAGGCTATAGTATGACTAAATTTGGACCTCACTAGACATCTAGATCCCCTTAAGCCATCCTATCACCTTAAATCGTAAATCTGATTTCTTAAGGGGTCCCAATATGACAAATTTCTTAAAGGGATCAAAGAAGTTCTTAAAATTTGGTGAAGTTGCCCAAGGCAACCAAATTTAACAATAATAAGATCATGCAAGATTATAATATGAATGAGATTTCATGATCTAGGTTGGTCAATTGAAACAAGAGTAGATCTCAATCAACTATTCCACAAGAAAATGTTCTTCACTAACTTGCAAGTTCATTATATTCCAAGGGGCACCAAAACTTCACCCTAAGTTTTGTAAACCCTAAACTTTGAACTCTAAAATCTAAACCCTAAACACTAAACCATTCATTTTGTCCTACCCAACACCATAAAGTGAAATTTGGTTGTCTTAGGAAAATCGCCATATTTCATTCCCTTATGCCATGTAATTTTGTCCTAGGATCTTACTACATGTACATCCCCTTAAGTTATCCATGCCTAAACCCTGAACTCTAAAGTCTAAACCCTAAACCCTAAAGCCATCATTTTTTTTAAAGGCTCTTAATAGAATTTGGTTGCCTTGGGAAACTTCACCAATTCATTTTATTCATTTAAGAGTCACCCTAAATCGTAATTCAATTTTTAAGGGGATCAAAGAAGTTCTTAAATTTGGTGATCAAAGTTGCCATCATGATCTAGGTTGGTAGTTGAAACATTTGAGTAGATCTCAATCAACTATTCCACAGGAAAATGTTCTTCACTAACTTGCAAGTTCATTAAATATTCCAAATTCTAAACCCTAAACCCTAAACACTAAACCATTCATTTTGTCCTACCCAGGATCATAAAGTGAAATTTGGTTGTCTTAGGAAAATCCACCATATTTTATTCCCTTTTTCCATGTAATTTTGTCCTAGGATCTTGCTACATATATCCCCTTAAGTTATCCTATTACCCTAAACCCTAAACTCTAAGAGTCCACATTTCGACCACAAAGCCATCATTTTTCTTGGGCTCTTAATGGGAATTTGGTTGCCTTAAGGCAACACCATATTTCATTCCCTTATGCCATGTGGTATTTTGTCCCTAGGATCATACATATATCCCATAGGACATCCTGTACCTGACCCTAGAGCTCGAAGTCTAAGCCGTAAGCCCTAAAGGCCATCCCTGAACTTTCTTAGGCTCTTAATGAAATTTGGTTGCCTTAGGCAACACCACCAAATTTCATTCCCTTATGCCATGTAATTTTTTCCTAGGATCTTACTACATATATCCCCTTAAGTTATCCTAAATCCCTAAAACCTAAACTCTAAAGTCTAAACCGTAAACCCTAAAGCCATCATTTTTTCTTAGGCTCTTAATGAAATTTGGTTGCCTTAGGAAACTCCACCAAATTTCATTACCAGCATCCTCATGTAATTTTTTCCTACGATCTTACTGCATGTAAATCCCCTTAAGCTATCCTCTTACCCTAAACCCTAAACTCTAAAGTCTAAAGTCTAAACCCTAAACCCTAAAGCCATCATTTTTTCTTTAAATGCTCTTAATGAAATTTGGTTGCCTTGGGAAACTTCACCAAATTTTATTCACTTGAGCCATGCCATTTTCTCCTAGGACCTCACTAGACGTAAATCCCCTTAAGCCATCCTGTCACCCTAAATCGTAATTCAATTTTCTTAAGGGGTTGACAATATGACATTTCTTAAGGGGATTAAAGAAGTTCTTAAAATTTGGTGATCCAAGTTGCCCAAGGCCCAACCAAATTTAACAATAATAAGATCCTGCAAGATTATACAATATCAATAGTTAATTGTATTTTCATTCAAGTAACATGTACCTTAGACATATAAATGAGGCTTACATATAATTTTATCATTTGTATTCAATTATTTAAGGCCATTTATATTGAATGGTTTAAAGGTATTTCCTAAACATGTATCTTACATCTTGAAATTAGAAATCTAATGCAGGAGTTCACTCATATCTTAAGAGAATCATGGATCCATTTCAATATGTCATGAAATCACCTCCATGTAATCCATCTCCAACACCTTCGCTCCCTCAGCCCACTCCACCTAAACCCCCACCTCCACCACTGGATCAATGAACTATTGCTCTTTTTTCAAACAAATCAATGCTTGCTAGAACCATCAAGATCAAAATTAGCATTGTTCAAATGAATATTGTGGCTCTCTATAGGATGTTGCATCTAGGATCACAAACCCTTGTTGATGTTATTAGGAATGGATGGGATGCATTAGATGAGCATCTCATTAGGAGGATAACTCCTTATTTTGAAAAGGAAAACAAAAAGAAATGAAGATCTATACAATAGAGAGCTATAATAGTTTATAAATTAAAACAATGATCTTAAATAGTTATGAATTTATAAATTTGGTGAATGATGGATTTTTTGTGTGATGAATTTATAAATTTGGTTCCAAATGGATGTTTTTAGTGACATGAATTTATGATTTTGGTTCTAGATGGATATTTTTAGTGACATGGATTTATGAATTTGGTGGAATTTATGAACTTATAATGAATAGTATATAATAGTATATATTTTATGACTATCTACTAGATCATGATTTCTCCTACTAAAAACTTGTAATATATATATGTGTGTGTGTGTGTTAGACATAAAATAAGATTTTGTGAATGTTTCAAATTTATTGTTTAGTATGTATGTGGATGTATTAAAAATTTGCATATATAGTTCTTAAATTTTGAAATTTGTATGTATGTACATAGTTTAGTTTAATGATAAAGCTTTGGGTAAAGCTTATAGGATAAAGCTTTGGGTAAAGGTTAGGATTAGGACACAACTAGAGTTAGGGTTAGGTTTCAATTAGGGTTAGATACAACAAGTCTTAGGGATAGGATTAATTTTAGGACAGGGTAAGGGTTCAATAAGGGTTGGGTTCTAATAATGGTTAGGGTTAGGGTTCAATTAGTATTATAGTTAGAATCAAGGTTCAATTCTAACTCTAATTAAAATTCTAATCCTAACCATAACAATACCATAGAAGATTAGAGAATAAAAGCATTAATAAATACTATAAATAATAGTTCATCTAACACTAATTTATAAGTTGTCAAAACAAATAATGGCGTCTTAAGGGGGTTTCTAAAGGGGTCATAATAGAACATCTTAAGGGGATGTCTTAAGGGGTCATAATAATATGTGTCTTAAGGGGATGTCTAAAGGGATTCATAATAGAGCATGTTAATTAAGGGGATGTCTTAGCAGGTCTTAAAGGGGGATGTCAAAGGGGTCATAATAGAACATGTGTTAGTGGGGGATATCTAAAGGGTCATAATAGAACGTCTTAAGGGGATGTCTTAAGGGGTTATAGTATGTCTTAAGGGGATGTCTAAAGGGGTCATAATAGAACATGTTAATTAAGGGGATGTCTAAAAGGGTCATAATAGAACGTCTTAAGGGGATGTCTTAAGGGGTTATAATATGTCTTAAGAGGATGTCTAAAGGGGTCATAATAGAATGTGTTAATTAAGGGGATGTCTTAAGGGGTCTTAAGGGGATGTCTAAAGGGGTCATAATAGAACATGTTAATTAAGGGGATGTCTAAAAGGGTCATAATAGAACGTCTTAAGGGGATGTGTGGGAGTCATATCATACAAATATAGAATATTGATTTGATACATAGAAGTACACAGAGTATGTTTAATTCTGTAAGTATGTATGTACATATATGTCATCTCAAAACAATGTTTACAAAATTGGGATATACCATCTCAAGAACATCTCAAACTCGTGGCTAGAATGTAGTAGGTCTTCCACACCACTGATATCAAAAGGTACAAGCAATATCAATGAAATCATCAAAACATACATATTTTAATTTATATAAAACTATCTATATGGAACTCAAGTACACGCATTTAAAAGTACTTTCCACATGTTTGTAGGTTGAAAGATCAGGGCATCCTCTCCTTTTTGAACAATGTGAGATCAATGCAATGATGGCTTTGGGATCTGAGGGAAAATGACAATGGAAATCAATTTTAACTGTGTGTCCAAGCAATATCAATGTAATCAAAACATGTGTATTTAAATATAATTTAAGCTGATATTACTGTTTTGCAAATTATTCCATTTGTTTAGGTTGATTTGTAGATTTAGATCCTTTTTGTGATTATGCCTTAAGGATATATAAAGAAAAATTTAAATCAATTTCAGCCTAATAACACATGACCAATGTTGAAACATGTATTTAATGTATTTAAAAGGACAAAATAAAACTAAAACTATATTTACACATATTTGCAATCCATTGTACCATCTACATCCTCTCTCTCTTTTTGCAATGCATCTATAGTTGCCTCATGCTCTTCCATAAAAATTGACCATAGCAATTTTTTTGAAGGTCTTCCACGATACCGCTCTAGTTTTATATTTGTTGCCACCACCAAATGTGAATTATGCATAATCTTTTTATGTGTTTCATAGTCTTTGAATGCAGGTAGACCATTCTTTCTTCTTGGGTATTTTCATAGCCAAGTGCCAAAAACCACCACCGATCCTATTGGAAAACATGTTCAAAAACCATCATCAAATAAGTTCTCAAAATTTTTAAGAGGGATCAAAGAGACTTGTTCCTAAAAATTTAGCAAGGGGATCATAAAACTTGTTATCAAAATTTGTAGGAGGGTGTCTTAAGGGGATCCACCAGAGTACTGTTGGATAATGAAAGCCATCATCATCTTCTCGAGCTGTTATCAACTTATGTTTAGTTTCACACAATGAGCCAAACAATATTCTGTTTACTCTTCATTCCCCTCAGGTGCAATAACAACATACACATGTCCTGCCAACAAAATTTGATTTAATAACTTGTGCATATCCATATAAATAATTTAGTATTACAAAAAAACTTAATAAAGCAAAATAAAATGAAATAAATTAAATTCAAAATTACCTTCTTGTACAAGGTCTAAAAACCACGATCCTTAATCCAGGATGCAAACAATTGATCATTTTCTTCAATAGTTCTTTCCTTATTGATTACATGTGCTTCCTACAGTCGATGATCTTTACTCCCTTTGTTCAGCTGTACATGTACTGCAAGCTTCCCCAATCTCCTGAGATACAAAAATGGAAAAAACATGCAACTCCTTGTCCAAATAGTCCATGTGCTTGTTGTGCTCCTAAATGAATGCCATTTGGTAAGATCCACTAATTGTCTCACAATCAACTCTAGATACAATGTTTTCTTCTTCCACCAACCAAAAGAATCGATGAACTATAGAGTAATCACTCAAACCAGGTGCAGATAATCTTCTATTACACCAATCCACAATCTCATGTGCATTTTTAAATTTTACTGAATCGTCGAATTTTAATTGTTCTCTAGCAAAAATTCTTTTGGTACATGCACCAGCTCCATCATGTTCTCCTTTACCATGCCCAGCTTCAAAAAAACTCCATATATGTTGGACATTAAGTTCCTTGTGAACCCTACTTAACCAATAGAAGATTCTAGCGTTTTTTTAGCAGATTGCCAGGTACAATTATGTCACGACCATATGAGGTGTTGCTTTCATATGGATTCCTCTTTCTTAAATTTCTATAAAATATACTAAAACAATATTAGACAAACTCATTAAAGATTATATAGATTGTCACTCAAATAAAATGATACTCCCTCAAAAAATTTCTATCATCCTCTGTACTAACATCTACATGTCTATATACAATATGAACAAACATATCCACTTGCACTGAATTATAAAATTGTGGTTGAATTTCCTCTTGTGGAGCATGAATATAGTTTTCTGCAAAACCAACCACTGATAGTATAGTTTCAATTGGAAATGTGTTTCTACATGCGCGAAATTGGCCATCAAGCCATCGAGCATGTTTAGAGTGTATAACATATTTTGGTACAATTTTATTATTAAATTCACTCATAAATGCATGCACACTAACTTTTTATGTAACTAAATCACAACGCTTTCCTATTTTTCCATCTTTTAAAGAATAGTGAACATTCCTAAATCTTTTGACATCTACTAATTGTTGTCCAAAATCATGATCAACACTTTCATGCAAATAAATTCTTAAAAATGAAAGATTTCCACAGTTAATTCATTGTCTAGAAATACAAGAACTTAAATGAAATAATTTATCATTTAGATTTTCACAAAGGCAAACCTGAAATAAACTCTCTCTTGTGCTTGATTGTATCAATGTCCACAATCCATATAAATCATATTATTTAGAGATGCACCAGGAATTCTTGATATATATATTGAAAACATCATAAAATAATGAAATTGAATGTATTTTATAACAACAAGATATTCATTGCTTATTAATTTTTACATACAAGGGTTTACATTTTTCAAAAGACCTTTGACTTATTTTAATATTACCAGGTAACACTGAATCGCTACAAAATTTTCTATAAAATTCAGTTTGTGTTGTATCTAATAGGTGTTTTGGGTGAGGATCGCAAACTTTGGACCCCACCCTTAATTTTAAAACATCTCTAGCATTAGATGAAACCCTAGTATTATCATACCAATATTTTTTGATCAAAGATTTAATTTCAACATTCAATTTTATATTAGACCTCGGTAGTCGTCCATTGAAACTCCAACATTGATTAATAGGATCATTTTCTATACTTTCTCTTCTTTTCCGCTCTTAGCGAAATGTTTTGGGATGCATTTTAAAACTTCACTATGTGCTTACCATTCTTTTATTTGAGTTGTTTTACATTAACTATAGCGGTAGTTATAGCTCTTCTTAGCGCATTTTATCTTTAGATTTGACTATTTTTCCCAATAGATTGAATGGCACTATAGCAGGTAGACAGCATATTTTAATGATTAATCTTTTTTTTTTGGTTTAACATAAAAGCCTAACCTTTTCATTACTTTCCTCATTTTTTTGCATTCTCATAAATTGCATCATTAGTTGACATTGAAATGCAATTTTTTTATGATAAAGAATTTGGTGTATATTCTATTACATGTGTTCTTATTTGCCTCTAAGAAATTTGACCGAGATTATCGAAAACACCACTTCCAATTTTAAAAAAAAGTATTTTCATTAAATTCAACATCACATTCTAGATTTTCATCTTCATTTCATCAACAAAGCGGTTTTCATTTTCATTTTTCATTTTCATTTTCATCCAAAACGGTTTTCATTTTCATTTCCATCTTCATTTTCATTAACAAAACGGTTCTCATTTTCATTTTCATCAACAAAACGGTTTTCATTTTCATTTTCATCTTCATTTTCATTAACAAAACGGTTCTCATTTTCATTTTCATCAACAAAACGGTTTTCATTTTCATCAAAAATATAGGTTTTGTTTTCATTTTTAAGAAAATGATCATTTTGATTTTCATTTGCAACAAAAGTTTTTCTTTTTTGTTTTCAACAAATTCTATAAAATTTTCATCTCTCTGAATATAGTCAATGTCAACATCATTATATCCAGCATCTTGTAAAACTTCTACATACAAATTTACCATTTCACTAACATGTGGGTTTGAAGACGTACCTGGATTTGTGCATATTGAAACATTCTCCTTAACATTCAAAGAGGGATTTGAAGACATAGTAGGACTTGTTTGTAAAATCATATTCTTCCCCAAATTGACTCCTTGCAAATTAGTTTCATCTACAACTATGGTATCTTCAATGTTTTCATCTTCAATAGTTGTTGAATTGGTTGCTCCACCATCGTTCATTGATTTCATTCTCATTCTTCTTTCTCTTTGTCTTTGTCTCTCTTTTTCTCTATTTGCTTCAACTTCTTGAGGAGTCAATGTCTTTCTTCTCTTATTATGAGTTTTATCTCCCATAATTATAAAATTCTCAAGCACAAATGAATGTTAATAGTGAAATACTTTAAAATATTCAATCCAAATTGGAAGTTGAATACCTAGGACAAAATTCTTCCTCTTGTGTTCCTCAAAACAAGTAGAAAACTACCACAATTCCACTTTAAAAATTGTTTTCTTCATGCTTCCTTTGAAAAATTCAATCCATATTGCAAATTGAAACCTTTTGTTCTTCCAAACAAGCACAAAAATAACACAATTTCACTTCAAAAATGGTGTAGATGATGCTCCCTTTGATAAAATCAACCAAAAATCAAATTCACCACCTGTAAATACAATAACTTATGAAAAATATTTCATTTTTAGTGCTCTCAGCCGCACAAATGAAGTTGCAAAGTTGCAGACTTCACAGTAATTTTGCACAGTGTATTTAAATAAAATAAACGAGATCCCGTTTATAAAACGGGATCCCGCTTACTATAAAACAGGAACCCGTTTATTAATAAGTGAGATCCCGCTCTATAATCGGGATCCCGTTCACCGAAATTGAATATAGGAGCCGTTGTAAAGGTAACGAGATCCCGTTTATGAAACAGGAGCCCGTTCCATTTACAACGGTCTGAATACTGTCGGATGGGAACAGGATCCCGATTATAGTATGAGATCCCGTTTTATAATTGGGATCCCATTTTTTTAAATTTGAATTTTGTTTTGCATCGTGGGCGGGTTTTTGCCAAATTTTTTGGTTCGGGAAAAGAATTGGAAGTCCAAACCTAGGCCTTCAACCTGGTTTGACCTGCAAGTTGAAGGCCCTAACAATGTCAAAGAAAAATACCGACTTTGGACATATGGCTAATGACCTTTTTTGCAGAATTTTCTGACGAAATTAAAACCCATTTTAGATGAAACAATGAAAATTCTAAATATGTAATTTGTTTTGCAATTGAATTATTTTTTCTATTTTTCAATTAATTTCTAATAAAATTGGTCCATAAACTTTAAGTATCAGAGTTTTTTACTATTTAAATAACTTTTGATCAACATAACATTTTGACAAACGGATTGCACGAGAGCAAACTTCAGACAATTCTTTTCAATTTGAAAAAAAATCAGAAAATGATAAGTTTAGGTCATCTTATGCATGTCGTACATGACGATTTTTCAAAACGACAAATCTGCCTAATAAAAAATTAACGAAAAAAAAATATTCAATAAAAAATTACAAAAAAATATCAAGAACAAGCTTCAGTGAGCCATAAAACTTTTCCCAAAAGTATTTATAAAAATACGATAATTTAATTCAAAATATGGATGTCGTACACGTGCATGGTATGGTAAAAAAAAATGACTTTTAAATAGTGGTTTTTAGAAATGCCTATTAAAACTCAATTTGTACAATCTGGGTATTGAAATAAATTACATATTCGGAAACATTGAATCATCATTATTCCATTTCTTGCCCTACATGAAAATGGTTCCTTTCAAATAGAGTATTTTATTATATTTTATTGAACAAAAAAACATGCATTAAATGTCCTACATAAATGCAAGAATGTGGGATGAAATCTCCTCCAACATTCAGCTACATATCATCTATATGAACTTTTTTACTTGAATATACAAACATACAATACCATTAAAATACATTGCAGACCTTATGATTTGAAATGACAGAAAAAGAAATGTATCAACACCGACTATAGTGCACCAAATAGGAAACACTCAAGATGGTTTCATGTAATCAAGCTCTTCAATTTTTTTGAAACAATTTTGAAATACTTTTAGTAGGTGAGGAACCAATAGTTTAGCAAGGATCACAAAAATAATGGAATTATTGAACATTAAAGGACCATTTCTATTATGAGACAAAAATTATTAGTTATGACTTTCAAAACTAATGCATAAATAAAAAGTACTCCTTAGAACATGTCACATAAGAAAATTAACAAATAATATGCAAGTTACAAATCAACCTCTTTTCCTTTATTTAAAATATTCTTAGAAAACACTTTATAAAAAAATCTTCAACACAATAGATATGTGAAATGAAAATTGTAGTTTTAGAATATGTATTAGCTGTATATTAAAAACTTGGTCAATTGATATAGCTCCAAAAAAGCACAATGAAAAGGGTACTCCTAGGTCCTTTTCCTTAATATTAAAGGGTTTTTTGTAGGAGCCCTTACCCATAGAATACTAAAAAATTAATACATGGAGAACAAAGAAAACCAACTAAAAAAACATAGAAAAGACTTAATAATCTTCCCATGCAAATGATGTCGACCAATTGGTAAGCTACTATAAACAATAGACCAAAACAACAAACAACAAGAGATCATCCAAAAAAAAAAAAAAACTGAGAAACCAACAACTGTGAAGATGTTAGAACATTTAAGGAAAGTCACAACTTCCAACCTTAGCCAATGCTCAAGATCTAGTGATTTCACTTTCTAATCTTCCAATTGACTTGTCACCAGCCACCACAAATGTTTAGGAACCACTACCCTAACACCATCACAATTGCCCAATTCTTCAAACTAGACACCAAGAATAATTTCAATATGTTGCATAGCCCAAGACAATACATCACTACCAAAGGAAGGCAAAGTACAAGCATTGGGTACCCTCCAATTTGCCTTGGGTGTGGGACACTAAAAAATGTTTCACCACCAAATGTAAATATTGACAAAAAGAAAACAAATCCTTCATATCACAATTTATCACCATCAACACCTCCTTCAAGGCACTAATCTCAATATCCATAGGAGAATCCACAAAATCTACATGGTCAAAGCCTCATTGTCACCATCAAACACTAAGCTAAACTCTAATTTCACTTACTATGGTATTAAAAGGAGCTCCACCCACTTACACACAGCCTCAGAGGGTATGGTAGCTTCTAATTTAGAAGAAAATATGCAATAATAGAAACCTAAGACCAAACATCACCATTATCCTCAATACTACCTAAGCACAACACATATTTAACTCACTCCAAGGATAAACTATCAAAACACCCCCAAAAAATTTAAAGGTTATGATTCTTAAATTTGTTTCAATGATGTGGATCTATGCCTACAAGCAAAGGGCATTTATAGTCCATTTTGTAAATCACAAAGATATAGGGCACTAAAAAGACCACCTAGAACCCCCCACTACTACACCCAAGAATAACACACAACAAACACCCAAGCAACCAACAAAGACCACACAAGAAGTAAATAAACACCTAAAAAAGAGATTTCACACATCAACAACTAGCACCAAAAATCCCACAATTCACCATGAGAACAAGTGCCTTCCAAATCAAAAAATAATGGTTGGGAAGTAACCTCCCACAACACCAATTCTAAACATAATTCCCACAACACTTTAGAGCATCAAGAAACTACAAAGCACAAGAATGCAAGGGCCGCCAAGCAAAACTAATCACAAGTTTCTCACCCACCAAAAGAGGATCAAGACCTTCCCAAGAGGTTAAACAATCAGTTAAAGCATCAAAAAAGACAATTGTTCAATGCTCACATTAGCTACTGAAAAGAAGAAAACTGTGTGTGGTGCTCTATTTCACTTCTAGGGTTTTGGACCTAGAAGGAGAGAGACAACAATTCTCAACCTTTCACTCAAGAACAAACCCTTGAGATTTCAACGCAAAGGAGATTGAAATATAACAAAAGGAAGGTTCTAGGGATTGAATGATATATAATGAAGGGCTCACCACCAAGTGAAAACTTGGAAAAGACAATGAATTGGAAAACACAATGTGATATGCAAACAAATGATAAAGGACCTAGAAAGATTATAAAAAATGCAATAGAAAGTTGTGAAAATGGAAATGTGCACCTGGGAAACTAAAGGAGGCGGAATGTAAGTCTGGAATCTTGAAAAATCTACTGTTGAATTTGATTGGGACTCATATGCCAAGCTGGGTGAATCATTCTAGTTTCCGGGAAAATGTGCAAAAGCAGGTTTCAGCCAAAAGGGTATCTAAATATGTAAAAATCTTGTTCAGGCCTATATAGTGGGACTCATTCGCCAATAGTGGCGAATCAATCATCTTCTACTTTTCTGGAAATTTTGAAGTGGACTTTGTGCCTCTCAGTCTACTATGTTCTTCTTGATTGGTTTTCAGATCTAAAACTACAAAATTCCACCTATAGGTCTTCTCCAAGCTTCTCCAAGGTTTCATGACAACTTTTACAACTTTTAGGGACTTGACAACTTTTCTCCACTTTTGTTTCTTGAAAAATCTATAATCTAGCTCTGCAAATCACACACAAGAAGAGAGAAAAATGTTGTGGGGGTTAGTGAATAGGGGTTTGCCTTGGTCAAACCCCTTGTTGATAATTAAACCTTGAAATATGGAAAGAGAATGATGAATGAACAAAAGAATAATGTTACAACTCACCAAACCCTTGCAATTAAGTGTTGCAATCATGTAAGTGATGGCTCCAATGGATGTAGACTTGGAATCTAGCTTGATGTTGATACATCTAGAATGAAGCACTTGCTTGAAACACAAACCCTACATAATTGTTAGCTCTAAAACAACATGATGCAAGCAATCTTTGACATGATTGATACTTGAAGATGCTCTTGAATGCTTGAAAATATGCCCTTGAAATGCCTTGAATGCTCTTGTGAATGCTTAATGATCTTTTGAAAACTATTGAATGCTAAATGTTGCTAGGTGAAAATATCAAAGAAAGAACCTTGTATTTATACTTAATTATGCAAGAATTCCTAAAATTACATCACTACAAGCTGACATCAGATCTAAGAGAATAAAATGTCATTAAAATTTTGATTTAAATTTGAATTTTGGTCACACCGGACTCATTTTCCCAAGGTGGCGAATGAGTCCCATCACATGTAATGTATGGGACCAAAAATCAAGTGTCTAGAAATGTGTGAAACCTACATCGGAGCCAAAAAGACCTACGTGGGACTCATTCGCCCAAGGTGGCGAATGAGTCCTAGACACTAAATCTAGGCTACACAAGCCAAAAACACCTAAATTATGATTGGTTACTAATTGGTGTTGGGATTATCCTCGAAAAGATGTAATAAATGAGGCTTGTGGATGCAAAATAGGGCCAATTAAAACATAAGAAAGCCAAATTATTAGTGACAAGCCTAGAGGAATGTGAAAGTGTGTTACAACACTCCAAATAAGGCAAGAATAAGATTAATTGTGATCAAAATTATATTTATTATGCTTAGTTCATTGATAAAACCCTAGAAAATTGTGAATGTGTGTTACAACACTTTTGCAAGGCACCATTAAATTCCATTAGTTCACAAGGGCCCAAGATCTAATGTGAATGTGTTATCCACATTACAACACTAAATCAAGGCAACATTAAGCCAAAATCCACAAGGAGGACCCAAACAAGTGAGAGAAATGTCATAGGACCCATTTTTCGACACTACAGCTACAAAATCAACAATACCATTACCGATCGAAAAATAATGAATAAATTAGATGTCCTCATCAAAATTCCTACATACAACAAGCACTTCTTCTAAACTACCACACAACTTCCAATTGAGGCAATCAATTTTTTAAAACCTTGAATAACATTACTAGAATCACCTTCAATAATTAACTTTTTGCAACCCACTAATGTAACTAAGGAGAGGCTAGCCACAATATCTGACTCCACAACATTGTCACTTCTAGATCCAAGAAGGACCCACCTTTGACAAAGGTCCCCATCAAATCTCTATGCACCATACTAGCTCCAACCAACCCCAGATTCCCTCAAGGCCACATAAAATTTTAACTAAAGAAATCCTTGAGGTAGAGATATTCATTCATTGAGGCAAGGGTACCCATCAAAGCATAACAACAATTACATTGCTTAATCATTAGCCCATAAATAGGGGGATCCTTATGCTTAGTTGATTTTACCTTTACTCAAATTTGAGTATACTAATAAAAACAAAAATGGCAATTTTTTCAAAAAATTTCCTTTCTTTTTAGACAAACTCACATATGCCCATAATGATTGATAAAAACATTTTATACAAAATATAGCATCACCAATATATTCTATTACACCTTTCAATGAAGAACAAGAGATCATAATAAGCTTTTGACTTGAAGACAAGGAAATTATGATTATTTGATTTATTTTTTTAGTTAGGGGAGAGGACAAAATCACCATGCAAGTTACCTTTGCAACCTTCATGCTTTTAAAACAGTAAAATTTCTTAAAATCTCTATACCTTCGTGGATGAGTTATCCAATAAAGATCTGATGGCCTTCATGAAAAGCTACAAAAACAAAATGAGGATCCACTACTTCCAATCACTGCTTGAGTGTGGGCTTCTTTACATTGCCTCTCTAGTGGAGAAAAGCATAAAGTGTAATACATTTGAATTGATTATAAATGGGTTTGTCAACAAGATTATATGTATATGGATTCATGTTTTAATGGAGCAGATTATCAAGTTGGCAATTGTCACAAAGGGAGGGTGTTTGGCTTTAACAATAGGTGAAGCAATTGTATAAAAGCTTAAATTGCACTTCCTTTCCATCAAATGCAAAAGAAATATCTATATTACACTATGAATATTCACCTTCAGCTTAAACAAGCATATATCTCGGCAGGTTTGCTCTACATACCTTGTGTTAGCTTTACAAATGGACAGACGATAAAACTACCATCTACAATTTGCAATGAAACATGTAACACATGTATAGCTTTACAACTCCAACCTATCTCACAAGCAAAATAAATGATTATATGTTACCTTTCATCTTCCAACCTCTTGAATATATTATATGTTACTTATTTATGGTAGAGGCTGACCTCTTAAGTTTGGTGCCAAGATCAAGTTTAAAATTTAAAATAAACTTTTGCTAGAGAGGTCGACCTCACTCTAAATGGGGGGCCCTCTATTTAATAAGACTAAATGCCTATTTATTTTCTTATGAAATGGTGTGATTAAGGAGAAGTAATGCAATTAATAAATGAAGAGTGGTGTGGCTGAAGTTGTGAAGAGGTGCGTATAAATAAGGGTGCATCCTTCTGTAATAAAAGTCTCCCTTTGTGAAAGGGCGTATCTATTTATGAAGTCGCACTCTTTAAAGGGACATTGAATGGTATAAAAGGAAGGTGAGGACAGTAGTTGAGAAGAAAAAGTATGTACATCATTCAAGTATTCAAGCAGATCCAAAGAAGAAAATATAACTGTAATTCAAATTTATATTCGAATATATGAAGAGTAAAGGTAAAATCAATGAATTGAGCAATATATTTGTGGAAGCAATGCATCATTGTCATCAGATTTATGAGTGAATACATTGCAATTTTAAATCAGATTTGTAAAAGAAAGATACACATCACTTGAATCAGATTTGTGAAAGAAGTATTCAGATTTGTGAAAGGACAATGCATCAAATTTGTGATCAAAGTTGTGAGGGAAAGTATATCAACCTGTAGATCTTGTGAAAACATTTCATCCATTGAAAAATATGAAAGTCGGTGCCCATCAAAGAAGAAATTGTTGCCTTTTGCTGAGTTGGTGCTCAATTGTGGGGATTGGTGTCTTCAGTGGATTGGTACTTACAAATTCTATAAGTGGAGATTGGTAACTCTAGTGGGCTGATGCTTACAAATTCTATAAGTGGGGATTGATATCCCCAATGGGTTGGTGCCTACAAAAGAAGACTTGTAAAGAGAGGTAGGTTGGTCCCTCCAAAAAAATCAATATATAAGCAATATTTTGTCATGGTTTTCTCCCATAAGAATTTCCACGTAAATCTTGTGTTCTCCATGTATTCTTAATTGGTAGAACTTACATATGTGATATTATTGTAGTTGATTAAAATTTTAAAAAGTAAAAAAATATATTATACCAATTCACTCCCTCCTCCACCCCCCTCCATACCCCTACCCCTACCCCTACCCCTACCCCTAGTATAATCGTGTGTTCATCATTTACAAGATCATTTATCTTCTTGATAAATTCCCACTTCTAAGGTACTCAAACACAATATACTTAATATAGAATAGAAAGATCTAACACTTTTTGCATATACAGCACTGCAGTAAAAATAATCTTCCCAAAAAACATTAATTCAAACTGCAAACTCCAATACTATTTGAAATTTGACTTCCTATAAGAAGAATATCGACTCGGATGTCATCTATATTACCCATATATATTGCAAAGCAAGTAGATGAAAAAACCTGATATCCAAGGGAAAGCCTTTATAATTAAAAAAAGGCAGTTGAATGCAAAGAAGATTTATGCTATGATGCTCCACGATTTACTAAAAATATGCATTTCAAATTCAAATAACAAAATACTCAAAATAAGTAAAATTGAAACAAGTCATAAAATATCATTTTATAAATTTTGAAAAGCCCTAACTTTTTCTTGAAGGGAATACTTTTATTTGAAATTGACGAAAAAAGTAATAGCGAAGCTAAAGTGACTTCCAATTCAATCATAAAACCATCTTCAAGCAACTCTCCAATTTAATTTTTTGCAAAGAATAAGAAATCGCTGGCAGTCCAACAATGGTCTGTTTCAAGCTACTGTAATTTGAAATGCCTA
Organism: Sequoia sempervirens; assembly: GCA_007258455.2. NCBI lineage: Eukaryota > Viridiplantae > Streptophyta > Pinopsida > Cupressales > Cupressaceae > Sequoia > Sequoia sempervirens. The sequence continues at coordinate 33,960,988 of VDFB02281492.1, forward strand.
CTTTCCTAGTGCCATGCAAATACCTTCATCCCATTCACATCACAGATTTTGGACTAGTCAACGACGCTTAAAAATTGGCATGTTTCTGTCTAGGGCAATTTAATTCATCCAGCCACCAGTACAATGTTGGCCTTAACCAGTATAAGTAATTTTCATGTTGATATTGGTCAGTGAGGAACACAAGCAAAAACCAACCCTTTTTAACTTATTATTAGAAAAACAAAATTATCATATGGGACTTGCATAACCAAAGATATCATGGGGAATGATATTACAGCACTTTGGACATAGAACATATGTATTTAAAGACAAGTATATGCTGAAACCACTATCATTTGAGACAAAGCTTAGTACACATGCACAAAAGTGCAAGAAGCATTGTTTGTCAGGCAAATTTTAAGAATTCTGTATCATAAGCAAGAATATGTTCATTATGTTCACCTCTAGGTGTCACACCATGTGCTTATTCTTACATATTAAATTGACCAACCAAATGTACTCAACATAATACTGCCTCATTCTTCAGAGAAAAAAGTTCTGAAGACTATATCAATGACCCCGATTCCAAAGTGACTTCGACTGGGATTACAATTGGATGTACCTACCACATATGTAATGGCACAAAACTGAGATCTGGCTCTTCAATGAATCTACTAATATTGCATGTTGGATAAAATATATAAGTACAAAACTTCTCGATTGGTCTTACCCATTTATTCCCAAGAATTGGAACTACTTACTCAGGAGTTATATTCCCATACAGCTTAATAGGAGTCTATCAATGAAGTGCATGAAGCATCCCTATGCTCAACAAGACAGGAAAGAATGATTCAGCCAACTTGATGTATTTAACTATAGTGGGAGTCTATTGTTGCCCCCAAAAATAGCAGCTAATAAAGGGGGCCCATAAATTCCCATGCAAAGAATGATTTACATCTCATTTTCCTGGCAGCTGCTTTAAAAGAGTGTTTTATGTACAGTGTAGAAGGTGCAACCAGAATCAAATGTACACCAGAAAATAATGCACCGGCAATTAGAGGCATCTGCCTGATTTAGCATCCCCAGTTGATTTTCAAAAGTCACTCTTGAGATGAGCTGCCTGTAGCTTTCTTTGGAATTAAGAATAGAAAGCAGACCGGTATAAGAGTACACAAAGCTTGAACATAAATTCCAAGAGCAAGATTGTCAAATCTCTCCGATGAAATGTGCAGGGCTGAAGCTAGAACTGCTCCAAAGAATGAACTTACTGTGCTCCCAAAATTATTTATAGACATAAAAAGAGCAAACAGGGTACCCTCAATTCCAGGTGGGCATAGCCTCCCAGACAATACCAAAAAAGGCATCAACCTGTCAAAAATATTACCAGTCGACAAAGGAAATATCAGTAAATATTTATTTTCATTCCATTGCTAACAAGTTGGTGTTGTCTGAATTAACAAATAATACTATTGAAAGGGCAAATTAGTGCAACTTTTCCGATAGCAAAGGAAAGGAATGCATACTTAAACTGATTTACTGCATCTGCAAGAGCTGACGTACAAAGAACAAAAGCTTTGTCTGATATACCAAGTGAAACATTGATGTGTGACACCAAGATGACATCAAGGAATGTGAGAAAAGAAAGGCCGATATGAGTTGCCCTGGAGAAATCCACTTATTAGTTCTCTGTCTGTCTGTGAATAGGTAAAACATTCTACTAAAAATTTAAGGAAACTAGAAGCCACAATTACTATTCAAGCAAAATCACATGCCATAGAAAGATTTTTTTATATATAGTATAGTGATGGTTTTATTGGGGCCCTCTCCCAGAAAAGAACAAGTGAACAAACAACTGAAAGCCTACAATGGACAACAACAAAGAAACACAAATCAAACAAGAAGAAATGAACTAGCAAAAAACTAGCTAGCCATTTGATTTTTCTTTTCCTAAGGTCCCAAAGCCATCTGAGAGGAAGATTTGTTTCTAGATGAAGATTTTTATACGAAACTATAGTCAAGCCTCATCCTCCAAAACATCCTCTTCAAAGGAATCAATCAGATTTTGGCAATTTCCCAACCCGAACGTGGAAAGCAGAGCCAAAGAACCTGACAACCTAGAACAACTAGAGGAACAAGAGGCTCAACCAAGAGAAAATTCTTGGAAAAATAACTCCAAGCAAGGTATCCAAAGACAGCGATGACCGCTGCTCGCACACAATGTGAGGAGACAACGGCCCCACTGCCATGGAAAGCAATGGAGACGAAAGAAAAACATCCAAAGAAGGAAACCCTTCAACAACATTCATAGGAAGCACAGGATAAGGGGGATCCAAAGTATCACCATGCACCACAAACAAGGGTTTGCTAACAGGAGGGAGTTCCCCACCTGGGGAAGGAGAAGCAAAGGGAATCAAAAATGGCTCCTGAGAAACAACAGTCTATGCCTCATGAACCAATAATTGGCAGGATTTAGCATCCTTCCACCAAAAAGCCTTACTCGACGATTTTTGCTTGACTCTTGTCCAAGCACCAGCCAAATGAACAAGATCGTAACAATTACAGCATCAAAAAGCCATCCTCTCATAATCCAGCTTTTGTTTTCAAATATGATCTTCCACTTAAAGCCAAATTTCAAAGGGAAAAACATTCAAAATATCCATCTCTACTTGAATGCCAGCAAAGTAGGGTGGGAGAGAGCACGGTCTCCAAAGAAAGAGATATGAAGGTACTGAAAGTGTTACCAATAACCTGTAACAGGAGATAAGGTAGTCTAAACTCTAACCCATACAGGAAGCACTGAGAAAGACTCTAAAAGAGGATTTGCAGCAGGATACCAAGGTTAAATCAACAAAACAACCTACCCACAAACTGCAGTCCATTCTCAAGATTATTCTACTTATCATTCAATGATTTACAAAAAGGAACAAATATGCCCTGTGCACAGGGATAAATATCAACAAACTTTGAAAGGAAGGACTTCCAGAACTGATATCCAAGCATGGAGATTTGGAACACTAGGTTAAATTTGCAGATTAAAAAGCCTTCACAACAAAATGGGTTTCTTTGGCGAAGACCTCCAGCCCCAAGACAAGCATAAAATGTCCTCCAATCACAAAATGGTGCAAACTAACTTCGCAGGACTGATACCATCAACCCCCACCATACACAAGCACAGCTGCAAAGGAGTATTGCAAGGGAGACAAAGAGCCAGCAAAGTCCTCAATGTTTGACCAAGGAGCAACTCCACCAATCACAGGATATCTGTGAAACAAACAAAATTGAACTGCCAAGCATGACAGGAGTCATCTCAAGTAAAGCCAGAAATATTTGAAACAAGAAAGAAAAACGGCAGTATTGTGCTAGGGTTAATAGGGGAAAAACATTCATGAAAAACCAAAGCCATCAGGAGCATACCTTTCAAACTCTTTTTCAATTCTTGGTTGCTATACTAAGTTCTTTAAGATGTTAAGAATATTTGATTATTTATACATAGCTTATTGAGTTGTGTTTACTAAGCAACTTGAAGGCATCCCATTCAGCCTTTAAGCATTCCCAACAAAACAATCAAAGCCATAGATGCAAAACTCAAGAAAAACTCACAAATTGGAATGGCTCATGAGCTACCCGCAGAATAAACACAGCAATAAGTTATTGCAAAAAACTCCAGAGAAACTTGGGAAAAACTCAACCTTAACTCATGATTTGCACTGAAAAAACTCAGTCTGTTTTGCTAAGTTTGTTTAGCCCAATAAAGTGATCATTTTTCATCGTTTTGGACTTTCTTTTTTTTATAAGTGGTGTTTGAGGGATGGTGTTGAAGAAGCAGCAAATGGGAGTGTACTATACTCATACTCATGCTGTTGCTCAACATTGACTATGAGTGTCAACTCCTGCAAATCCACTGTCAGATTCAGTGAAAGAGAAAAGACATAACCAGCAATTCTTCATGCCTCCCATCACTTCACTAACCTTATCACACAAATAATACTGATACCATGCCGATCATTCAAAACCTGTGCATGGAATCCTCAATCATGTATTATTATTACCTCAAGAATATGAACGACCGGTACCTGGCAAGTAGCAGCCATGGAAAAGCCAAGAAAGACAAGGAGAGCATTATGGAAGATAAAAGAGAGAACTGCAGGTCAAAAGGATCTCATTCAATGACAATGATATTATTGTATTGGGAAGCAAAAATACTAATGAACTTACAATCACCACCTGACAAAGTTATAAACTCTTATCTGCCTATAATCAGTAACATGTTTCCTAAATTCAGTAGTATGAATGTTTCTGAAGAATTTTCCTACAATTTTTTGTTTTTAATGTTTGGAAAAATTTGCCAAATTATTGCCTAGTCCAAGTTTTTCGAACTATGATCAAAACCATGGCAAATTGCCTATAGAGATCTGACCTAGCATTACTTTTGTTTTGCTGCTACCAGTGAAAAGCTTCTAGTTTCAAAACTCATCCATCTATGCATTCCTTCAAGAGAAGATATTGATCACATTGCAAACAGAACTTTGAATTAAATTGTCTAGTCTTCTAATACCAATTCTAAATTGAAAAATTCAATCAATGAATTGTTTTGGATTGCAAATCCCCCAATTGAATCATTCTGGTGATGTATCTAATGGATTGAATAATTCACAGTTAGGAAACTATAATGGTTGCAAATAATATTTCAATCAATTCAGAGAAACTCAATCTATCTAGATGGTAATCAAAATGAACTGCAAAAAGATCTTCCCCCAAAAAAAGTGAATATAAAGAACATTGTTTCCAAATTCATCCATCCATGTGTTCCTTCAAGAGATAATATCGATCACATTGCAAACAGAACATCTACTACTAATTCTGAATAAAAAATTCAATCAATAGATTGGTTTGGATCACAAATCCGAAGAAACCAACTGAATCATTCTGGTGATGTATCTAATGAATTGAATGTTTTACAGTTAGGAAACTATAATGGTTACAATTAATATTTCAATCAATTCAGAGGAACACAATCTATCTAGTTGATGATCACAGTGAAATGCAAAATGATCTTCCCCCAAAAAAGTTGATATAGAAATCATTGTTGCCAAATCTATGTTTGTCTCGAGCTCATTGAAACTCATGAAGTTTTATCAGCATACAGATCGAGAAATAATTATTCAAAAGAAACTAGATAACTTAGAAATGAAAGGTTGCATTGATTGGAGCCCGTTGACTTTAAGGGTAGAAGAAAGAGAATTTGTACTTATAGCTCAAGCTTGCTGAAAGAATGTTCAAAAAGTAGAGAGTATTAATAAGTATAATCCTATATATGAAACTCAGAACATCTTTCTCCACTTTTTGTGCCATCTTTTATCCATTCTATGATATATCTCTATTGTATATCAAATGTATAGCAATCCACCACAAAGATTAAACTGTTTGAATGATTGGCATGCTCTGCCCCTCCATTTCCATCTAAGAGACGTTTCTTCTTTCATTCCATTCAACAAGCTCAAAAAATCCAACCCTGGGTGTTAATGATCTCCTTCCAAGTGGGCAGTAATGACTCCCTCTGGAAGCTCAGGCTCAGCCAAACCTCAGATGATGAATAATTTCTGGGTGCCAATAGCTCAAGAAAAAGGCCAGACTTGCAAGGAAGAGGTTAATTTTTTCATCCCCCAATATGCCAATTGATCCATACCCATACTGAACATTCCATTTTCAAAAGCAAACAGACATTATCTCAAAAGACAAAAAGGAAAACTCGCCCCAAAGTCTCATTTACAATGTGGAGGAACTGGAGTAACACTTCAGATAAAAAGCCTCGACCTGCTTATTTATAGAAGCTTTCCCAAGAACAAAAACACTTAGGTTCTGTGTCCAAGAAAAATAGAAGCCAAGTACATTTGTTGATTTATTGATGATTGATCCAGAAAATATCTCAGGAACAGGTGCAATAGCTTGGGGTTACAAGAAACAAGATGCAATGGCTAATTCGACAATTGAATCAGAGTATGTTGCAGCATGGGCTGCTTTGAGAGTGGTGGTGCATCTTTGTAGGATTCTTGAAGAGTTTCATAATGGTTAGACTTAGAATGGTCCTACAATTATGAATATTCATAATCACAGTGCTATCAAAATTGTAACAAATTTTGTACTTCATGCAAAGACAAAACATATGTGTTGATGATAAATACAGCTTCGTACGATTCCTTCCAGCCTATCAAATTAAATGATAGCTTCCAGCTATTTAATTTATATGTTGTCATGAGAAGCTGCGCCTTACTTCATTTAATTGTTTATTATATCTTGGCTGACTTGATAAGTGAAGTATTTAATTTATAAGAGGCACGAATTTTGAAGAGTCATCATTTAATGAAGAATTGTATTTTGAATGAGGCCGACCTCATTCTACTTTGACTACGATTATGCTTGAAGGAGAAATTCTCTAGATGGCTGACTTATAATTTGTAAAGACTTGCTCTTGATTGAGGCCGACATGATAATTGTGAAAGGTTGCGTCTCCCTCTTGACTTTGTATATATATTTCCTCATTGCTCTCATTCGAGCATACATCAATCAAGTTCTACATATTCACTTCTGTCATATGTGAGTTACTCTTCAAGGCAGTTCGGCATCATTGAAGTCTGAGTTCAGTCCATCTGGAGAGAGCAGTATATTTCTGTGTGTGTGCATCAGTCTGTGATGTTTGTTATTAGCCATCATATTGGTTCATTGTAAAGGCAAACATTATTGTGTTCATGCAATATATAAGAGATTTATTGTTGCTGGGTTTTTCTCCCTCAAGAGGAGGGTTTTCCCAGGGTATCTGCTGTGTTATTGTCTAATTTTGAATTAATTTTCTGTGCACATAATCTGATCATTAAAAAATTACAATATGGACATAAGTATCACTATCTGAAAATTTTCATAACACAAGATATTTGAACCTATTCAATGCCCCAAAGATGAACAAAGAGAAGGCATATTCACAAAGCCTTTGGATTGAGTCAAGAAATTCAGAGGAATTTTTGGAGTGAAGCAAAAATGAAAAAGAAACTGCAGGTAGACTTTGAATCACATGGGGAGTAGGTTAGCATTATTGATCCAAAGTATTATAGTTTTGATTTGTACATAAAACAAATTTTATTTGTTTTTGTGTGCACACGAAATGGATGGTGAAAATGTCAGTGCCAGGAATGAAATGCAAAAATGATTGACAAATCAAATGGATGGGAATTAGACAACCAGAAAATTATTTGATGAAAAGCTTTTCCTTTCAATCATCAAAATTTACATATTTATCAATATGAAAATGACTATTCAGTTCAACTTCTAGAAGGCTGTTCAGCTTTTAGTGTATCTAAGAAATATATTATCCTACTACACCTGGGATTATGTACAATAGTGTCACATGCCCCACGTAATCCACAGGGGTAATGGTAAACCATTTGTGTGTGTTGCACATTGGGCAACCTGTTTATGGCACCTCATTTGCTGGATATGAAGCTCTAGTCTTCTGCAAAAGGTTTTGCCTGAGTGATTAGCTGTTCCCTTCTACAGTTCTAAAATTTTCAAGAACCAAGATATTGAGTTTATAAATACTTGAGGTTGCTTTCTCAAGTCAAGTTAGCTGTCCACAGTGCTATATCACATTTTGATAGGATACTGCAACTTTTGCTATGAAATTTTTCACCACCATTTTCTGTGCTAATTGAAAACTCAGCATTACTTCTGAGTGATGAAATTTGCGATTTCACCATTTTCTATGCTTAGGAAAAACTTGGCATTACTTCTAAAGTGATGAAATTTGCAAAAGAAGGTTGTTCAACTTCTGCCTTTGTCACATCTATCTCTAGACTAATTACACCTGTGTGACCTGAAAATTGGATAACCCGGACTTATTGTGCCCATGAGTAAACCAAAAGTGTGTCAGCTACACCATCTAACCTGAAAACTAGATACCCCAAGCTGATTGCGCCCAAGAGTAACCCAAAAGTGTGTTGATCCATGGATTGAATACTAACTTTTTGTCAAGATTAACACTCTCAATTAAGACACATGTCGACACATAAAAAATTGCTTGAGGGAAAAAAACTATATCAAAAATTAAGGCATATAATGATCTTGCTCCATGCATACTCATCAAAAATCATTGTGTGCAATCTCAAGTGTTCAAGTGCTGAGCTAAACATTACTTGTTAAGATGCTATAGTGATAAGTAGCAATATGTTGTAATTTGAAATGTTGCAATGGCAAACCCTTAATGGACAATTTGAGAAATATCCAAGTACCATGCTTGAAGAGCTTGAAATTTGAATTGTGGCGTTCCCCTTTGTAAGATGAGAGCGGAGAGTCATTGCAAAGCCCCCCTTGGAAAGAGAATAGCATATTCGAGCATGTGTATAGAGATGCATAATTCAATGACACCCTCTTGGGTTTTCATCACAAGTCACCATTAAGCAACCCTTTCAATCTTCAACTTAATGGGAAGAAATTGTGAGCCACTCTTTCAAGTTTTCAACTTAAAACTCTAGTGCATAGCCTCAAATAATCTGTATTGAGCTGAATATCTGGCGGTCTTAGTGTGTTAATTATCAATATCCCAATCAAAATGGAAATTATAGGTACAAAAAGTCACTACTTCCATCAACACCATAGAGACTAAGTGCATAATTAATATTATCCTCCATGGTAATTAGGTGCAACTCCACAATTTTCATAGTAGGTTGTCACTCAATAGTACAAGTATCAATAGTATCTGCAATCCTAAGCTCATCACCAGCTGGATTGACAGCAATATCTACATCATGAGTAGACAAACTTGACGAGCTTTTGAACCAATGCTTGACAATATCTATAATGCTGAGCTCATTATCAACTGAATCAACAACATCTGCATTAGGAGTAGACATGCAATCATCAGAAAAAGTGGACTGAAGTCTCCTATAGAATTTTGACATTAGGCAAGCCACAGTTTGTTAGCTATCTAGAGTGATCTATCCATAAAAAATGCATATGCCTCATTGATTTGGTAGGCAGATTTCTAACATAACACTGTTTTGTAAAATGTGTGTTGACCACATAATAGACAAGGATGTAGATCAAAACGATAACAAGAGGTATGTCCTCGACATCCATAATGAAATCATGTTTGGACTTGATGGGTTTTAGTGCAAGCTGATTTTGATAGACTTGGTAACTTGTCAATTTCATACCAACAAGTGAAGACTCAACTTAATTATTGTTCTAAATACCTCTAGACACAAATTTGAAAGGTTTGGGATATTCTAGTACATAAAAATTCACAACACCTGTATACCCTAGACCAATTTGATGTTTGTTGGAAGATATCGTCTCCTACACAAGCACAACAAGTGAAGATTCAGCAATAGGACTGACAAGTATCTTATACATGATGGGTTCTAACAAAAACAGTTTTTGATTTAGACACACAACATTGTTCTATGACACAATAGGGGGCTAACACTTTTCTTCAAGGACTCTTTGTCTTTTCTTGTCTTATGAGTTGTCCTACTTGAAGAAGGAACATTAACACCTTTCTTCTTTATGACACCATTATGTGACACTAGAGGGGTCTTTAACATTTTTTTCAAGGACTTTTTGTCTTTACCAACCTTTTGAGTTGATCTGCTTAAAAAAGGAACATCATTGTTGATAGCATCTTTCTTCTTTGCTGACGCATTGGGTGCTGATCTTGTAATTGATATTGCAACCTATTCATTTCCTTCCACAACATCCTATTGATTGCAAAACTGTATAAACAAAGGCCTGTATTGTCGTCAACATTTTAATATTATCCATGCTTTTTGTTTGTTACAAGCATTAATTTGCATGGATAAGATGTCGTTGGCTTATAATGTGGACATGATTATCATGGAGTCCTCCATCCTTCCTCACATGATTGTTTTCCTCTCTTTAGGAAAGGAGTTTTGTCCCACAGGGTTTTCTCCTTTTCTCCGTTTGTGAGAGATTTTTTTTGCATTTGTACATGGGTACCTAAAATGGCATAGTAGCCATGACCCATCTTTGCATTCTTTGCATCTTTTTTGCATCATTTGCATAATAATCTTCTCCCCCTAAGGGGGAGGGGGGGGGAGACGCGGAGGGGGACGGGGTGCAGAGCTCTAATACCATGTAAGAGCTAAAGATTAGCTCAACACCCAAGACCAGCTGCAAAAACAATGAAAACCTTCTACAAGAGAGTATGCAAGAATATGAGCTTGCTTGATATTAAGACCTATCAAAATAATGATGACGTATGAAGTATGTTACATATGCGTACAATGACCTTCCTTATATAGGCAAGGTGAGGAATAGGATTGCACATGACTGTGACATGTGTCTTAATCCTATGACATGAAATGACTAACAAACTAACTACCTAGGAATCATGCAATAAAGCTAGATAAAATAAGTTCTAGAAAAGCCAACTAAGACTTATAGAAAGAATCTTATATCCTAAGTAAACTTAATCATGTTAATAAGTCACCTAATTACCTAGTGAGATAAATTACTAGGTACAAGACTGTATAAACAAAGGCCTGTATTGTTGTCAACATTTTAATATTATCCATGCATCTTGTTTGTTACAGGCATTAATTTGCATGGATAAGATGTTGTTGGCTTAGAATGTGGACATGATTACAAGATTCCACACACGTATGAGCCAATTCCATCAATAATGCTTGGAGACAATACAATTCACAACACCTAATGACTTTAGTTGTCAAATGGAGATGGATTGGTTCCTTATCACTCCAAAAGGTTTCCTTTTCTATTTATTTCCTAATCAATATACCAAACCTCTCGATATGTTTGTGCTTCCAATATACCCATTGATACTTGGAAGAAGCCCATCCTTCCAATATACCTGACACTACATGAAAGAGACTCTAAAGCACATGAGTCCAAAGAGGTGTGTGGCACTTAAGCAATATGTGAAAATGATTCGCCTTATCAATGACACTTGCATAGAAAGAAATCAGAACTTCTTTTAGTCAAGATTTATGTCTTATGATAGCAATGAATGGGTAACAAAGCTAAATGAAAATGAAGATTCCTTAGTTCCCCCTAGTGGTTTATAGGGAAAAAGCCACAAGATATTATTGAAGCTATGTTAAGCATTAGATTCAGTAGTTTGATCATGATGGCTTGACTCGTAAGCATGAACCAAATTCATCATGTATACCAACTGTTGTGATTTACTTTGGTTTGCAAAATTTGTTTGATTTTTGAATTTTTTGACTTTAAAAACTGACTTATTGCTAGAAAAATCTAATGCACCTGCTAAAAAAAGTGGAAAAATGTTTAAACATGACCTCTTAAATGAGTTTTTCCCTCACCATTTTAAAACACCCACTAAATATAAACATTTGATTCTGAATTAAAATATCTCCCAAGCTAATAAAAATACTAATTTTGAACATTGATTTTAATTTTTAAACAAAATAATGCAATTTTAGAAGACTAGCCTCTATTGAAAATAATGAATTAAAAAGACCCCACTAAAATCACTTAGATTGTGGATTATTTGAAAACCTAAAATTCTAGAAACTAAGGAATGTAAATATTTCATTATTTGCAACCCTAAAACCAAAGATCTCAAAACCTAAATTCCCAACCAAAAAAAAGAATTTGAATAGCATACGCTATTGCAGCACTGCTTCAATAGGAAAACGATTGTGGAAACAATTTCAAACAAAAAATGAACCTGATATCAATATGCAGCTGTCATGGAACTAGCAGAGATAGCTGAGGAATTTGGCAACAGAAGAGCGACCAGCTTATAGGAATGTGTGAGCATCAAGCAAAACACATAGGAGAACCATGTGAAATAAGGTTAAGGAGCTACAAAGAGTTTGTAGAAACGACATCAACATCATCTGAAACAACTTCAGCACATTTGCCAAGCGTGACCAATTTGCAGGGACTATGTTAATAGTTTCTTGAACATCCACTCAAAATGGGAGCCAACAATGGAAAAAACGAGGGCCTCTGTTGCCAATGATCAGAGAATCTTTCATGTCTTTGTGCAGCCTTACGAGCAATGAACCAAAACCAGAAACCTTCATGAGCTGCCTTTATGTTAATTCTCTGTTTTTGAATTGCTTGTTGTGCACAAACTTAGTCGTGGACTTATTTATCTTTGCAATGGCAAATACTAATCATCGAGTAACAAGGCATAGATGTATCAGTTATTCCACGAAGCATTTGAAGTGTTTCAGAAATTAATAGCAAACACAGTTTGTGGGTGTGGTGGAAAATTACAATAATGGATGTGGTTTCTGCTTCCTAGACATGAGTTTCAGGGAAATGGATGCATGTTTTGTTGGTTTGAATGCCAAATAGCTAACAACAATAGTGATGCAAATAAATAAACACTAACTGTATTTCACATAAGACACAAATATGGATTTAAGGAAAATTCCATTGGAAATCCAAGAGAAGAATGGAGGATGAATAACTTGCTCTCATACCAATGTCAGGCCTGAGAATGAAATACAAAAAAGATAGACAAATGAAATGGACAAGAATTATACAACCAAAAAAATATTGCATTCAATCAAAATGTAATATTAATCAATATGAAAATGATTGTTCAGTTCATCTTCTAGATGACTGTTCAACATCTAGTGCATCTAGGAAATAATAAATATATTATCCTACTACACCTGGATTATGTACAATCGTGTTGTAGAAAGGTCATTCACCTAATTTTTGCCTTTAGTGTATAAGAGGTTTGTTTTGTACATGAAAACATTTTTTTGTGTACACATGAAATGGAAGGTGAAAAGGTCATTCACCACATTTTTGTCTTCAGTGTACTTTAGAAGAATACTAAATGTGAAGAGTCAAGCTCTTCCACTTCTCTTATTTGAATGAATAAGCTATATAATGGCTAGATTCAAAGCATTTAATCAGAGTAGAAGGTATACACATCTCCTATAGAGTTTGCCCATTTTGTAAAAGGTCTCAGTTGAAAAAAAAAAAAATCTAGGTCTCATTTTGTATAAGAACCTGTTCGTTCTTTGCATGTATCATCAAACATGGTCACAATATCAATAGCTTGAGTTGAGGTGATAGGAAATCCATCACATTATCTTCCTAATAAACATAAATGATTGCATATGGGTACTAAACAACATGATGTTGACTCAGATCTCTTCAATGTGATGATCGAGGCAGCTCTAGAAAGATTAATATCAAAGATGACATGCCAATTTGTGCAAATGCTCCAATATGTCACAATCCCCACAAAAAAGATTGTTTAGTAAGAATGCTTTCAAGAACCAAATAAACTTTCACATCCCCACTTTTGAGCAAAAAATTAATTTTGATGTGTTTATTTCTCCTTTTGATAACACTAACACTTGAAATATGAATAAATAGAGCAGTAAAAAATATCTTTATTCACACATGAAGTTATTATAAAAGCAGACCAAAGATGATCAACCAAAGATCAAAATACTTTCCCTAACTATGCAAAGCTTATTTAAAGAGCCCAATGGTTGCCAAGTAGAACACAGTCATCTATCAACCGAATCCTATAACTACAACTACCTATAAGTTGACAAACAATTAATACAGTCACACACCTTTTACATTGTCAAAACCATATTAATAAAACATAATAAAGGCATTGTATGCTAACTACGTTATCACCCCCCCTCCCCCCAAAAGAAAGTTGTCTTCTAGACGACAAAGAAAACAAGTAATCAAGTAACAATAGGTAAAGTTTTCCATACTTGTGGCAATGTTGTAGACTAAGTAGAACCCATGTGTTGACACTTACCACCAGCAATCAAAACAATATGATCATAGCCTGAGCTTTCCACAACTAGTGAACATTCTGTGATAAAAGATGGACAAGGATTTGTAGGGGTGGTTTCAAATAGAAGGAGAAAAGAGAACTAACAAAGGAAACTTTGATCTAAAATTGCTACACCCAATCAATCACTGAACCCAAGCAATACCACACATACCTCATCAACCCAAAGAATTGATCCTCTGTTTTTGCTCATTATGCAATTTAAGGAAGAGCCAAGTATAAAAGATCAGTCAAATATAGCATAAGATCCATCAATTACTTCATCAAGATCACCTAGCAAGGGTCGTACAAGTGAATCATTTGCATCTTGGACATCTTGTATGGTAGATAATGTTGGATAGACCGTACAATGACAATAGAAACTACAAGTGGAAATTGTACGGCTAAAAATATAAATCAAATCGTACAATGGAAAGAAAGACAACAGTTTGGAATGGTATGATGTAGAAGCAGGAGAATGAGGTCATACAACAATAGCAAGATAGGGAGGTCATACAATAGCAATAGGATAGGGAGGTCATACGGAAAACAACAACAAATTATCATACAAGAAAGACAACAACCAATGATCGTAAGGAAGATCACTCAAGACATAAGACAAAAATATAGTTGTATAGCAATGTCTACAACAAGTCATACAACAATAGGATTTGAATTGACCATACAATGGAGCCTTAACCTATCATATAGTGGAAAATTGATTTTTTTGATTTATTTTGTTCTTGGCAAGCATACAACATTTTTCTCTTTGACTTCAATATTGTTTCTTTATCTGTCCAACCTACTATGTAACTGTTTTCCCTTCATTATTTTTCTATGTAACCCATTGGACAATCTTTTCCCTTTTCCATTAAGTTTTCTCTAATCTGACTTCAATGTCATTGAAGCCATGGCAAAAGATGAAACACGGGTAGGGTCCTTTGTAACTTTCATTAGCACAACTAGTACCTATAAGCACCAAATCATTTTTTTTTAATATTATTATTTTGAGTCATACCTTCATTAATTTCGTTAGTTTCCTTTCATACGACTGCTGGAGCATCCATGTCAATCAGATGTAAAGCTTCAAGCCTTTGAAAATAAACTATCAACTCCAAACCATATACTTTGTCTAACACAAATGAACTATTCAACAATTCAAATTGCTCAGCCAAGTTCCCTCAATTGGTTGTTTCCTAAGTTGTCGATTCGGGTACGGGTACGTGGGTACGATATGTCGATACAGCAAAAAAAAAATTGGGGGTTGGGTATGTTCGGGTACGTCCATACAAAAAACATATAAAAATCATAGATATATACATATTTACAGACTAACAAATAAAAACAAGAATTATAATTTATAATTTAATATTATTTTTTAATTATTGAACTAATACTACTAGTAACATATAAAAAATTATGATATAATTAATAATATCATAAAAATTTATAATATAATTAATATGATATATTAATAATTTAATATGTACACTATTAAAAAAATTAAAAATAATTAATATAGAATTTCAATTAATAAATAATAATTCAAATTTTAGTTATTTAATATTAGTATAAATTTATTATTTAACATTTACATCTATTATAATAATTAATAGTTTATTAATATATTAATATAAATGCCCGTTAAGGGGCCGGGTTGGGTAAATCCAACAAGGTTGGCTTCCAAGGAGGTCCAATGGGAAAAACCATCTGAAGGATGGTGGAAGATAAATTTTGACGGGGCCTCGAAGGGAAATCCAAGGCCTTCTAGGGCTGGATTTATAATTTGAGACTAGAATGGGGATGTGGTAGCTTTAGGAGCTAAGAAGTTACAAATTGGTACGAACAACATGGCAAAAGCCTTAGCAACTGTATTAGTAGTGAAATGTGGTAAAAATTTGGGTGCCACAAAGATACATCTAGAAGGGGATTCGATGGTTATAGTTCAAGCGATGATGACTGGAATAATACATGCTTGGCACCTACAAAATATGGTGGATAATATTAGGGAGGATTTATCATCCCTAGAAAGCATTAAAGTTAGACATATTAGGAGAGGAGGTAATGTAGAAGCGGATATATTATCTAAGTGGGTGCTTTCTTTTAATGAGGTGGGAGTTGTCAAATTTGAAGATTTTAGGGACGTTAGGTTGGTGGATTTAGATTAGAATGGGAGTACGATGCATTTAATGGTGAAAGGTGACGGACAGAGAGTGGGAATTTGAAAAGGCTAGAATGAGTGTGGGAAGATGAGCGTCGGCTGGGGAGTACACAGTGCCATTAATGTGATTTGAAGGTAGTGAGTTGGTTATAAGGGGAAGTAATGATGATTTCCCCATATTTCGAAGAAGCATCTTTGAGAAGCTGTAGAGATAGGTGGTAGAGGCGGGGGGATTTAAAACCATGGAGGCAAACTTCACCTTTCGCTCGCGGAGATCTCTGAATCCCTTCTTCGGCAATGCATCTACAAAAAGGATGGAGGGTCTATTTCTCATCGAAGACAAGAGGCTTGTACAGTGTGTTCAAATGATCATGGGTAGAGATTTTGGTGCACTGAGACATAGATTAAGAACAAATTTAGATGTGTATTCCTTGATTGCAGCTTGGGGTCTAGATATTGGAGAGCCAGTGAAGCTGGTGAGAAAAGTTTTGAAGAAAATCATCCATGAAGATTTTCTAGTGGGCATGGAGTCAATATTAGAATGGGCAGTTCCGAGGGTTGGCCTAGACATTTCAGAAGGTGTAATTGATGAGGAACTGGAGCTGCTTTATGGCTACTCAAGTTTAAAGCCTTTCGTTCGATGGCCCGAAGGAAATTTTAAGGCACAATGTCGAGAGGAAGCCCATCTAGGCTAGAATGCTCTTAAATTGTTTATTGAGATTGTGGAGTTAGATGAATTCATAGAGAAGGCCAAAGCGGAGGCGCAAGGGAAGGTGGTGTGTGGAAAGCGGCTAAAGAAGCGTCCAAGGAGGAAGCAGAGGAAAAGGCAAGTTCAAGAGCTGAATGAAGGAGCGTCAACATCTAGGAGCACACAGAAAAGTAGGACCCTTGATGGTCCCTGTTAGCTTTTCTTGCCTGGGTCTAAGTTTTTGTATGTTTTTTGGTGAAACCTACTAGGTTTAAATTGGGGAGTTCCTGTTGTCGGTGGTAATGTAGGTCTATGTATGAAGTCTTTCGGTGGTAGGGTAAACAGTAAAAAATGCAATAGTTATGGTGGCCTATGGTGGTTTTTTGGCATGCTTATATGCTTATTCTCTACTGTTGGTATTTTTTGGAAGGTATCGAAGTGGAATGTATGTACTCTTTATTTTCAAGCAATAAAATATCTCACATTACCAACCAAAAAATATATATATATATTAATATAAATTAAACTATAAAATAATAAAATATTAAAATTAAAATTAAAATCGTTTACATTATGTTATTTAATCATTATAAACAATTAATATTATTAAATTTAAACTTTTACGTTTTAAATGTTAATATTTTAATCAATGCAAAATTATACATGATTTAAATGTTATAAATAACAATATATTATAAATTATATAATGATTAAAATATTAACGTTTAAAAGCTAAGTTACCGAATCGGCCATTTCCTCCATCGATTCCAGGTACGGTACGTACCGTACCGAAATTGGGTACTGTTATAAAATATTGTGGAATGGATTTGGGTTCGATTTTTTCAGGTTTGAAACGTTTTTAGATTTGTTGCCACGAATCCTAGGTCGATGCAGTAATTGCAGAAATTTTCGAAGATGATTTTCGCATGGTAAAAATTAAGGATCTTCTCTGCTTTCATTTTATCGATGTCGACCGCAAAAAAAAAACTTTCACAAACACAGGCGACAGCGGTTGATTTCAACGAAGAAAAAGGATGCCGGTTTGGACGGTAGTTGAAGGGAGAGAACACGCGAGGTGAAGAAGGAGAGGAGTTGGGAGTTTAAATGCTGCCACAGTTCGCCACAACTCGTTCGCCAAAGTCCATGAATGGTTTAAAACTTGAAACAAAAAAAATTGAATCCCTAATTAATCTTAAATAATTATTGTTTAATAGTATAAATGTTTTAAACTTTAACTACTAACTTGTTTATTATCATCAAGTGAGCCTTGTGTTGCTTCATTAATTTTTGTGGCTTCAATAAATTGCAAGTCAACATAAATATTTCATAGTCCTCCATCTGTCAATGGAACAGGCCAAGGAATTTGTTTCATCTTCTAAACATGACTACAATTCCAAAATTCCTTCAAGGTTTTCAGCTTCATGGGACCCTTAACATGCTTTTCTATCCATTCTTCTTCAAAATCTGAATTTAAGAAATTTGAGGAATCTGAAGAAGCTACTTACTCAATTATTGCTTGGTTCTTCAAATCAATTATATACTTCCTACCCTCGTTTTCAATGGAGAGAGTGTTCCATTTCTAATTGTCATTGGCTTAGACTGCTACCAACCAACCCTAACCCAGCAATGCATTGTACACTTTCTTTTGTAATGAGATGTTTGAGTCCTAATAAGTACTCTTTGGGCCATTAAAACAATTAACACCTTGATTCCTTGCCGGTCTACACCCACAAGTTGGAAAGCAGAGGGGAAAATGATTACCTTGCCAAAACTTCTCCAAGTGTCGTCCAGAAATATGTTCACTAGACCCACCATCAACAATTTTATTATTTCCAGGAATCTCCATGTGCAGCACCATTTGTTTCTTTGACATGGTAACTGTAAGTAACATGGGATCAATCATTTGGTTTCCTCATAATGGCGGTTTGGTTATGGCATCTTTCTTATCTTCAAATTATAAATGGGTTGTAGCATGCACCATCTCATTTTTCCCAAATGTAATATAAGTCATAGCATCTCAGAGTTCTAGAATACTTTGTAATGAACCCACAAAAATAATTGGTATAATAGTTTGGAGTACTAATCTTGCAAATATTTTTTCATATTGCAAATGATTTGTTATCATACTTGCATTTGCATTTGAGTGGCGGCATTCATTATCCATAAGATACTCCACCTCAACTTTTGCTTCGCAAAGTCTTTCTTTTTTTGTACATGGGTCTAGGTACACAACATTTTTTGTTTGGGCTCAAGTAACAATGAATACTTCATCATGCCTTTCTACAATTATCATGTCAATGTTGGCCTTTTGCTTCAAGCATCCGATGTCTTCATGATCTCCAAGTCCACACAATTTGCACAATAATCCTATTTTGTTTTGGTTTCTATGGCAATCTCTTGTGAAATGTTCCCATTCATCACATTGTCGACATTGTATAATGGGACGACCTTTGTAGTCATATTGTATCTAACTTCAATGTACCCTCTTTGATTTTGATAGCCACCCATAGATGCATTCATTTTATTCTATGGCTTCAGTGAAGTGTTTGGTGGAGTAAGTTGCTCTCCTTGTGTGGAAAGCATTTGTGTTCTTCGACACTTCAAATAGAATGGGCACTCTTTTATTGAATGACATAACCTAACAAATATCACAAAACTTGGGAAAATTAGTTTTGATGTGACCCTCATTATTGCAATCAATACACCATAATTCTTTTGGCTCTTTGCTAATTTCTTTCTCTGCCTTGAATTCCTTCATCATTCGAAGCATGTCTATCCTTGATGTTTGCATTGTTCCTATTCACTATCATTACTTCTATCAAAACCATCATCTTCATGTATTTGTCCTTTAGATTGTGAGGACATCTTTTCCTCATTTTCTATATCCATTTTTTTATTATACACTTCAACATATGATGATGGTGGTACAGATTTCATTTTTTTTCTTAATAAAGGAATATGGCCTTCACTAGACTGTCTTTTCCCCAAACCATCAATAGGTTCCTTTTCTATTTTTACCAATAATTCTTTGAGCCTATGATTATGAGCTCTTACATTCTCATGTTTACCTTGTTTTGTATTATAGATTTCTACTGCGATTTTATTATCATCTTGTTGTAGCCTGAACTCTTCTTCAAAGGCTTTCCTTAATATGTCCCACATGCTCCTAAAGGTTGGTTTAATTTCCATATACCAATCAATGGCTATACCTCTTAAAGAAGTTGGAAAAGACCATAGCCAGTATGCTCTATCATCTTGGCCATTTGCTATCTAAATCATTCCATGGTTCTTGCAATGCCTAATGAGATCTTCTAATCCAGTACCTATAAACTTAGGCAACTTTTTCCTTTCTATACTCAAACTTGATGGTGGAGTTTCCATGGTTTTGTTCTAATGCAAACCTAATGCCTAAAACTTGCTCATGAGGTATTTTTAATTCAAACATTCCAATGCTACTCTAGCACTCTCAACCACGTGGGAATCCTCCACTCTTCCTATAACTTTAATGTTCTACACCCTTGTTTTACCTTCTAGTTCTCTTCTGTACACTCCAACTTTTAGCCTTAGATTTTTTGGCTTGATTTCTTCTCCTTTGATTGACAACTTTTCAATGCCTCAAAGGTTATTCTCATACATTTCTCTTTCTCCATATATGAAGGAATCTTTAGACTCTGTCTCCCAACTTCCCTTGTCTAAAAAAGAAGTTGTCTTGACTTTTCAAATTGGTCTAACAAATTGCCCCCTGCATCTGGTAGTGGTAGGTATCTTAATATCTCCTCCCACTTTGCCTTCGTACGCTTCTTTGTAGTGAGAATATTTTGATATTTATTTTCCTGATGACTTCAATTGACACTCCTACTCTAACTTTTACTTCAAGACGAGCTTCCATTTCGAATTTGCACTACCGTAGCTTCTTTGGCTACCTCTCGTAGTTTTCTTATTCATTCCCTTTGCTCTATCAATCTTAAAGATCTCTTGGTCTCAACCATGTGGTATCTTCCCACCTTTATTAAGGTCTAAGAGCATGAATATCTTATATCAAATCCAATTTCTTTTAAGGCAACAATGTCAAGTGTTTACTTCTCCTTTTGATAACACTAATACTTGAAATAATGGACAAATTGAGCAATGGAATATATCTTTATTCACACATGAAGTTATTATAGTAGTAGACCTAAGATGCCCAGCCAAGAATCAAACTCCTTTCCTTAACTATGAAAATTTTATTTAAAGAGCATAATGGTTGCCAAGCATAACACAACCATCTATCAACTAACTCCTATAACTGCAACTACCCAAAAACCAACCAACAATCAATACATAGTCAAACAAGTACTACATAGTTGGATACAACCATATTAATAAAACATAATAAATGCATTGTATGCTGACTAAATGATGTTGAAGATTAGATTTCCAAATTAAAAAAATATTTTTTACAAACAATTTCTCAAATTCAAAGAAAACCACATCTGCCCTCCTTGTTAGTCTTTCAATTTACACAAAACAAAACAATGCACAAGGAAAACATCTCTTCAAATTAGCAAGGAAGTTCCCTAATTTAATCTATTCCTAAAATTGAAAACAAGTAAACTAAAATGCAAATTACGCACATTGTACAAATAATTTTCTAGGGCTTTTGCATGTAAACAAAATGCTTCAAAAAGCAATCTAGACCTATCTTTTGATCTTGAAAATAGGAGCACGAGACTAAAAGTACTTATCTCACCACAAGGTTTTATCCTTTTGTAACTAAACAATAATATGAATTTGAACACTAATGCTTTCTAATGACTAAAACAGAGATCAATGGGTACCCATCAGCAATTGGGTTAATATGAACAAAAACACTACTTACAACTGTTAAAACAAGATTGAAAGCAAGCAACAACTCCAAGGCATACAAAACTACTCTGCAAGGCAAAGATAAAAAGGAACCTTCTTTATTACTTGACTTGCCAAACTTGCATAATTACAACACAAGATTCTAACTCTGCAACTGGAATGAAACCTTCAGCAGCATAAGCTTAACATAAACCGTCAGTAAATTCAATGTGCTCAATGCACTTATACATTGTCTAAGAGATAAAGCTTCTATGGAAAAATAAATTAAATTAAATTGCTGTAAAGCTACTTTTAAAACAACTCTTATCTGTATCTTCTAAAATAGGGAAATAGAACACTTTTTCAAACAACTAACTCTAAAATGATTAAATGAATACAATTTGCCTAAATTCGGCTCTCATTTTTGCTCAAAAATAAGTACTGTATAAAAATGGAAAACAGTGACAAATAATTGTTCCACATTATCATCTTCTATCTCTATATCTAAATTTGAATTATTTGAATGACTTGGAGATTTTGGTGATGATGTATTGTCTTTTAAATGGCTGCCCCACGGTGTGCATCAAAACTGTTCCATTTTGTGTTGTCATGAACAAGACAAACTGAAATGATAACACTCTTGAAAGCTAAAGCCCATGTTCGCCAATGTTGAGAGGCTAGTTTGTTGGCCATGTAGGAATCCAAAGAGCTCCACTTTGATGAGGTGGTGAAGGTGAATCCCACTCAATGAGATTTCATGGAAGCTATCATGGAAGAATACTGTCTTGAGGATGCATATAAAGAAAAGAACATCCAATGGCAACTACGTCAAAAGGACTGGCCAATACAAGACAACACTTTCCATGCATTGTTTGCAAAGATCAACATAAAGGACTTTGAGAAACATCAAATCCTCAAGTACCAAAACAACCTTCACTACTGCATTCAAATAAAGATGGCATTTTTCTAATGTTGAAACCCTAGTGACAGCCAACTAGTACACAACAAAGACTTAAAATAAATTCAAGCCCAAAAGTGATAAAGAACCTTTTGCAAGTCTTAAGCAAAAGGGAGACAATTGAATTAAGTTCACGAGGAAGCAACAAAGCAAGGATACTT
Organism: Sequoia sempervirens; assembly: GCA_007258455.2. Classification (NCBI taxonomy): domain Eukaryota; kingdom Viridiplantae; phylum Streptophyta; class Pinopsida; order Cupressales; family Cupressaceae; genus Sequoia; species Sequoia sempervirens. The sequence continues at coordinate 33,983,575 of VDFB02281492.1, forward strand.
CACCACAAAATTCAACATCAAAGAAAAGTGTGATAAATACCTAGAAGCATGCTGCCATGTGGTGTGAAGCACACAAGACCCCATGCCATGAACAGATAGATTGTCACAGCAACAAGGCTCTCCTAATAGAGTCACAAGAGCAGAGACAAAGTCAACATCATTACTTGTAAATCCATTTGAATAGAGCTAAGGAGATCAATTCATTGATGCACACCCACATGTCAACATTGCAACTACAATGCTCCTTCTACCAGGATGAGGAGCACCTATTCCACTCACAGATATGGGTGCCATTACATTTCATCACTGACAATGGAAGATAAGAATGTTGTAGAGATGTTGGTGTCCTTGGTAGCCTTAAGAAGGCACAAGCTTGTAATATTGAATAAGAGATGTAGCAACAAAAGTCCAGACCTTGGTTTTAAAAATTTTCCCACAATGAGTTTCTCCATGGTAATCTCTTGTATTGTGAGCTCTGTTTTTGTGGTGTTTAACTCCATATTATGCACATATCATTCTACTCTATGCACAAGGCTTAAACAACTCATTTCTAAGCACAAATGTATTGTTTTTATAAGCGTAACCTCAGTAAATAGCCATTCAATCAACTAATTTATAAATGAGATAAGACTCATGTTGGTGAACTAGCTGTGGAATGTATATGCTAGTGATGGACCATATTAACAGTTTGCAAAGACAGAAAAGAGTTAGTAACTCTTTTATCTGAACCAACAATACTAAAGTCAACACCTAGTGCCAAAAGAACAATATCCTCCAGAAAATGACCTTGACTATGAATCCCCAACTGCACAATCCTGAGGAGATGTTGGGAGCTCCTTGTTTCATTCCTTGTGCGAATTGAAGGATATCCTTGTTAGAAAAATATTTGTTGAATTTACAGTACAAACAAGTGGAGTGAGAATTTCCTATGCATTATGTTTTCATTCAAATATAATCTCTTTCAAACAAGTGGCATACTTGATCTACTTTTTGTAAAAATTTATCAAATTGTGACTTCACTGGTCCTTATCCTGTTTGGAATCCTGATACTTTAGTTGAAAGAGGATTTCAGTCCCTGTCCCTCCATTCAATCCTAAGCAAAAAGAAAAAGAGCAAATTGAAACCAAAAAGATCAATACTCCACCTCCCTTCAGATTTATTGCCACACTAGTGAGGAGATCAAAATCATTTCTTTATTTATAGATAATATATTATTGCTTGAAATGGAAGTAGCATGAGATAATATACTTTAGCCATGGTAGCACTCCAAAGTCAAATCACTAACCTCAAATAACCACTTTAAGACATAGTTGCAAGAAGAGGCTATTGAAAGCACTCACAAGACACACCAAAGTGTCAAGAAACCAAGATTAGGTTTCTCAAGACTGACCCCAGGACCCTGCATATGGTCAATCCTGGGAAAAAAATTATGGGCTAATCTTCACTAATCAAACTACTTAATAGATTCACTAATTGGTAATATTTCTGGTAAACATTAGCCAATTTTTATTTGAAATTCACCAAAATTGAATATGTTCACCTAAATCTACCAGCACTATCTGTAAATGTTATGTGCACATAAAGCTTAAATTTTGTAATATTTACTGACTATTCTATGCTTCTTAAAAAAAAAAATCCTGTTCTTAATCCCTGTCTAATATACAAGTGAAGATGATACTAGTAAGGTTTAAGAACCTTCGACAGTTTATGGCTTCTGATAACAGTTGCATGTCTAACTCAAAACATATTGGCTGCTTTATTTCTGCCTATTTTCTGTTTTTTGTATCTTGGTTCTGAAAAAAAACCTTTTAGTATGGCATGTTGCCACTTTCTTTCTTTTTTTTAAACATTGGATCGGAAACTAGAATCCTTTTATTTTATTGAATCTGGCACTGCTGCTGTCTAACAAGTAGTTTTGAATATGTTCCTAATATGAGGCTTATGTCTTTAGTTATAACATACCATTTGGCAGCTTTGTATTTTGATGTAATTAATAGAAATTTCAACTGTTTTAAAAATTTCATTTAGGTTTCAGAATACTCACAAGAATATGTTCCTCAAAGGCACACATTTCAGATAATGGTTATAAATGAATGTTCCCAGCATCAATCCACCCCATCCAACCACCCGTGCAGCTCCCAAAAACGATGCATCGAGATGGAGAACATCTGTCTGATAGTAGAACATGACAGTTGAGATGTTTGGAATTGTAACTTGAGCTAGAAAGAACCACAGCATTGGCCTGATATTGCCACAACACATTACTGTCAGAATAAGTTTAAGCGAACACGTAAAGAAAGACTGAAAATGTCATCATAACCATGTAACTGTAGCGACTATTGTATAAAAGAATATTTAAGTATGAGTGGCTTCCATGTTTACTTAATTAGTACCGTAAAATTATAGGTTGTCTCATGGCCTGAATTAGAGTACTAAAAGCAGACTTCACATTAAGGAGCCATGGTTTTTCTCTGTAATCTTTATGATCAACTCTCTTTGACTCAGACTCAGATATTTTCTTCTCTCCCTCGATTCCATGAGGTTTCTTCCTCCTCCTCATACCATCCACTTTGTGAATGTCAAGTAAGGAATGCTTATCCTCAGAAAAAGATATTTCTTCCTTCATGGATGTGTCATCCTGCATCCTCTCATTACTTTCCTCTACAATCTCTCCTGATTTTTTCTTCTCAACTTTAACCCAATCTTCATCATCTTGTGTAACCTGTTCTTCCAAAACATCAGTACTGACATGTGGAGAGAATTCAGATTCTCCTCCATCATCCTTCTCTTCTGGGTTTTCAAGTATACTTTTTGGCATGTCAGGAGGTTCTTGTTCATTGCTGACCTCAGTATTTACCTGTTCATCTGTCTTAGAACTGCTTGAAGACTTTTCTTCAACCAAGCTACAGGCAAACAATTGAACAGTAGGAAATATGGAGAAAAGAAGATATATCATTTGGATCCTCAAGTTAGATAGTGCATAACCACCAATTAAGCTGCCAGCTATGCCTCCAACTGCCATAGCCAACCATGATAGCGACTGCAGATCACCAGCATATGCTGCCCTGCTCAAAGACAATTTGTTTTAGTTTATAATCCAGGTAGAACAAGCCAGCATATTAGTTAAGTTACAGAACACTGAAGCTAACCTTTCCTGCCTTGCAGCCTCTGCAACCATTGCATCAATAACAACGTCAGCCATTGCTGAACCCAAATTTTGAAATGTTAAAAGTATTGTGAGAAAGGCATATGAATTTCTCAAAGATTTGATGACCCCAAGGAAAAGCCATGGAACCAGTGAAAGGATGCTTGCTATAATCAAATATGGCAGCCTCTTTCTGCCTTGAATGGGTACACAGTCTGACAATATTCTGCATATACATAGCTCAGATTTTAGTGCAAATAAAGGAAACAATGTCACTAAAAAATGAAACCATCATTGTGAAAAGATGGCAAATGTGTTGTGAAATCTATTCCATATGTTATCTTCAGGGCTTTTCTTCAAATGAAGCCTACCCATATAGAGGTTTTATACTCCATGGGAAAAATGCAATTGAAACCAAAAATTGAGAGGCGGAAGGGCTCAATTTAAGTTCATCCTTCAACTGGTATGAAACTGCAGTCCACGCAAAGGATCTAAAGCCCTGAAAAATAAGAACAAATTGTCAAATAGATGCACTTGTAAGGACATAAGAGCTGAAAAACACATAAGTCCTTTCAAACAAGATTCAAGACCATCCTTCTTTCCAACTTCCATCTATCCTAGAAATACATCCTCATGTGTCCTAGTATTTGTATCAAAAATTTGTATCCTTTAATTTATTAGAGCATCTTGAGCAAGACTACCATGGCTAAAGTGAATGTCAATTTTGTCTACTTATAGTTATTATCTAAGCATTCTGCATGCAGTGCAGCATGAAAGCAACAGCATGAGCACCTATAATCGAGGGAACTCAAGCTGGTTAAGTGGCAAATTTTGCTTTAACAGCATTAGAGAAAAGAAAAGGTCATGCGACTATTCTTTGCTACACATATTTCTACTAACTTAAAAGTGCAATTCTTTCAAAGTAAGCCAAAAAGAGTTTACTTAGTATTTCCTAGTAGTACATAGTAAATGATAGTGTCTAGTTCAGTTCCTGGTCACTACAAATTCTACAAAATTGGCCTCAAAGCCATTAAAACCTGTACTCAATTGTGGGATCTGAGGGCTCAGTCATCCAAAGAGTCCATCCTATAATGATATCTTTCCTTGAACTGATGAATGTAAACAGGATTGAGGATTCTGCCTCACATCATGTTATGTAAGTGCTGTTCTTTTGTTAGGAAACTTCTTGAAATATGTTTACTGCACAATGTGGACTTCCTTTATGCTTAGATGCAAGGCCAGACCATAATAAAGCTAATCAGAGGAGGAACCGCACGACTGAGGCAGTGACGAGAGGAACAAAAACACCAGCATTCTTCCTATGTTATAAAACTGACTTATGAATCATCTATTCATCTGGGTGGATGTCAATTTATGTTCCAAAAAGTGCACAAAGATGAATTTTAGATACAAAGGCAAGCATTCTTGTAAAAGTGAATAAAAATTGCAAGGGAAGTTGTAGAGAAACCTGAGTCCAGTATATCAGACAAATAAGCAGAAGGAATGGAATCCCAAAGCTGCTCTGCAACTGCCTAATCCAATTCATGGTGCTTAAATATGCTCCACAGAAAATTGGATTTCCAATTTGCCTTATCTCCTCAGCTACTATTTCGTTCTAGAATCAAATGAAAACCATATTAACAAAACAACCATTCTTAATCGGTAAAAATAAAACCAGAAACAAATGCATGAACATTTCACCCTAATGAAAGATAAAGAACTGTTCACATATGACAAGAGTTGAATTGATATGAAGTCTAGTCCATTAAAAAGAAAAACCATTCTTAATCAGAATATATAGCCCAAATGAAAGAGAAACCAATGTTCTTTAATACCAAGAACTGCATTAATCGAAACCTGTGAATTACTGACACACATAGATCTCACTAATGAAAACCTGTGATTTACCAACACCTAAATGAATCTTACCTATTAAATCCTGTGAAATACCAACATCCACATGAATTATCCTAATGAAAACCTCCAAATTATCTCCACCCGCATACATTTTACTGATATCAAATACCGGATTACTAACACCCACATCAATTTTACTGGTAAATACCTACAAACTACCAACAGCCACATCAATTTTACAAATACCAACACCCACATGAATTCTTTTTTTCCCTAATGAAAACGTACAAATTAGCAAACACCCACATAAATTCTACTATTAGTCACCTACGAATTACTGACACCCACATGAATTTAACTGATAAAAACCTACTAATTAGTAATTACTAAACACCCAAATAAATTTTACTACTATAACTGAAATGCAAAATTCTCTGAAGCAAAACCTACGAATTATCAACGCCCGCGTGAATTTAAGTCATAAAAACCTACAAGTTATCAATTTCCACATGAAGTTTACTAATGAATCCTGCTAAATATCAAAGCTCACATGAATTCCGCTCAAGAAAACCCGCAAACCGCCAACACCCACATAGGTTTGGACAATTGAATTTCAGCGAATTGTGCATTCAAAAAGCCAAATGCGTTCATTTTTATTTAAAAGAAATAAACGAAAACCATTTGAGACGGTAACGTGGCCTGTAAATTCAATATAATTCAAGTCTGATAGAGAAAATAGATCAGATCTTACCTTCGAAAATATTTAGAAAGAATTTAACATCCACTACAGCCAAAAACGAAATATCTACCTGCAAACCCGCCAAAAAATACGCAGGCCAAGACAACACTGATTATTTTCCAGTGCTTTTTGAGATGAATGCTTCTCCTTAATTGACAAGTAAACAAGAACAAATAAAGCAACAGAAGATCTCGTAATAGTGCTAATTTATATGCTGGCAAAATGAGCGTTGCGAATTTGTTTTTTAACTGTATTTTCAGTTATAGTCCTCATTATATTACGTGTTTCGAATTTTGAGGGTTTTCAAAAGTCAAAAAGTGAGAATTGGTCATAAATTCACAAGGATGAGTACAAAATTTTATTTGATCTGTATGTCGCATATTTGTATTTTTATATTTATCTGTAATATTTTTATAGTTTATTAATAGAATAAAGTATTATGATATTGCTATCAGGGTTCAACCGTGTAGTCTTCGAGTCAAACTCATTGACCCATGTTTCATGAGTAGTGGTTCACAAGAACCTATCTCTCATGATAATGAATGGTCCACTTAGCACTCATTGCATCTAGGTGATGCTCACAGAGGTGAAGCATTGGGTCGTCCCGGGAGGTCACCCATCCCAGTACCGCTCTAGCTCAAGCGCACTTAACCATAGAGTTTTCCCAAGGTTAAGCCCACTTAGCTTGCAACCCCACTGGTTAAGCGCGCTTGAGCTAGAGCGGTACTGGGATGGGTGACCTCCCGGGACGACCCAGTGCTTCACCTCTATGAGCATCACCTAGATGCAATGAGTGCTAAGTGGACCATTCATTATCATGAGAGATGGGTTCTTATGAACCACTACTCATGAAACATGGGTCAATGAGTTTGACTCGAAGACTACACGGTTGAATCCTGATAGCAATATCATAATTTGACACACTGTGGAAAAGTATAAAGTATCATATGTATTGTAATTATGTTGCTTTTGGATTAGATTGTGTGTAAGTTTTTTCATCATCCAAAAGCAACATTATGAATTATGGAAATCTCATATCATTAAGTCATATATGTCATTACATAAAATTATACCAAGCTAAATTACTTTAATAAATTTTAAAATTGTAGTATATGGTCTAAATTTAAAAAGTGGATGATAGACTATCAAATTCTAGACTTGATCACAATATATCTAGAAGAATATCTAGATCATATTTTTAACTAATTGAAAATTAAAAACACATTAATGTGTATCCTAATTCTAGACAATGCAAGAAGAATGTATGTAGACTTTCTTACATAAAGTGGTCATTATATTATACAAGAGAAGGAAAAAAATGCAATCCAAATCTTAATAAACAAAAAAATGTACTTTTGTAAGGGTGAAAGGTATATGTCTTCTAATTTTACACTATTTTGTGTATGTGTGTTGACATATAATTCTACCATACTGTGAATGATGAAAATGTGAATCACAAATATTAACAATGCAATGAAAGTACAAAATTCATATTTCAACAATTACTCAATAAAGTTTAAGATCTATGCATAAAATCAAATGATAAACAATAATGTCATAACAAAGATCTTAGATTGCTCTATTGTTTCTTTGATAAGTAGTTGAATGCTTGATGTAGATTTGTTCTCACATTTTTAGCATAACCTTGATATCAACATGATAGAATGAAGGTTTGATGCTTGACAATGGATGCTTGACAAATGTTTGCTTGACAATGATAACTTGATAATGCTTGATAGTAAAAGTGTTAAGATTTGATCATGAGAGCTAGAGGGATCTGACAATAAAAGTGTTAGGGAGATTTGAATGAAATGAAAGCTTCTTATTTATATGTTTCACTTGATATTTGATAAATGGGGGAGATGAAGATGAGATAATTAAAAATTATTTAATTATTATAGATATGATAAAAAGATTAAGATAATTAAATAACTAAAGATTATTTAATTATTATGAATGAAAAGAGGAAAATGTTAGTCTAATTAAATAATTAATATAGATAAAATAAATGACAAGGATAATGATGAAATGATAAGATGAAAATGCATTAGTCATTGTTGGGTGTCTATACACATGATTTTTTATTAATTTGATATTTTAATTTACCCTCCATTCAAATTGACTTCAAAAATTACAATTCTTACATCCTAATATATTGGTTTCTCTACTAAGGTTTAAAATTGTAGGTGCAACCTTGACCTAGTTCAAGGTTGCACATATGGGATCCACCCACCTTTTAAAAAAATTAATTTAATTATGGCCTTAGGCTAACTCAATCCAAACTAGTTCTTATGTGTCAAGTCTTGCACCTAAACTTTTAAATTTTGTGCCTAAGACATGTATAAAAGGACATCACTCGTAGGTTCTTTGCATATTACTTATCATCCAATATCATCCCTTTTCATCTAAAATCACTCATTATTAGCATTTTTTCAATCATATTCACCCATACCCTTACCATTACACTATTTTGCATTAACTATTATAAATGCCTTGAAATTTGTATCACTAAATTTGATACTCATAGTTATTGCAATAAGTCACTCTATCACTCATTGTCATTTCTCAAAACCTTTATTAGCTTAACTAAATCACTATAAGTTGCATTAGTCACTTGTGTTTTGGAACTGCATCAAAATTATCGAATCAATCAACAAGGCGTGATTGTAATTGAGGAATTCTCAAGGATTTGAACTTCCAATGGTGTTCTTCAATTCCACTAAGAATTATTGGTGTAGAAAAGAAATTATTGTGGGAACTAAAGAATTGAACCTCGGGTTTAGGGATGCAATAAAGGCTTAAATCCCACCATTCAAGTCAAAATCAAGCATAAGAGGATCAAGGCCATATGTATGGGTTTGAACAGTGTCCACACACAATCAAAAAATTTACAAAGCATGTTTGCCTTAGTTTTTTCATCTAAGATCAAATTTCAAGAAGAAGATAGTAAACATTTATCAAAAATTTCAATCTCCCCCTCTCTAACCATTTTTTATTTTTAGTTATTTATTTCATATCTAATCAAGTACACTTTTTTTATTAACTATAATATCTAAGGTGATGTAATCATTATTATTTATTTACATTTATTTACTCTAGATATTTATTTAGGGCCATTATATTTACTTATATAAATTTATGAACCCATTAAATTGTACACTCCCTAAGGCTTTTTCCTTATATTTTTATCCTTTCGCATTCTTTTTAGATGTGATATTTTATTTTGGATTTGATTAGGGTTTAGATCTACCCTCACTTTTGCTTCATCACTATATATTGCATAATCTTTTGAGTCTTGTTGTTTTCTACTTCTTTGATCCTTACCCCACCTACCTTCCTTTTGATTGTATTTCATTTTTAGATATTTCACAATGGCTTGTATTCAACCCCTATCTTTGGCCTATGTGTATTCATATATGAAGGATCCTAATGTCTTTTCACCATTTGTTGCATATTACTTGTTTTTCTCAAGGATATCATCTATTTTTTACCACATGGAGGGTTCTTTGTGCTCTATACATGCATTGATTCATAATGTATCTCCTTTTTCATATTTTATGCACTTTTTCATCCATGTTAGACAACTTTTATTCATTTATTTACATGATATAGGATGATTATACACCTTGTGTGACAAATGAGGATACAAATTTAGCTTTATTTTTCATGCTACATTTAGGAATTACTTCATGTGATGTTGTTATACCTACTAAGAATATTCCTTCTACATCTCATGATATTTATCATATCACATCTATGGACTCGTGTACACATACCTCTATTGTTACTTCAATGATTTGTTTGTTGATATAGGATTATTTATATATGATGATTATCTTAGTGGTGAACTTTACAACAATTATATTCCTTTATGACTAGAGATATGCCTCTATATGATCATCCTTGCTCTTCATCTTCTCATGGTGTGGTTGATGATATTTACTTCATAGTGACATTTTTTATGCTAATGATGCTTTATTATGTGGTGATAATACATTTCATGTTTCTAATGCATGATTAGTTGTGATCCTTTATTGTCTATGTTTATCACTTTAGCCCTAACTTGTATGAATTCATTCAACATTTATGATTCATGAATGATGTACTTATAACTGATAATGATGGTGTTTTTCACTTCTTGTTTCTTAATTATTTATTTAATGGGGATCTTCATGATGTGTGTGTGTTCTTGATGACAAGGATTCACCTTCTTTATCGCATGATGTTATAAATTATGATCATGCTTCTCAATCAATAAATATTATTGGTACACAATTTGCAAACATCTCTCATAATTTTTTGGATTTTATGCTTTATAGTGCTCACATTTTTAGAGATATTTGGAATGATACATTTAGTTATTATGGAAATGGTTATGAATATAGGTGTATATGCATGTGTAAAAAATGTCTTCATATATCATGTCATGCCCAAAATTTCACGACATGAAAATAGAATAAAAAATTAAAAATTAAAAAAACACATCGATTAAGCACTCATACCCTAACAAGGTGGAACTTGTAACAATCTATATTTACAATTTGTGGAGGTTCAACAAAGACACTTACTTTGTGTGAGCCCTTAGCGTGAAGTACAAAAGTCACACAAATGAGTTAGGACTTGAATGGTATGCCTCATTGCTAAAGTGTGATATGGCCTTTAAGTCTAAACTTAAGTTGTGTAATACCCTTAAATTTAATGTTGATAATTATCATGCATGGACATAATTTTCCTTTGAACTTCATCATAAGGGAAATTTCAATGACCATCTTAGAATATTTATTTCTTCCCGCACATAATAATTTTCTCCTTCACCCATAATTTATGCCCACACACAATATTACCAATGACATACACACACACACACATATATATGTATATGTATATACACACACATATACATGTATATATATACATACTTACACACACACATATATATATATATATATATATATACATACACATATACATACATACACATATATACACATACACATACACATACACACATACATGCATACATATACATACACACACACATATATATATATTCAAATTGAATGATTCCCTAGCTCTAAATTTATAAGATTGGTTAGTGACATGATAATAATATGGTCGAATTGGATTCCAACCTTAATCCACTTAGATTCTTACTGACATTGCTAATTATATTAAATTTGGAAACCATTTGATTTTACATAATATTCTTATACTATTACTACTTTAATTATTTATTCTCATTATACTCATTATTACTTATGTATATCTATTAATGTTTCAAGCTGTGGAATTATCTATTTATTTTAAATATATACTGGGCACAACCCTCCCAATATACTTAATGTAATAAAACTTATTAAGGTGGGCCCTAAATTTCAAGGTGGAGGGAGAGATGGCAGTGACATGAAGGAGAGACTGCAGAACAAAGAGTCAGTTGGTCGTATGAAACCGCCAGTCCTCTATGGAGCCAGCCCTTCTCACATCTTCGGGTCACAGAGGTGTATTCAAGCATATTTCAAAGGATATCACGCCCTCGAATAGAGCTCCTGTGGGCATTTCAGGTGGGTATAGTATTCTTATTGGAGGTAAATAAAAAACGTTTTAGATTTTATTTTGTTTTGTTTTACAAGTTTTAATAGGCAGAGAGGTTAGAATGGCCATTGGTCGCTTTGAAACCCACGACTTTCCCTTGCAGGCCACGGCTTGGAAGGACTCGCGGCCTCCAAGGGAGCCGAGCGGCCCACAACCAACACCGCCTCAATGGGGGGCTTAAATCTTAGCTCCAATATAGTTATATTTTTTTTATTCTATTTTTTTAGTTTTTCTTGTTTGTCCATTTTAATTTTATTATTATTATGTGAATGGTATGATCAGGTGATTATTTGAGAGGATTTTTTTTTTTCAATCACACCTTGGTGTACAATGGGTACGTCGAAGAGGTGTGGAAGGTCAATTAAGGAAAAAATTGGACTATTTTTTGCATATATTTGTGTAGTACATGAGGTCAATTGGTAGGCCATTTAGGAGATGATGTTGTTTGTGCAACAAAGTTCTCAATGGAGAAGTGATAGCTTCAAATCAACCATGCATCTACTTATAGGGATCCAAACATGAATGAAACAAAACCTTTGAATTAGAAAATAATTAGGCTCCATTTCCAATAGGCTCATGTTATGTTTGCAATAGGGAGGGAGGGAGAGAGAGAAAGGGAGAGATAAATGATAGAGAGAGAGGGGATATATAGAGAGAGGAAGATATGGATATATATGGAAATGGAGATGGAGGTGGAGGAGAGGTCTATGGAGAGATAACCTGGGAAATATATTAATGGGATTGGTAGGCCATTTAACAAATGATGATGTTTGTGAAACAAAGGTTTCAATGGAGAAGTGATAGCTTCAAACCAACTATGCATCCAAATACAAGGATCCAAACATAACTAAAACAAATCCTCTAAATAAAAGAAAAAGAGAGGGAGAGAGAGAAGGGGAGGTGGGAGGTAGAGGTAGATAGCTCAAAAGATAGAAAGGGAGAGAGGGAGTGATATAGAGAGATAGAGAGAAAGATAAAGAGATACAGGGAGATAAAGAGGAGCGAGAGGGAGATATAGAGAAATAAAGAGATAGAGATATAGAGCAAGAGAGATGGATTGAATAAGAGAGATAGGTAGAGATAATGAGATATACATAGAGGGGGAGGGAGAGATAGGGAGATACAGATACAGATACAGATAGAGGGGCAAGAGTGAGAGAAATAAGGTGACAAAGACAAGTAATAGAGAGAGGTATAAAGAAAGAGGGAGAGAGAGATATAGAGGGGGGGAAATAGAGAGATAGAGATAAAGATTGAGATATGGAGAACGAAATAGGGAGTTTTTGTGTATATGAGTGAGAGAGAGAAGTACAAAGTGAGAGATAGAGAGGGATATAGATACATATAAATAGATAAAAAGGGAGGGAGAGTGAGGGAGGGAGGGAGATAATAGATAGGGGAGAGATGAGAAGTAGAGAGATATAGAAAGAGGGAGTGATAGGAAGAGAGAGGGAGAGATAGATATAACTTGGAAAATATAGAAGAGGTGTGGAAAGTTAATTAGGAAAAAAATTGGTCTCCTTTTTGCATAGATTTGTGTGGTACATGAGGTCAATTGGCATGCCATTTAGAAAATGATGTTTGTGAAACACAGGTCTCAATAGAGAAGTGATAGTTTCAATCAACTATGCATCCACTTACAAGGATCCAAACATAGTTGAAACAAAACCTATGAATCAAGAAGGTAATTAGGCTCCATTACGAGATATATAGTGGGGAAGAATGAGAGAGAGAGGGGTAAGGAGACATATAGGGAATAGATTTATAGAGAGGAAGATAGAGATGGAGATGGAGATGGAGATATATATAGGGGTATAGAAAGATGGAGATATAACGAGATAGAGATAGGGGAGAGATGAAAGAATAAATATGGAGAGATAGAGATAGAGACAAAGATATATATAGGTCTAGGAAGAGGGAGGGGGGGAGAGAGAGGGAGAAAGATGGATGGATAGAGAGAGGGAGACATGTCTAGAGATAAAGGAGAGAAGGTAGAGGGAGAGGGAGAGATAAAGATAGAGATAGGGAGATGGAGAGGAAGAGATAGAGAGATATAGATGATGAGATAAAGTGATAGAGAGATAAAGATATAAGGAGATATAAAAAGGGGGAGGGGAGAGAGAGAGAGAGAGAAGAAAATGGAGATAAGTGGAGATAGAAATAGAAGGGAGATAAAGAGAGGGAGAGAGAAATAGGGAGAGATAAAGATATATGGGAAGAGAAAGAGAGAGAGATAGAGATATGCGGGAACAAAAGGGAGAGAGATGTAGAGATAAAGAGATAGATAGGGGGTATGGGGAGGTATGTAGGGAGGGAGATATAAGGAGAGTTAACAAGGGGAGATAGAGAGAGGGGGGGAGAGCAAGGGAGAGAGACAAGTAGATGGAGAGAGAGGAGGGAGATAGATAACTCAATATATAGATAGGGAGAGGGAAAGAGAGAAGAGGGGGAGAGATCTAGATCAATATAGAGAGAGGGAGAGGGAAAGGGGAAGAGATATAGATAAAGAGTGATATAAAGAGATGGAGAGGGATAGGGAAATAAATAGAGAGAAAGGGAGAGAAAGGGAGAGAGATAGAGAGATATGAAGATAGAGGTAGAGAAAGACATTTGTAGAAAGAAATAGAGAGAGGGGGGAGAGAGAGGTCCAGAGATATCTCAATAGAGAAAGATGGAGAGAGGAATGGATATATATGGGCATATAGAGAGATAGAGAGGGATAAGGAGAGAGATAGGGAGATAAAGGTATAGAGGTATGGATAGAAAGAGATAAAGAGAGGAGCATGAGGGAGACAAAGAGATATATAAGGAGGTATCTAGATAGAGAGAGGAAGGGAGAGATGAGGAGATAGAGATAGAGGGGACAAGAGTGAGAGAGAAAGAAGGTGAAAAAGACAAGTAATATATAGAGGCATAGAGAGAGAGGGGGGAGATGGAGTGAATAAGAGAGAAGATAGAAGTAGAGAGATATAGAAAGAGGGAGTGATAGGGAGAGAGGGAGAGAAATGGAGATAGAAAGAGGGAGAGATGGGGATAGAAAGGAGTGATCGAGATATTGATATAACTTGGGAAATATGGAGAGAGATGGAAGGAGAGAGGAAGAGGGAGAGGGATAAATAAAGACGGAAAAAGAGAAACAATAAAAGAGGGGGAGATGGACAGAAAGAAAAATAAAGATATAGGAGGTGATATAGAGAGAGGTAGAGAGAGCGATATATAAGTAAGAGAGATAGAGGGAGAGATGGATTGAATAAGAGAGAGATAGAGATAATGAGATATAGATAGAGAGAGAGGGAGAGATGGGAAGATAGAGATAAAGGGGGCAAGAGTGAGAGATAAAGGAGGTGATAGAGACATGTAATAGAGGGAGAGATAGAAACAATGAGGGAGAAACATGGAGATTGTGTGTGTGTGTGAGTGAGATATATATAGAGATAGATAGAGATAGGGAGGGAGAAACATGGAGTGTGTGTGTGTGTGAGGGAAAGAGATATAGAGATAGAGATAGGAAGGGAGAAACATGGAGTGTGTGTGTGTGAGAGAGAGAGAGATACAGAGATAGAGATAGGGATGGAGAAACATGGAGTGTGTGTGTGAGGGAGATATGGAGAGATAGAGAGATATATACAGAGGGAGGGAAAGAAATAGAAAGATGGAGATGGAGACAAAGAGATAGGGAAAAAATATAAATAAGTGGGCTAGGGTACTTAGCTCTTGAATTAATCTTATGGAATAATTATACTAATGTTATTTTGAATTAATTCACCACTATTATGAAATTATCCGCCTTGGTTTGATAAATTTCTTAAAGTCTAAGCTATAAAAAAATGGTAAATCAATTTTAAGCTCTACAAGGTTGACCTTGCTACTTTGTTGTTAGTTTCTTCTTCCAATTTTTTTGATGTTGCCACTGTTAATGTGCCTTGTTCATCTTTGATTATACATCCATCTCCTATATTCTTGAACTAACTTTTGAAGTTCTGTCGAATTTAATTTGAACCATCTAGGTTTTGAAATGTTCCCTTTGGCTTCTTTCATTAATATAGCATAATCAACTTTATCAATCTCATTAATAGGAGCTAGGGAATTTTATTTTTTTGATAGAAGGGTGAAAATTTATTCAATCAGAGAAAATCCAAGATTACAAGAAACAAGAATACAAACAACTAGATCTAGGAAGGCATATTCAACCACCAAGAACCAAAGAACACCAAGCCACCTAAATAGGAAAACCAAAAATTGTTTATGGACCACACATATCCTCATGAATCAACATTTTTCAATTTATGAGAACAGTCACTAGGAAGTTGCTCCCATTCATCCATCTTCCAGTCACCCCTAAACTTTGAAGCCCATTTAGAAAGATAATCCACCACATTGTTCCACTCCCTAAGGATATGAACAAAGGACACCATCTCAAGTGAATTGCATAATCAATGAATCTTCCACATATTCAAAGATAGTTTTGCCAATTCACCCCATCAATACTCTACTTATTTAATAAATTAATCATGATCTATGAATCTGATTCACAAATAATCTTACACCATCCAAGAGCACCATCCTTTTCCAAGGCAACAAGAATAGCTAGAGCCTCCATGATATTATTAGTCTAGATGCCTTAATACTTGGAGAAGAAGAAAAGGGCAGCCCCAAAGCTATCTCTCCCCACACCTCCCACACCAACATAACCCGAATTTCCCCTAGAAGAGCTAATAGTATTAATTTTCAAAATCCCAACAGGAGGCAAGAACCATCTACCTTCTCTCTAAATTTTTCTGCTGGGATGTCTCCTCCCTTTGGAACAATCCCTCCTTGAGTTGAGACCATTAAGATCCAAACCCAAAAACACCACAACCTTATCAACATTCAGAGGAGCTCCAACCTCACATTTAGTTGAAATAGTCTCTTGAAGCATACATAGAATTTGTTGCCAAACTTGCACAACCACCAACTTTTTATCCAAAAAAATCTTATGATTCCACTCCAACCAAACCTACCAAACAATGCATGAAGGCCCAATAGTCCACACCATTTGGAGAGGGAAAGAGAGAGCAGGGGGTCTCCCAAAATTCCTCCAAAGCTCAATAAGGGAAATGGCATGCACACAAGAGTGTCTCCACACTACTCACCATAAGTGCTAAATAGATCTAGAAAAGGTGTAGTCGAAGAAAAGATGTAAAGAAAACTCCTCACTACTACCACATAGGAAACATATGGAGATCCCCTGAAAGCCCCTTTTCCATAGATTATCCCAAGTAAGACACTTATTATGAGCCACTAACCAAAGGAAGAAGTTGTAATTAGTCCATGCAAACTTATTCCCCACATATTTTCACCAAGGGGCTTCATCCTCCCCATACTTCTTTCTATCTGATTCATGATACCCTACAACCACTGAGTACACCCCTTTAGGATCTAGAGCCCAAGCCAAGACATCCCTCTACTACAAAGAGTTGCATATTCTCTTCTTAGTCAACTCAGCATGATCCACATCTGAACCCCTAGGGGCCCACAAGTGGCACCCAATCGCTCCACAACTTTGAAATCACTTACCTTCAACCACCTAGCTTCCTAAAAGTGCAAGCTCAAATTCTACAGATGAGAATGGGTGGTAAAAATTGGGGGATGACCATCCTAGGAATCAAGCCAAAAAAGAGCATCCTCACCCTTGTGACAAATCTAGAATGGGCCTTGCTTGATCAAGCTTGCTCCTATTTTGAGTGTATCCCAAATCATAGACCCCTTACCATCCAAGGAGAATCTAGGAATATCCTTATCCTCAACACCTCTCAAATATTTAGCCTTGAGGATTTTGACCCAACATTGATCTTGATTAGTATACCATCGCCAGTAAAGCTTGGTAGCCAAAGCCTGGCAAGTAATATCCACTTGTCAAAGACCCAAACCACCCTAATGAATAGGCCTACAGATAGAGTCCCACTAAACCAAAATCCACTTCTAGGTATCCAATCTGCTAGACCATAATAACTACCTAAAGAGTGCATCAAGATCTCTAATGAATCTTGCAGGAGCAACTTGAACCATACACCTATAGATAGGAAGCGCTTGAACCACAACCTTTAGGAGCATAATCATCCTAGCAAAGGACAACCACCAACAAGTCCAGTGATTGACATAACCCCTAAACTTATCCAGAACATTCTGCTAGGTTCCTCTTGGAAAAGGGGACATAAAGAGGGGAAAACCCAAATACACAAAAGGAAGGTTACCAAACTGAAATCTAAGAATGTGAGCAATCAAAGATTGAATAAGCAAAGGCATGTTGAAGAAAAAGATAGAGTATTTCCCTTCATTAATCCTTTGACCCGAAGTAGCAAGATAAATGTCAAGAGCACGCCTGAAGTTGCTCACTTCCCTGATTCTAGCAATGTCCAACACTGTAGTATCATCCATAAGCTGAAGATGGGTCTGAGGAGGCAAGCCTTCACCCCAAGACCACTTGCGAATAAGCCCCCAACTCAGATGGGCTTTAAGAAGTCTTCCCGAAACCTTCAACCATAATAATGAAGAGATAAGGAGACAAGGGCTCACCTTTCCTAAGGCCCTTACAAGCATCAAATAAAGAAGAAGACACATCATTAATCAACACAAAATACAAGACCAACATGACACAACTCATCACCCAATTAATCTAGTTCTCATCAAACCCAATGGCACAAAGAACCTTGTGAAGAAAGGACCATTTGACCTAATCATAGGCCTTAGCCATGTCCAATTTGATGAACATGGCCTTCGCTTTGGAAACCTCCATGGAATGGATAGCCTCAATCACAATCACAACACCATCCTGGATATGTCTGCCAACCACAAAACCCCCTGCTCCTCTAAGATAACATTGACCAACTAGGGCTTCAGTATCTCAACAATCAACTTAGATGTGATCTTATAGATGACATTGCACAAGGAAATCGGTCGAATAAGGTCAAAAGAATTAGCACCCTCATGTTTGGGAATAAGAGCCAAGAATGTGGAATTCATGGCTTTCAATATTTGTTTACTATCTTGTGATTCTTGCACCACCTCCAAAAGATCCCATTTGATATCTCCCAATATTCCTAAAAAAAATCAATAGGGAACCCATTAAGGCTAGGGGCCTTACCTTTTTCATATTGAAGACAATCTCCTCTAGCTCATCAAGGGAAATTGGCTGATTAAGTTCAACATTAGCTTCATAAGAAACCACGTAAGGGATAGAAGTCAAAACCTAATTTACTTCCTCCATATCCTCAAGAGGATCCTCTGAGAATAAAAAAGAAAAATACTAAATGGCCTCCTGAGAGATATCATAGAAAGAAGATAGTTGAGCACCCTAAGATGTCACAATAGAGGAGATTAAATTCTCATGTCCCCTAGCTTTGACAAAGTTAAAGAAGAAAGAAATATTGTTGTCTCTCTCATGAAGCTAGTCAATCCTAGACTTTTGCTTCCAAAACAACTCCTCCCGCAATTCCCATTTAGATAGCTTCTCCAAAGCATTTGCTTCAACTTTAAGGGACTCTCGAGTAATCCCTTGATATTTTTTATGCCTAGTAATGATATTTAATTGATTTTGAGCTGCATATTTTTCCTTAAAGACATTCCAAAATCATTCCCTATTCCACTTCTTTAGCTGAAATTTCACAAAATGGAGCCTTTTAACAAAGGCGTACATGACTACCCCATGTAGAGGCAATCCATCAGACCTCCAATATTTTATAAGGACCTACAAAGAAGGCTCACGCAACCACATTAATTGGAATTTGAAGGAAAGATTCTTGGAATTCTCTTGACCATGTGCAAAAACATTTATGGGTCAGTGGTCTAAGCCTCTCCAGTCAAGATTTTAGAACAAGATATCCATTGATTGCCTAGCCAAAAGCTAAAGACCAAAAACCTATCCAACCTCTCAGAGATAGAGTCCACACCACACCTCCTATTACTTCAAGTGAACAAACCATTGAGAGGATTTATATCAATCAAATTTAGTTGGGTTATATTATGTTTGAACAAAGATGAAGAGGGCTCCAGATGATCCAAACCACCTCTCTTTTCATCAAGATTGAGAATAGAATTAAAATCCCTAGCCACTACCCAAGGAAACAAAGGAGCTAAAGATCTCACATACCTTATATGGTCCCATAGACAAACTTTGTGAGGCAAGTTAGTTAGAGCGTAGAAATTATAAAATAATAGGATTTCTCCATATTCAAAACTTGAAGCAACCATGGAAAAGAAAAATCAACCCGTAATCCACCACAGGGGGGAGATTTTTCACTTGTCCCAAAGGCATGCAATCCCACCACCACTACCCTATGCCCCAATGCATTGAAGCAGGCCATGCCACCAAAGCTCAGAGGATACCTTAACCATGCCCTCCACATACATAAGGGGAATGAGCCTTTATCATTTCCCGAACAACCTTTTGTCTAGGGATGTTGTTCAAACTCCTCACATTCCAAGAGAGAATAATCATTTTTGGGGATTAGAAAAATGGAAGTCAACAGGTTTAATTGAGCCTAACTCCACCAAACTCTCACCCATTAACTTGATCTTATCCTAATCTTTCTTCCTCCCAGCCTTGGAAGGTTTCTTTGAGTTCCCCTTAAATTTTTTCTGGTGCAACCCCATGGAAGATGAGACTAGGGAGCCCTTACTAGAATCTTGATACACAACCAAAGATTGTGAATCCATACAATCCATGGATGGATCAACATCCACCTCTACCTCCACTAGAATGACTGGTAAAATAGAGGATTCTAGGGTGTGATTAGAATTTATCTTGGTACCTGTTTCCACAGAGATTCCCACTCTCATCCTTTTGAGAAGTCAACTACTCCACCTCTAAGACAATATCAATAGAGACACCCCTATCAGGGATAGCCACTTGCTGGTCCAATTCTTCTAAGGCCTCAAACTAGTTAAAACTCGCATCATCTTTCCTATCCTTAAGGGTTCTTTTTTTGCCTATTCCCTTATTGCGGGATTTACTGGAACAAAACCCTCCTTATCAGTTTCCCCTTCAAACATAGGGGCTTTTCCTTTCTCTCTCGATGGAACTAAGCAAGGAGGCATCCTAGTAGAAGCCTCACTAGGAGAAGAACCAAAAAACTTAAGTTTAAGACACTTTCACTACAGGTGACCATATTCATGGTAGATTCAACACCGAAAAGGCAAAGCTTTGTAGTCCAATTGTTGAATCCATGAAGTGGACCCAACTTGAAGTTCCAACGAATCAAGTAGCAAGTTGTTTAAATCAATTTCCACACAAATATGAGCCAAAGACAAGGCCCTCCTCTCTAATTTATATTGTTACAGCCCCATTGGTTTACCCAACAAAATTGCAATCATGTGCAAAATATTGTTCCTCCAAAACTCAACTAGAAGCCAAGGATCATACCCAAATTAGAACCCTCAACGAAAGCTCTTCAATCATATTAAATCCATTGTGCTAGGGTTTCAAAAATAAGTCCATTTGATTGTAAAAGTAGGGACCTCCCTCAAAATATTTATTATGATTTTCAATACATGAGAAAACCACCATAAAATAGTCGTTTACAATTTGCAATACCTCCATGTCTTCCTCCCAATTCCAAGTCTGGTGAGCCCAAGATTCAAGAAATGGGAGAGAGACTTTGATTCCCATGAACTTACATATTAGTGCATGGTTTCTCCAATACTCAACATCTTTCACAATAGATTCTGGTTGGATAACTAAAACTGAGCGAGTCTCACTCTTACCCAAGCAACCATTCACTTTTAGAATTTGGGAGAGACCACCATGTGAAGATCCCACACCATTAAAAGAATTGATCATAAAATCAACAGCCATAGCATGTCTAGACGGGGAGGAATCTACCCCCATTACTATGTCTGAAAAAAAGACAAAAAACTAGAGCCCAAAGGAGTAGCCTCTAGTTCCATGCTCATCCCCAAACCCTTACACCTATATAGGCATGGACCAAACAAAACTACACAAAGAAAATACAAAAATCTTAAACACAAATCCCCCTAATCACAAAAAAACCCACCCAAATCTTGAACACACCCCGTTCCAGTTGATCTCACACCCCTTACATGCATGCAATGAAGGAATTTTACATGTAGGTCGTAGACCTACATTACCATCACCTACGCACTTTCCATCCTCCAATATTTCTCTTTCAATCACTCGAAATTATTGTGTATGATTATGTGGTTGTCTCCAATTTGATCTTTCCTTGTTATTCAAATCAAGCGCATCAAGTATATATTTAGTCTGTCATAGCACATTCATGTTTTGTGTGATTCATTTAACTGGTTTCTTCAAGAAAGAATTAAATTCTTTTAAGTAAATCACAGTAACTTGGAAAATCATTTGGATCAATAAGAAGAGTCTTATAATTACTTCATTGCATGTTTACGCAAGTCATAAACATCTAAATGCCAAACAATTAGAATTATAACCAAAAGAATGACACATATATCAATACATATTTTGACTCCATTTCCCAACAAGAAGAAGTCACTGATCATATCCATTTTAAAACAATATTTCATAAAATCTCATTTATACATTTTAACTTTTAGTTGTAGAAGTAGGAGTAGTAGTTAGTTTTGTATCATCTATTTCAATCCCTCATGCTAGTCTGAAATAGATTAATAGAAGATGATTTAATTGAAAGTTTTGTGATCATATGAAGTTGATGAGGATGATTTAATTGAAAAAATTGGTGATCACACAAGCTCTCCAAATTTGCAAAAGATTTCAATATGCTTAATCATCACCATTCAATCTCAAAGAATAAGCATTCATTGGTGATCTAAGGGTACACTTGCCTAGGCATAGAAGATCCCAAAGAGCAGGGAATCCCAACCATCATGGTTGATTTCATTCATTGGCCAAATCGTTGTTGAACCTGATCATAAAGCTTCGCATACTTTTAGGGTTTAACAATCTACTAATTTGGGAACCAACAATAACAACATTAAGAAGTTTTTTGGTAAGGGAAAGGTAAATTTTGTTTCAAAAATGGGATGATTAAATCCCTTGATGATGTTTTACATATTCTAGGACTTGTGAGAAATTTACTTTCAATATCCAAGTTGAATGATTTTAGAATGCATGTGACATTTGACAAGTCTAGTTGCAAGTTGGTAAGAGGGAGTTTGGTTATAGCTAAAGGATCTTGGATAGGGAAATTGTTTAGGCTAAATGCCTCTATTTTATGTAACTCTTCCAATGTAACTAGCATTGAAAATGCATGTATGTTATGGCACCATAGATTGGGTCACATTGGTGAAAAAGGTCTTAAGACCATTCTTAATAAAAAGTTGGTTAACAATATTTCTGATTATTCTGTTCACAAAAATGATTTATGTGAGCATTGTTTGTTTGGTAAATAGAATAGATGTTCATTTCCTAATGTAACTAATAAGGAAAAGAAACTATTAGAGATAATTCATTGGATGTATGTGGACCAATGGATTTTGACTCTTTGGGTAAATCTTAGTATTATGTCTCTTTCATTGATGATGTCTCAAGATACACATGGATTTATGTTATGTGTTCTATATATAAAATTTTCACCAAGTTCAAGGAATTTAAGGCCTTAGTTGAGAAGCAATCAAATTATAAGATAAAAGTGTTGAGATATGATAATGGGGGTGAATATTGTTCAGGGAATTTGATGAGTTATGTAAGCATGCAAGTAATGTTTAGCAAAACACTACTCCTTATACTCCTCAAAAAAATGGGATAACAAAAAGAATGAATCAAACCTTGATGAAAGAGCTAGGAGTATATTGAGTGGTGCTAAGATTGATAGATGATTTTGGGCAGAAGTAGTTGGTACTACTTATTTTTTGATCACTAGATCTCCTTGATTAGATCTTGTTGATAAAAATTCTTATGAAGTGTGGATAGGTATAAAGCCTTATGGTTCACACTTAAGGGTCTTTGGTTACGATGCTTTTGTTCATGTGCCTCAAGAGAAGTGATCTAAACTGGATCCAAAAGCTCATAAATGCATCTTCATTGTTTACAATGAGAATGTAAAAGGTTATAAGATTTGTAATCCTCTAACCCGTAAAATGATATTTTCTAGAGATGTGATTTTTAGGGAAATTAGAGATTACTCTCGAGAAGAACAACCAAAGGAGAAAGATAATACAAAGACAATACACTTTGAAACAAATATTGAGAAATAGGAAGATGCACATGTGGAAGAAAAATCAAATGGATCTAAGGATGGAGAAGAAGAAGAGGGTTCAAATAGTTTAGAGGATGTGCAGGATGAGCACACAAAAGAAGAAGAATAGCTAGAGCCCATTACTTCTACCATGAGGAGGTCCATAAGATAAAAAAATCTAGTTGAAAAGTGTAGCCCATCAGATTACCATTGTGTATTTTCTTTGTTGAGTACCGATGATGAACCTAAATCTTTTAAGAAGGCTCTCTCTTCGGAGGAAAGTGAGTCTTGGTTATAGGCCATGTAGGAGGAGATGATGGATTTAGATAATTGTGACACCCAGATCTTGTTAGTTTTCCCAAAAGAAGGAAGCCCATTGGATGTAAGTGGGTATTTAAAAATAAATTTGGATCAAATGGTCGGTTAAAGCCATATAAAGCCAAATTAGTGGTTAAGGGCTACTCTCAAAGAGAGGGAGTTGATTTTGGTGAAATTTTCTCTTCTATTTATAAATTAATTTCTATTATATTCTTATTATCTATTGCTGCTACTTATAATTTTGAGATAAATAAAATGGATGTTAAAACTACTTTCTTGCATGGGGATCTTGAGGAGGAAATTTATAAGTGACAACTTGATAGCTTTTGTGAAAGGAAAAGAACAATTGGTTAGTAGTTTGAATTGTTATTTGTATGGTTTGAAACATTCATTCAAGATATGGTACCATAAGTTTGATGCTTTTTCATTGAAGTTAAGTTTTATTAGGAGTGAGGAGAATCATTGTGTTTACATTAAGGTTATTGATGATCAAATTACCGATGATAGGTTTTTTATTGGTAACAACAAGGTGATGATTAGTCAGCTCAAGACACAAATTTCTAGCTCATTTTACATGAAGGATTTGGGGCCTGCAAAATACATTTTTGGGATGGAGATCAACAAATATCAGGTTCACATAAAGCTTTGGTTAAGTTAGAGTAAGTATGTTGATACCATTTTGTAGAGGTTTAATATGCATGACTGTAAGCTAGTTAGTATTCCATTTTCAGTTGCTACTAAGTTGAGCTTAGATACATGTCCTATTTTTGATGATGATTTTGAGGATATGTCTAAGGTTCCTTATGATAGTGTTGTTGGTAGTTTGTTGTATGCAATGGTTTGTACTAGTCTAGATACAAGTCAAGCAGTTGGAATTCTAAGAAGGTTTATGTCTAACGCTGGTAGAGAGCATTAGACTTTTGTTAAGAGGTTGTTTAGATATTTGTGAGGTACTTATTATTACTATTTGGTTTATCATGGTACTGATGATGTATTCAAGTCATTGGACATACTAGAATTTGTTGATACAAATTAGATAGGTGATGTGGATAGTCGAAGGTCCACTAGTGGCTATGTATTTACTTTATTTGGAGGTGTAGTGAGTTGGATGAGTAAGAGGTAGCCTATAGTTGTATTTTCCACCACTAAAGTAGAGTATATGGATGCTACACATGCCTCTAAGGAGGTGGTATGGCTATACAGGATTGGTAATGGCATTGGTTTTGATTGCAGGATAGTGAAGATTGGATGTGACAGTCAGAGTACTATATGTTTGACCATAAATCCTATGTATCATGCTCATACTAAGAATGTTGATGTTCAATATCACTTTGTTTGAGAGATGGTTGAGAATGGTAAGGTCTTGATTAAAAATGTTGACACTTTGGATAATATTGTAGATTCTCTTATGAAGCCAATGACCAAAAATAAGTTCTCATGGTGCAGGAAGGCCATGGTACTTGACTTTATTATTTGTATCTCTTGGATGTAATTACAATGTATAATGTCAAGTGGAAGAATGTTATGATAAGGTGACATGAACCTTGTCACCCTATGTCATTTGTATGTCTCCACATTCCTTGGAATGTGTTCTAGGGGACATGTGAGGAACTATTGAATTTTGGCACACATTGTAATTATATTTTAAAGCGGAATTAATTTTGGTGGAGGTCACATAAAAAATGGATAAGGAATATTTCCTAGGCATCCATAATGGAATTTAGGTCTTAGATGGGGCACAAAATATTAGAGAAGAAAAGGTGTCCATTGGTGTTCCATCGAGGAGTGGAAAGGTCATTAGAGCATCTGCAAAGTCATGAGTTAGATAGGCTATGGGCTAGGTGCACATGTAGGAGCCTTGTAATTCTATTTAATATTTTATTATGTATTTTGGCTATCCATGAATAGGGATGTGGATTTTTGTAGGTGGTTTTGTACATCTTGTTTTGGTTTACCATTCATGGTTTTACCTCCCACAATTTGTAGAAATTGGAGCCATGATATGGTAGTTTCATGTTGGGTTCTTACAGGCAACAAGGTGTTTCCAAGTTGATCAAAGATTAGTAGCGAAGTGTATTATTGTGTATTCTCATTCAAATATTAATAATATACTTTCCCTCTTTTCTCATGTGGATTTTTTTGCTAAAAGGGTTTCTCCACATAAATCTAGTGTCACATTTTGTTTGTTGATTTTAATATTATGATGTATATTGCAATACATGTTCAAATCTGATTTAGTAATCTGTTTTCAGATATGAATTCACTTGCATAAGTTCATATTGTAGCTTTCCTTCACCTTGTTTTCAACATAATTCACTGATGGAAGTATTGCACATAATTAGATATTTATTTGATCTCATTTAATGATGCTTCTTGCACAATGGTGCACTTAATTTATTTGTAATATCTTGTGTGATGATTGCCACTTACACACATCTATGAATAGAGGAGATGAAACATCACTAAAATTTTGATTCAAATATACAATGGAATTGGTACAAATCACTCATTTTGCTTAAGATAACATATAAAATATAATGTCACGGGCCTATAAAATAACCTATAAGTGACTTGCAAAGTTTTATCCATTAAATACTAGGATCAAGACAAGATCCTTATAAAGAAAATAGTCAAGAATAAATAGGTAATGACACTAGATGGATTATAAAGTTTCAAAAAAATAAATTTATCAATTTCACACATCATAAATATTGTCATATAGCATGCTACATAAGGAATATCATACAAAATTTACTACACATGCAGGGGAAGATCTACTATGTGCACCATAATCATGACCACAAACAAGATGGTAGTTGATGAGAATGAGTTTGGTCCGAGTCCCTTATAATATAGATATTGGAGAACCTTGATAGGAAAAAAAGGAACATACACACTCTATTATGGCCCTTCATTGCCAATAATTTTACTTTAATAAAATATGGGTGACAGTTCATTTTGGAAATTTCACAAGCAATATAGGCACATAAATTGAAGCTAGTGTATTATTTTGTATTTTGATAAACCATATTTTATATTTTACTTGTGATGATGTCATAGGATAGAGCCAAGATGTCTAGAGGATAATAAATGGTCTAATTTGGGGGAATAATGTTGACCTAGGATACATTTGATCTAATTTCATTTTGTTGAAAACCTAAAAGGGTAGCCTAGTAGAAGATAATAGTGAAAGGGTAAAAGGGTGACATCCATAGGCCAAATAAAAATCAATGTGTCACCATAAAATAACTTATAACAACTCTAAAAAGGTGTAACCCAGGACTATGGATAGATACACAGAACTATACATGGTAAAGCTATTATAATAATATATATATATACCATAATAAGATAGGAGTTGGAGAAGTATTAGTAGGAGAAAATGTATGAGATAGAGTATAAGAAAATATAGAATATAAGGGGCATATAAATGTTGTATGACATATACTAGGAGATATATAAAGGATATATGGAAACACCTTTTATGATGATATAATGCATATATGAGTAGTTTATGGAGACTCAATATGTGTATGAACTGTGAAAACTTGTATATTTTACTTTATCTACTCTATAATATTACCACATATGTTTTGATTATCTTCCTTATTCATCACACTAGGGTAAAACACAACACTAACATAGAAACAACTCAAATAACTGGTCTATATATTCTTGTTAATGATAACACTATCGGTTTAGTGAGTAGGGTCTTAAGTATTTTGGTTTATTTCTCTTTAATTATCCTATTGTAAATACATTAGGGAACACCCCCTTGCCTAAATATGGAAAGTCTCCCTCTCTCAAGAATATTCACTTACTTGGCCATATATTGTTGATGGTTCTAGCCTTGTCCTTATGGTAATTTTTTCCCAAGACTTGAGAATTATTCTTGTCCCTAGAATGATCGAGTTACAAATTTGGTATTTGGTATCAAATAAAACTCATAATCATAAAATAAATAGTTCATGTGTCATTTAGTTTCTCACAAAAATATATTATAGTCCTACCTTCTTAACTTAACATGGCTTTGATGGCTATGTCACTTACATCACATACACCTAAATTAAATTAAAATCTAGTACAAACAAAGGTTAATCCATCACCTTCTTCTTGAACTATTAGAATCCATTCTTACTTTCTACAATAAAGACAAAAACATTCCTATTCTAAGGAGAAAAAAGGTTGATAGGTTGGTTTTTAACATAAAATCTCAAGCTTGTATCAATCATTGAATGAGACTAAGATCTAGAAAATATTACTATTTAACCAAGAATGTGTGTAATCTTAGTTAACTTGTATTTTTTCCTAATTAAATTACATCTATCCTTTAAAAAAGTACAAAGATAGAAATGGAAATAGAATAATGTGGAAACAAAGACATAAAATATGAAAATAAACTAAAGAACAACAAAGTTGGATTCCTTTATTAGATAGGAGATATTCATTTTAGATACTAGCATGCCAAAATTGTTGTCCTCTAGTTACACTATCATTCTATAGTCACATTGCCCTCCAAAATAAATAGAAGATTCAAGGAGCTATATAGATCCCAAATTGTTGGAAAAATGTGTCTTAACCTTGCAATTACATAAGGTATTGTTGATATGTAAGCTAAATTTATTTATATTTTATTATTGTAAATTTGGACTGTTCATCATTAGGTCTTAGATCTAACCAATATTTTGTTGACTTGACTTGCCCTAAAAGGCACCCCCATTTTATGAGGGCTTTGTATTATAACTATGTATTGTGATGTGTTTTGAGAGTCTGATAGTGGTCGTGTTACCTCTAGATCTCTAGTTGGTGATACTCTTGTGAGAAGCTTACTCTACAACTATATTGTAATCTTTGTGATTTTTGAATAATATATTGGGCAGCTTTTGGAGTGTGGGGTTTTTCTCCTGAAACGGTTTTCCCCACATAAAACACTATATTGTGGTATGTATGATATTTATGTTTATTTTTGTTTAAGTTTCTATAACTGTTAAAAAGATATGTAAAGTTTTGCATTATTGTCCTCTCAAGATTAGTGTAGGAAGTCGTTCCACTACCTTACAAGTGGTATTAGAGCTTGACCACCTTGTTGAGAAAAATGTCTCAAACTTACTGGCATAAAAGGCTTCAAGTTTCCGGTTCATCAGGTTGACAGTTGAGTTTTGGTAGGACAAAGTTGCTATTCTCCTTGATGTTCCAATAAGTGCTCCATGGGTTGGCGTTAAGTGCTTTGTTGGGTTGACAGTCACATGTCGACGAGACTTAGAAATGATTCTCCTTGAAATATCAATAGACACTTGGCTTATCGCTAGGTATGTTTGGTGTTTGCATCGGTCGAAGCTTTGTCAAACAAACAAGTGAATGTCGAAGGGAGTCACTTGGAAGTCTCTTCAACATTATGATGAATGTCAGGTTGGAAGTAAAGCTTCGTTAAGGAGACAAATGCATATCAGGACATAATAAGCAGTCCCTTCGATATCCTAATGGAAGGCTGGGCCTCTTCATCAGAGGGAGTGATGGATTTCGTCAAGACATAGATGATGGTCCCCTTGACATGCCAATAAGGTGGGACCAAACTACATGAAGGATGCTAGCTATACAATGATGACATGGATGACATGTAGGTGATGGGGACCACCTGATTAAGGTTGCAAGATTCATTGACGAGATCTCCTTATATTGGAAGGAGTTGCTACAACATCCATTTGATGTCCCAATAGGATGAAACAATGGGCATGTCAGAGTGATAGCGAGATTTCAGAGAGATAAGGTTTGAAGTCTCGTCGATGTTCTGATATGACTTCGACAGGGCAGAAGGTAATGGTGGTTATGTCATTTGTGACCATTTGGTTGTTATGGAAGTTGGAATGATGGTTTCTTGGAACTCCTGAGATGCATGTATGAATGCCATAGTGCATTGTAACAGAGTGAAGTGTTGATTAGAGTGAATGTAATCAAATTGTTGTTGGATTCATTCTGTGAATAAACACTTGGAAGAGCATAGCTATATACTTGTATGTAATTTACATTTTGTTGCAATACAAGAGATCTCTACTTTGGTGGGTGGGTTTTTTCACAAGAGGGTTTTCCCATGTAAATCTGGTATTCATTCTTTGTTATATATATTGTTATTCATGTATGTGCATCTTTATGTTCTATAATTGCAAGTTTTGAAAAATTTCATGTATGTTTCTCCTAAATATTAGCATTAGGAAGGTATATTTCACACTCTTCTTTCCTTTCAATTAGTATTAGAGCTTGGTCAACTTTGTTGTCCTTGTGGGTAAGACAGGTTTTTTGTGCTAATTTTGTTTAGTGGGAGTTTTGTAGAGAAATTAATTTTATAAATTATTACAGATTTAAGATGGCGAGCACATCCAAAAGAATAGAGATTGAGAAATTCAATGGTGGGAATTTTGAGTTGTGGAACCTCAAAATGGAATATTTGCTTGTGGATCAATAGTTATGGGTTGTAGTGTCCTCTAACAAACCATCAACAACCTCATAGGATGACTGGGATGCAATGGATCGTAAAACCAAG
This sequence comes from Sequoia sempervirens, assembly GCA_007258455.2. Taxonomy (NCBI): domain Eukaryota; kingdom Viridiplantae; phylum Streptophyta; class Pinopsida; order Cupressales; family Cupressaceae; genus Sequoia; species Sequoia sempervirens. Next base: position 34,013,934 of record VDFB02281492.1, read on the forward strand.
GGTCTGATTAGATTGTGTTTGGTTGATCCAGTTCTCCTAAATGTCCATGAAGAGAAGACAATGAAGCTTTTGTGGAAGAAGCTTGGTGACATTTATTAGGGGAAATCTCTGGTAAATAAGCTATTCCTGAGAAAGAAGTTGTATTTTTAAAGATGGAGGAATGAGCTTCTATTGCAGATCATTTGAATGTGTTTAACATGATCATTGCTTAGTTGGGGTTTGTTGGTGTGAATATAGATGAGAAGGATCATTGCATGCTCCTGTTGCATTTGTTACTTGACACATTGGATCACCTAGTAATGGCTATTGGGAGTACAACAACCACTTTCAAGATGGAAGATGTGGTTGCTTCACTGCTATCAAAGGAAATGAGAAGGAAGTCTTTTGAGATGGCCAAGGAGGCCCTTGCTATTCGAGGAAGATCAAAGGAGAAAGACAAGAAGAAAGATAAGAAGTCTAAATCCAAGTCAAAGGGGAGATCAAAGTCTCTTGGTAAAAAGTCCAAGGTGAAATGTTGGAACTATGGGCAGACTAGACACATCTGGGAAGATTGTAAAGAGGAAAAGAAGAAGAAAAATAAATAGTTCTTCAGAAAATGAATATTCTTAGAGTGATGCAGATTCCTTTATAGCAACCTTGGTGACTCAGACATCAGATGTTATTTGGTTGATTGACTCAGGTGCATCCTTTCACATGACCTTTCATAGAGGTTGGTTCTCAAAGCATAAAAAGTATGTTGGTGGAAGGGCGTATCTGGGTGATGATTCTCACTTGGAGATTATTGGCCATGGAAGAGTTAGAATTCAATTTCCTGATGGAAGAGTGAAGGGAATCAATGATGTGATGCATATACTAGGTCCGGCTCAAAATTTACTTTTTGTAAGTGTAATGATGTTGGTGTACAAGTCTCTTTCTTGAATGGTGTTTGTAGAATGACTAGAGGCTCTATGGTGCTAGCTAAAGATGCACAAATTGGTACTCTGTATAAGCTAGATGCATGTATAGTATAGTGTAATAGCGCTTCTGCAAAGCCAAGTTTGATCATGTAGAGAAAGGAGGTGTTGTTCTTGAGGGCGCAAACTCTTTAGAGATGGAGCTTCCAACAAAGAAAACAATGTTGTGGAATCAAAGACTTGGCCACATTGGTGAAAAAGGCTTACAAGCCTTGAAAAATAAAAGCCTAGTTGAAGGGCTTGACAATTGTAAGTTTGAGTTTGATTTTTGTGAACATTGCATGTATGGAAAGCAACACCATGTTTCATTTTTATTCTAGCCCTCATAAATCTTCTAGAATTTTGGATTATATTCATCTTGATGTGTTTGGTCCAGTTAATGTTCCTTCGTTATCAAAATTTATGTATTTTTTCTCATTCATAGATGATTATTCGAGGACACTTGTTTATTTTCTCAGAAGTAAAATTGAAGTTTTCAATCGGTTTAAGGAATTTAAAACCTTGGTTGAAAATCAGACTGGTAGGAAAATAATTTTTTTGAGGATGGATAATGGTGGTGAGTTTTGTTTAAAATATTTTGATAAGTTTTTTTAGGACCATAGGATTAAAAGGCATAAAACCACTCCTTACACTCCACAACAAAGTGGAGTTGCAAAAAGGATGAATAGAATGTTGATGGAAAGGGCAAGAAATATGCTGAGTAGTGCTGGTCTAGAACAAAAGTTTTCAGTTGAGGTTGTAGCTACATGTTATCTAATTAATAGTTCTCCCACTTTGGTGCTCAGGACAAGAAACCTATGGAAGCATGGTCTGGTAAGAAGCCCTCATTGAGACATATTAGAGTCTTTGGTTGTGAGGCATATGCTTATGTGCCTAGTAAAAAGCAATTTAAATTGGAGAACAAGGCAGTAAAGTGTATCTTCATCGGTTATGGAATTGGTGTGAAAGGGTACATGCTTTGGAACCAGTTACAAAGAAGGTGTTGTATAGCAGAAGGGTGATCTTCTGTGAGCTAAAACCTTCTATTGTTGATCTGCAGCCAGAGCTGAAAGAAGCAAAAAAGGAGTTAGTTGAATTTTCTCTTACTCCAGATAAGGATGAACTATGTACTCCTAGTGGACCTGTTAGTGAGGAGAGCTCAAGTAGCTCTGAAAATTTTGATCATGATGAAGAACCTCATCCTTAGCTTGTGAGGAGGTCTATTTGTGTGAAGCAACAACTTGAAAGGTTTGGTTATTCTATGTTGGATTCCAGTTGTGCCTATACTTTGATTGCTAACACTGATGAGCCTAGGACTATTAGAGAGGCTATGGGTATGTCTGATTCAAATTACTAGTTGGAAGCCATGAATGATGAAATGGCATCATTGAAGAAGAATGAAACATGGTATCTGATACCTTTGTCTGAAGGACGAAGTCCTATTGGATGTAAATGGGTGTTTAGGAAGAAGATTGGTTTAGATGGCAGTGTTGAGAAGCATAAAGCAAGGTTGGTCACAAAAGGATATTCCCAAGTGGAGGGGATTGATTATGGAGAAATATTTTCTCCTATAGCTAAGCTAACATCTATCAGATTTCTATTGTCACTTGCAGCTGCATATGACTTAGAGATCGAGTAGATGGATGTGAAGACAATGTTTCTTCATGGTGATTTGAAGGAAGAAATTTAGATGTCCTAGCTAGAGCACTTTTTTGAAAAAGGTAAGGAAAACCTAGTTTGCAAATTAAAGAAATCTTTGTATGGTTGTGAAGTGGTCACCTAGAATGTAGTACCAAAAGTTTGATACCTATGTGTTGTCTTTAGGATTTGTGAGATCAAAATTTGACCGTTGTGTTTATTTTAAGACTGAAAATGGTTGGCTTCTTATTATTGCCCTATATGTGGATGGCATGTTGTTCTTTGGGAATGGTAAGGGTATGATTTATGAATTGAAATCTCAATTGTCAACAAAATTTGAGATAAAAGATCTAGGTTCAGCTAGGTATATTCTGGGGATGGAAATTAGAAGGGATAGGGGAAATAGAAAACTTTGGCTGAACCAAAGAAAGTATATAAATTATGTCCTAGAGAGGTTTAATACGACAAATTGCAAACAGTTAGTTGTTCCAATGTTGCAGGGAATGAAACTTTATGTTGAAGATTGTCCAAAATCTCCTACTAAAATGGAGGGCATGATTAGGGTACCTTATGCTAGTGTAGTTGGAAGTTTAATATATGTAATGGTCTCTACCAAGCCAGACATTGCCCAAGCAGTGGGAGTGCTTAGTCGATTTATGGCTAATACAAGAAGGCCACATTGGGATGTTGTGAAGAGAGTTTTTAGGTATTTGAAGGGTACTTTTGAGTACGCTTTATGTTATCATGGATACTCTACTGGATCTTAGAGTTTAGTTAGCATTCGTGGATATGTGGATTTTGAATGGGTAGGGGACATTAACAATAGAAGATCTTGTAAGAGAGGGGGACCACTGCATGCAAGACCCCAAGTCACAGAGGGTCAAGACACGAGAGGCTACCCTAACTTACCTCAACTAAGTGTATTGTCTAGGGTATAAGGATGAGAATGATTAGGATTATGATGTCCTTCAATCACTCTACACTCTTGAATTTCAAGGTGGGGCTAGGCGATTCAATTTTTAGGTCCAACTCTGCACCTCAGGGAGCTCTCTGCCTGAGGACGTCAGTGCAGACTTCAGACGACAATGCGGCGTGTTGGTGTCTCAAAAACACGTTGTGGTCTGTAAGGTTAGATCACAACAGAGACAAAGTCAAACTCATCAAAACGAATAACATCCTAGCTTAATGAATTCTAAGAGGACAAAATAGTACTATGAAATATGAGAAGTACAAACGAAAGTGATAGAGTATATATACCAAAGCTAAGGTGACAAAGAAAATCTCATAGAAGACCTTTTTCACTAGCTAGCTCCTTGGAATGCACCCACCTACACACATCAAGAAGGAGAATGTTGGGGGGTGGTTGTATAGGGGTCTGCCTCAGTTAGACCCCCGTTTAGGTGTTCCCACCTCCACAGGAAGCCAAAGGAAGAAAGATAAAGAAATGATAAAACATAGGCACTACGAAAATAGTACTATGCTACTCAACCAAATGATAGAGGAGAGAAGAGGGAAGCTTACCACCTCCACCAAGAGCACTCAAAGCTGCTTGGAGGAGAAATGAGAGGAACTCAAGCCTTTTCTACAATGGTGTGGTCCCAAACTTGCTCTATCGATGTGATGGAGTGTGATATTGCTGCTATCAAATGCTTGGAATGCTTGGAAGTGAGCTTGTGAGAGTGAGAGTATGAGAACCAAGTCTGTTCAAGATTTCTTCCAACCTTCATCCAACCTCCTAATGCAAGTTCAAAGACTAATTATGAAGGAATGAGAAAGGAAATGGCCATATTTGGGTCAAGTGGCGGAAGGAGGTGTTACAACTTCACTGCTAATGGGAAGAGTAACACCTTTGTTGGCTTAGCCGCAGGAATCTACCAGGGACGTAAGTGCACTATGCAGACTTCTACGCACCATGCAAGTGTCCTTAACAAAAATGCCTCCACTAACACACAAAATAGGTGCCGAGTGGACTCCATCAATGGGCTTAAAGTGAATTAAGCCTCCGACTTAGGTTTTCTAAAGTGCAACAAGGCAAAAAGGGGAATTGCACCTAGGGTGAAAATTTGCTCTTATACATTTTTCCCCCACTTTAGCGAGCACAAGTACTGATGAGTGCTCGGTAAAGTAGATCAAGAAGAGAGTAGGGTTAGAAAAGTATATCTAAACTATCGAGGAAGCAGACTGTAATTTGGTGAACCCGAAGATGTAGGGAAAACAAAGGACTCCACAGCTACTTGGAACTATGAAGTTGGAACAACGAAGTGCCTTATAGGCCTACAGACCTACAAGGAGGCAACCCCCAAGATCTCTGGCATGGAGGAAGCCCCAAGGAAGCGGACTTCATAGAGTCAGGAAGAGGCAACATGTCTACCCAAAGATAGAACATGTCAGAAGCGGCGACACATCCACCCGCATATAGAGCATGTCTAAATCATCAATACATCTACCTACAGATAGAACGCATCTAAAAGTAGTGACATGTCTACCCACAGATCAAAAATTTTTCAAAGGGCTCCCTCAGGAACCCTTTAAAAGGAGAGGGGTCCACTCAAGGGACACACTGTTTGAAAAAGTAAGGTCTAGTTAGGCTGCCTCCAAGCTAGACATGAAAAGATGAATGGAACGAGTCTAGTCGGGCTACCCCTAGGCTAGATGTGAAAAATTCCATTCATTACAGAGGATTTTGAAGAAAGGGTCCTTGAGGAGCCCACCATGAAGTATAAGGGGGGTCCACTCAACAGACACGCAATTCAAAAGTTGCCATCTTAGAGCGATTCGTCATCAAGGGATCCTTTTGAAAGATGTTTACTTCATCAAGGAATTCGAAAGGAATGTGATGCCCCCATGTGAGGGGAAGTCAAATCAGTTCCTACTTTGGATGAAGGTCTTCAAGTGCTTTCTTTATGAACCCGTGATGAAGGAAACACATTCTATTAGGGTACCAAGTTTGGAATGTGCTTCCAAGGAAAAGGTACTATGAGGACTTTCAAGAGAAGATTCGTTGAAGGTGAATTCATTTTCTGAAAGTTGAAGTGTTATAGAACATTGTCACACATAGGAGGGACAACTCAAGCAAAGAAGAGAGAAAGATAAAGAAAAAACAAAAAGTATAAACAAAGGGTACATGGGGATCTAGTTTAGCGATATCAGATCTGTCTAAGTTCATATAATAGTAGGTAACTACAATGCAAGGTGAAAGACCATCAATCCCCAACTAGATTAGGAAGAATGCACAGAAAACAAAGTAATAATAAAAAATTGGGTCAACATGGAAGGGAGGCCTAAATTCCCTCGACGCTTTGCATCGTCCCTAATTTACCGAAAATCAAGCACAAATATGGAAGAATAATGGTACAAATAGAAGGTTTATGACACAAAAACCATGCCTATATCCAAGCACCAATAGGGTGACGAGGGTCATCTAGGAACACATAGCATAGGTATGGGGAAACACATCACAAGACACACACACACACACAAGATTAAGAAATGGGGACCTCATCCTAACACTGATTGTCCAAAAGTTCATTCGCTTCCCAATCTAAATCCTCATAAGGGGGAGAAGGACAAGCCTACAAGGGTGGAATGTTAAGAGGAGGGGTGTCTGACCCTCCCACAACAAGGGCCAGGGAAGAGGGCCCCTCGAGGTCCTCTTTGCCAAGCTCTTATGGAGTCAAGGTCAGCAATTTCATGAAGATCACTTACAGGGTCGGGACTTCATCCATAGAGTTAAACATGCACCCCATGGGAGTGACATGTCTTACTTCAGCAGATGGGATGGGTTGTGTTTGAGATCCACTGCTAGGCTCACTAAATGATTCAGGAGTGGTGACGAACTCAGGAGAGGTCGAGACTGGTTTTGTCACAAGGAAATTAGAGGTCATCATAGGGCCACCTTGCGAAGGTGGGATCCTCTTACGTCCTTTATCACGAGAAGGATTAGCCTTTGCCTCTTTCTTCACAGGAGGAGATGAACTCCCCAGATATGAAGCTAGAGGTTTAGAGGAGGAGGAGGATAAAACCACAATGGATACGATTGAAGCGTTAACCATATCCATGGGTTTTGGGAAGGGCCGAATATCTAGAATGGACATCAGCAAAGGTGGCTTTGCCAAAGGAGCGATAAACACTTGTACCCGTTTAGGGTTAGGTGCATTCGTGCTTGCAATGGAATCCGGGAGCGGATCAGAAAGAAGGGACACAATAGGAGGGGGGAAAGAAGACGTTATCAAGGGTAGTCATTTCTTCCTCCTTCTGTTGCGAAGTGGCTTGCTCAACTAGGAGAGCCTTTTGCCGGCGCTTGCGCTCTTGTGTGAGGCGGTTCCTATGGCTTTTAGAGTTAGAAGCTAAAGCTTGTGAAGGGATGGGAGTTTCTTGATTGATCATAGGAACATCCACTATGACCGTGTCGGGCGAAGGAATGGGTTCCTGTGCAGGAGCAGGGAGAGCAGGTTGAGGAGCGACTTGAGGAGTCAACTCGAGAGCCTCAGCAACAGGCCTCTTTCTGCTCACTACCTTAGAAGCAGGAGCAGTAGGAGGCCATGGATCAAATTCTCTATGAGAACCCTTCTTTCTGCCATATAAGTAGTACCAAAGTCTTGGAAATTCATTAGGAAGGTCCATGATTCTAATCTTTGGCCTTTGCCAAGGAGGAATCATTGGATTCAGAGGATAGCCACCAGGCTTGCTCATCCAATAATCTTCCTAGGAAAGGGGAGAGGATGGGGTAGTCTAGGAAGGGGTCACTTTCCCTTTACCCTTACGGGAAGAAGAGGGATCCGTTATGGGCTTCTCCTCCTTGGGGGAAGAGGGAGTGGACAGTGTAACTTTCTCTTTACCTTCACGGGAAGGAGAAGGGACCGGTGTGGACTTCTCTTTCTCTCTTGGAGAAGTAGTCGTAAGCACATGCTTCTTCTTCTCTTCTCGGGAAGAGGAGGTAATCAGTTGCTCTGTCATAGGAAGGGTCAGCTTTGGCTCCCCTTTGCCTCTAGTTTTATACTTCACATAGTTCTTGTAAAGTAGGTCCGTTCTCGAAGGAAGCAGACCAACCAGATAGGGCCAAAAGTGATCCAGTGAATATCCACCACGAGATACCAAAGGTTGATATCCGGTATCATGCACTACATGCATGACATCCTCGTGGGAAAATTTTAAGCATTTGTGGATAATGGAGGCGATCCCATTCATGGAAGCCAACCAAAGAATGCCTAGCTTCACTTTGAACAAGTATGACTTTGGAATAACGTCGAAGACCATGTTGAAGTCCTAGGTCCAACTAAGACAGACAAAGCGATCGAGCCATAAAGTTTGAGATTCATACCATCATGGGTATGGATGGTAGATCTTGTTTCTTCATAATTTTCTTTTTGCAGTGAGTTCAATACTAATGTTTCCTCAATAATGACATTCAAATGGCTCACAGGGTCTATCAAGACTCCTGTCACAATGTTACCATTGATACGAGTGAGAATGCAAAGAGGTGAGGGCTTGTTGTTCAAAGGTAGATCCTGTGCTGTAAATGTAATATCCAGTGAACCGGGTGCAGGTGAAACAGTGGAAGTCATTGTGACCATATTCACATAGGCTTCGGGTTGAGAAACATAATTAGTGGGATCGATAATCATGTTAGCAGAATGTGACAAAAACAAGTATGTGTATATCTGCAATTCACTATTTTCTTTTTCCACTAATTTGTTAGTGTTTTGTTTATTCCTATCGAGATGAATGATATTGTCCTCAATGCGGTCTTATATCTCATGACGCAACCACATACAACGTTTGGTATCATGTCCATTAACCCGATGGTACTGAAAGTAAGTGATCCCATCATACCAGTTAGGGTAAGGCTCCTTAACGAGATTAGGGGCCGAAAAATTTATGATCTTATCCCTCAACAACTTTTGTAAGATGAAGGTATAGGATTTTGATAACTTTGTGAACTTTCGGTTACATTTGAGGTCATTGTCATTAGCAAAAACTACTACATTCGCAATGGCTTTGCCTTTTCCAGAGATTAATACAATAGATTTCCCTTCAAAATGGGAGCGTGAGGAATATCCCCCAAACTAAGCAACCATCTATTGGTATTCTCGTAGAGATGCACACAAATGCGCGAAAGAGGGATATTTCATCAAGACGAATTGTAATTTACCTATGAATACCTTCTGCACGTTAGACTTAGGCAGCTGATATGAGATTTGTGAAAGAAGCGCTTGATAATGTGCTATGAAATCAATGATCTTTTCATTGTCTCTTTGCTTATATCGAACAAGATCCGAGAAGGTCATCTTCAACTTGATGTTTGCTTGGAACTGCCTAAGGAATTGGTTAACAAGCTGATCGAATGAGAAAATAGAATTATCAGGCAAGGAATAGTACCACTCGAGCGTTGTGTCCTTGAGAGATCGGGGGATTAGTTTAGCCATCAAAGCATCATGATGGAAGAAGTCAGTGCAAAGAGTGTTGAAGGCAAACACGTGTGTCTACGGATCCCCCTTGCCACCGAACTTCTCAAACTTTGGAATCTCCATTCCCTGAGGGAAGTGAGTGTTTAAGATAGCGACTGACAATGGGCTATGCCAAAAGAAGGGTTGGAAAATGGGTTGGGCCGAGGCCTAGGAGAGGCTCCCTAACTAACTCTACATCTTACCCATATTCTAAAGTAGAGTATTCAAAATAGGGTCGTTAGAAGATAGAGTGCCAGAGGAACCTCCTCCTCCAGAACCACCGCTAGGTCCATTTCTAGAACTGCCACTGGTGTGACTTCTGCGATAACACTACTAGAGCCACCACCACTGGTAGGGCCATTGTCAGAACCACTGCCATGACCTCCACTAGAACCACCTCCGCCAGCACCACCTCCACTACATAATCCACCGCCACTACCAAAGCCTCCACCACCAGAGGTGACATAAGGGGTAAAGCTAAATCCCAATGAGACCTTATTCACCTTGATAGTTTCTAGTTGTTTAGGGATGGAAGGGATATTAATGGAAGGGACTGCATCGTCCATGTATATAGATGTGGGAGGCATTGATACTCCTAGCTATCTCTCATGTTCTCTGAAGGTGACTCCTTGTGCAAAACCAGAGTTTCTCGAAGGAGCGCACTCTTCGGTGATATCGAAGAGACTACTTAGAAGCTCTACACCTATTTGATCTTTGTTCATCATGTGTTTTAATTCATTGACAACCCAAGAAGCTCTAGCCATCTTCAGATTTCTTTCCAAATGATTTTCAAGGTCCCCCAACCCCCTTGTAAGGGCAGACACATATTCAATAGGGATTTGAATGACCTCATGCTCATCTACCAACGATGGCATGGGAGATGCAGGAGGAGTGGGAATGTGATCGGTCTTGTTAGTGAACCCCATCTCATTCCTCGATAACTATTCCTACGTGGCTAAACTAAGGGCGAGACTAAAGAAAAGACCTATAGAGATACCAAACAAGACCTTTGTTCTATCCAGTAGGAGGTGTGATATACTTCTCCTCACGATATCTCCAAAAGTTGTGGACTATGTTGTGATGCTTATAAACCTTCACAACACGCGGGGTCACAACAACCATGAAATATCTAAAGGGAGTTTTAACACTAATGGATGAATAGAGGTTGGTTCACGCCGGGTTCACCAAAAATGTAAGAAAGGGGGACCACCGCATGCAAGACCCCAGGTCATAGAGGGTCAAGACGCGAGAGGTTGCTCTAACTTACCTCAACTAAGTGTATTGTCTAGGGTATAAGGATGAGAATGATGAGTATTATGATGTCCTTCAATCACTCTGCACACCCAAATTTCAAGGTGGGGCTAGGTAAGCTTGTTTTTAGGTGCAACTCTGCACCTCAGGGAGCTCTCTGCCTAAGAATGTCAGTGCAGACTTCAAATGACAACGTGGCGTGCTGGCATCTCAATAATGCATTGTGGTCTATATGGTTAGATCACAATAGAGACAAGGTCTGACTCATCAAAATGACTAACAACCTAGCTTAACAACTTCTAAGAGGACAAAATAATACTATGAAATATGAGAAGTACAAACGAAGGTGATAGAGTAGATATACCAAAGCTAAGGTGACGAAGACAATCTCGTAGAAGACCCTATTTTCCAGCTAGCTCCTCGGAATGCACCCACCTACACACAACAAGAAAGAGAATGTTGGGGGGTGGTTGTATTGGGGTCTGCCTCAGTCAGCTTTAGGTGTTCCCACCTCCACAGGAAGCCAAAGGAAGAAAGATAAAGAAATGATAAAACACAAGCACTACTAAAACAATACTATGCTACTCAACCAAATGATAGAGGAGAGGAGAGGGAAGCTTGCCACCTCCACCAAGAGTACTCAAGGCTACTTGGAGGAGAAATGAGAGGAACTCAAGCCTCTACTATAATGGCATGGTCCTAAACTTGCTCTACCGATGTGATGGAGTGTGATATTGCTGCTATCAAATAATTGGAATGCTTGGAAGTGAGCTTGTGAGAGTGAGAGTATGCGAGCCAAGTCTATTTAATATTTCTTCCAACCTTCATCCAACCTCCTAATGTAAGTTCAAAGACTGATTATGAAGGAATGAGAAAGGAAATGACCATATTCAGGTCGGGTGGCCGAAGGAGGCATTACAACTTCACTGCCAATGGGAAGAGTAATGACTTTGCTGGCTCAATCGCAAGAATCTGTTGGGGATGTAAGCACGTCGCCTGAACATCTATGTGTTGCACGGGCATCCCCAATAGAAACACCTCCACCGACACACAAAATAGGCGCCAAGTGGACTGACATCAGTGGGCTTAAAGTTAATTAAGCCTCTGACTTAGGTTTTCTAAAGTGCAACAAGGCAAAAAGGGGAATTGCACCTAGGGTGAAAATTCGCTCTTATACAGATCCACCAGTGGATATGTATTCACGTTGTTTGGTGGTGTAGTTGGTTGAACAAGCGACAGGTTGTAGTCGCTTTATCCACTACTAAGGCTAGTTACATGGCAACAACTCATGCCTGCAAGGAAGCCATTTGGCTTAGAAGATTGTGTTCTAATGTTGGTTTTGATGCAGGGCAAATTGTTATTTGTTGTGACAATTAGAGTGCCATTTTTTTGGGGTGATCCCACAATACTGGTTTACAATTTTTGGGAGATCGTGATTTTTGTTGAAATCACATATTTTTTAGAAAATATAATGATTTAAGCCCTGAAAAGTTCCATTTAAAGGATTCCAATTGAAGAGGATTTGTGATGTAAGCAAGGTGGTGATGAATCTCTATCAAACAGAAATTGATCAGATTCAAACAAGGAAACAACCCTTGCAACACAATTCTCTCAACTTATTCCAAACACTCCCCAATAGGCATGTAGCCCTCAAAACCCAACTTTAGGAGATATCTTTTGGAGAAGGTCATACAAAGACCTATCAAACATCAATTTAAACTTCTTAGAGAAACCAACTCAACATCCCAAAAGGTTTCAAATGGTTTATTTGCAACAGAGTTGAAAACTAATAAACTACCCTTGTTTTAGGCTACTCAATTAGCCCTCTTTTACAAAGGAGGTGCCTCCTAAACACTAGGTAACCACCCAAACTCAATTGAATATAAAAAATTGTGTCTCAAAACAACAAATTTCACCAATATTTCTTAGATACATGACATCTATGATGTTGATCTAGCAAACCCTCACTTTACATGCAAAAAGGATAGGGTTTATTCAATCTCCTATTTCCTAGAATTACTAGACACAGCCAATGCATCCAACACCTTTCATATACCCTGCAAAAACTCACAAGACCCTTACTTGGACAATTCATTCAACATTTCATAAAAACCTTTCCTTAACATCCCACTTTCACATGGAAAAAACACTTTGTTCCACCCTAGGGCATCATCCAATTGCCAACAACTCACTTCCTATAGATTTAGGACCATGTAGACACCTAATATAACATAAGGAAATTCATTCCATCGAGTTACATGGTTTCTTCATTAGGTGGAATTACTAAAACATTATTTGAACTTCAATCAAACTCTTCCTTTGTCTTTTAACAGGTAGTTATTGAGAATAGAAGAAATCTCCCTCTAAAATTGATGATAGACTCTCAAAATGAATACAAATGAAATTAAAACATGTTCCAATAGAATACTATGAAATTTAGATCATGACTCAGGCTGTATAGGCCGTACAGATCTAGAAAAGTGTGAAATTATAGTAAATTTGTAGAAAGAAACATTGCTATTGCTTTGAATTTTCAATACAAACTTCTCCAATTGATGCTCGAGCCTATTTGAGGATTTTTATACTTGTTCCCTTCAAATCCTAACCAACCCAATGCCTATAACTTCTTTTCAAATTCTTAAGACCCTTCATATTCCAAAAGTTGAATTTTTTGACAATTTTCTTGCTTGACAACATTTACACTTTTGCAAGTTTTACTAACTTGAGACCTATGACTCTAAAGCCACCCAATTACATAATAAATGGTCTCAATAGACCTTATTTAGTGTCAATATCCCTTATCTAATGCAAAAAGACCCTAACATCACTACTTGACATATTGACTTATATTTGAAATCTTCAAGTGCTTGGGTGCACTTGCACCATACAACCCCACTAAAAAAGAACTCATGTCACATGAGTTATTCCTCATTCCATAATCTCTAATCTGTAAGCACCTCCCTTTGATTAATATACTGAAATATTATACTATAGCCTGCATCGTTAACCTTGCTTTTAGTTGAATGTGATTCTACTTTTGCAATCAAACCTGATGATGGTCTAAAACCTGATAGTATTCCTTCATTCCTGCCTACAAATAAACATTTACCAAACTGAGCCTGAAGTGTCTTCATCTTCACCCTTGAAACAAACTCCAACTCATCCACTAGTGATTTCCTTCCAACTTGATATGGCTGCCTCCTTACAAACTGACCTGCTTCATACCTTCTAACCTTTCTTTCATCAAAACTTGATGTCATACCTGAAACCAAACACTTTACTCTTATTTCTTAGACACTCTTCCTCATGAGATATTTGCTGAATATTTAAATTTACCCCATTTTCTTTGCCACACATCCACTTTTATTTCACTTTTTGTCTTCTCGCTCAATCTCAGGTCCTCCACTCTTGGAACCTTTATGAAATCTCTGTCATAGCAACCTTTAACTGCCTACTAACCTCTCTTTTTCCTAAAGGACATAGCATTGTCCCATCCATACCTTCATCACACTTCTCCAACTCATTTGGAGTTCTTTCAAACAACCTGTCCTCAGCCTTTTCTAGGCCCATCCTTGCCATCTTGACATCTTTGGTCCCTTCCTTCATTGAGACATTTTCCAAACTCGTTTCCTTTACAACTTCACCTCTTGGGGTGACTACAACCTTCTTCCTTTCCTCAACATTTATCATTCCTTCCACTAACTTCTACCATTCTTCTTGGCTCATTGTATTCTTTACCATTTTGTCTTGCATTTCCTCTCCTTAATTGTCCACACTTAGCATCTGGTATTCTATTCCAAGGACCTCTATCCTACCAAACTTATGAACCACCTTGGCAACGTAATCTGACTATCCTCTGTCTTCTCTAATCATTATACTCTCACACTGCTTCTCTTCAACCTCTTTCACTTGCCCTCTACATGGACTCTTTGCATCTTCCATTGTCTTACCTTGAATCAAACTTTTTGCTTCCTTTACCTTTATGTTTTCAAACATATAATTTTTTTTTTTGGCAGTGCTTGACTACTCACCATCCTCTTTCCCTTTCAAGGGACACATCACTGTCCCCACCATAATCTCTTCACTCTTTCCAAGCTCTTCATGGCCTTCCACAATCCATTTTTTCTCTTTTCTTTCACCTTTCATCTCTACATTCATCCTTTTTACTTCTAAGACCTCCTTGCCATTAGGTCTTCCAACACCTTTACCATCAACCACTTGTCACGTTCCATCTTCTTTATCATCAGCCTTATGTTGCACTTTGCGTTCTTTTCCAATCGGTGGACACCATTCTTTCCTCATGGTGTCCTCCTGAAACCCTTCTTGCATTTCCCTAGGAAATTCTCTTGCATAATTCTCATCTCTACCTTTTGTCAGGGTCTCTGCACCAAGAACCTTCATCACACAATTCTTTGTATCAGACTCTGTCATGTCAAATCTTCTCTTCATTGTCCTAACAGTGCTTGACTATCCTACAACCTCTTTGGATTTTCCTTGACAAAACTCCATCTCTCTTTTGCTCCCATCATGCTTTCTTGACTTGTCTGGATTCTTCATAAATGATTCTTGCTTGGTTTTTTATTTTTCAGACCTCATCACTAATTCACCATCCACTTTTCTCTTCAACATTGCATCCCTTTCAATACTGGTTGTCTCAACATTCTTCTACTTTGTAATGGCTGGACCTTCTCTTTTTTGTCCTCCTCATGCTTTAGAAACTCCTTTTTTCCTATCATCACTATCCTGGCCATCTTATCTTGTGCTCTATCATTTCCCTACAATGATGTTAGTTTGAACTTGATCCATCCTTCTCAATTTCATAGACATTATCCCTACCATCATGTAAGGCATATTTGTCAAACTGCCACTGCCTTCCAAGTAACAAGTGACAATAACTTATTGACAAAACATCACATAGAATTCTATCCTTATATGCACCAATCTGAAACTCCACTAAAGCTTGTTCATTCACCATAGCTAACTGATCACTATTCAACCAAAATACATTATATGGTCTTTCATGTGGAATTCTTTTTAACTCCAATTTGTCTACCATTTCAATTGACACAATATTATCAATGGAACCTGAATCTATTACCACATTACATACCTTATTTTTGCATTTGCATCTTGTCCTAAATAGTTCCCTCCTTTGTGTCATCTCCTTCAACTTAGCATGTCTCTCTTTGAATTCTCTGATCTCCTTTGCTATATTATCTCCTAGATGCATTATGTCTCTTCAACTTCCCACTTGTCCTTCACAAACTTGCAACCTTCAATCAAAAGACCTGCTATCTATAGCTCTGATACCACCTGATGTAAGAAAGGTGGTGATGACTCTCTATCAAACTAAAATTGATCAGATTCAAACAAGGAAACAACCCTTGCAACACAATTCTCTCAACTTATTCCAAACACTCCCTAATAGGCTTGTAGCCCTTAAAACCCAACTTTAGGATATATCTTTTGGAGAAGGCCATACAAAGACCTATCAAACATCAATTTAGACTTCTCATAGAACCCAACTCAACATCCCAAAAGGTTTCAAATGGTTTCTTTGCAACAAAGTTGAAAACTAATAAACTACCCCTATTTTAGGCTACTCAATTAGCCCTCTTTTACAAAGGAGGTCCCTCCTAAACACCAGGTAACCAACCAAACTCAATTGACAGTCACAAATTGTGTCTCAAAATAATAGAATTCACTAATATTTCTTAGATACATGACATCTATGATGCTGATCTAGAAAACCCTCACTTTACATGCAAAAAGGCTAGGGTTTATTCAATCTCTTATTTCCCAGACTTTCCAGACACAACCAATGCATCCAACACCTTTCATAGACCTTGCAAAAACACACAAGACCCTTACTTGGATAGTTCATTCAACATTTCATCAAAACCATTCCTTAACATTTTCACATGGAAAAAACACTTTGTTCCGCCCTAGGGCATCATCCAATTGCCAACAACCCACTTCCTCTGCCTTTAGGACCATGTAGACACCTAATCTAACATAAGACAAGTAATTCCATTGAGTTAAAGGGTTTCTATAGTAGGTGGAATTACTAAAACATTATTTGAACTTCAATCAAACTCTTCCCTAGCCTTTTAATAGGAAATTACTGAAAATAGAAGAAATCTCCCTCTAAACTAGATAGAATCTCAAAATGAATACAAATGAAATTTAAAACATGTTCCAACAGAATACTATGAAATTAAGATCATGACTCATACTGTATGAGCCATACAGATCTAGAAAAGTGTGAAATTATTGTAAATTTGTAGAAAGAAACATTGTTATTGTTTTAAATTTTCAATACAAACTTCTCCAACTGATGCTCGAGCCTATTTGAGGCTTTTTATACTTTTTCCCTTCAAATCCTAACCAACCCAACACCTATAACTACTTTTCAAATTCTTAAGACCCTTTATATTCCAAAAGTTGCATTTTTTGACAATTTTATTGCTTGACAACATTTACACTTTTGCAAGTTTTACTAAGTTGACACCTATGACTCTAAAGCAACCCAATTACATAATAAATGGTCTGAATAGACCTTATTTAGAGTCAATAGGCCTTATCTAATGCAAAAATACCTTAACATCACTACTTGACATATTGACCTATATTTGAAATCTTCAAGTGCTTGGGTGCACCTGCACTAGTTTGATCAAACCACCTTAGATCAAACCCCCTTGGATAGAACCCCGCTAGTTTTAAACCTTACCTATAATAGAGTCTCCTTTACACCTATCAAAATGCTAATAAAAAATCACTTTTGATTTACCTTTTGGGGGATCAAATGAATTCATTTAAAATTTATTTTTTGTAAGTATGCAGTCCTTATTATAAGCTTTCCAAAAAGTATAACTTTAAATAAATTTAATTTAATTATTATATTTATTTTTATTTCTTGTGAATGAAGGTTTTTTACCAAAAATCAAGCTCTCTATTTTGCACATGTGGAAAAATAGTAGATTATCAAAAATAAATTAAAAAATATCAGTGCACTAGATATTGAAGCGTTGATCCAACAAAAAAAATTGAATTTCAATATATACAAGAAAATTTATGTTGTATACAATCCGCCTATGTCTAAATTGTAATTGGTTTGACTTTGAAACTTGATTAAGGAAAAAATATTAAATAAAACACTATGAAACCAAATGAAAGCACTAGATATCGTAGTTACAAATCTAAATTCGAAAAAATTATAATTTTATCCTTCATGGGAAAAAAATTATGTTGTATTTAAAAATGGTGTTTATTGAAAAAAACTAGTTTTTGAAGGAGATGGAAAAAGAAATGCAATATTATTCCAAAAATTTTGAAAAAAATATATTTAGAATCTATAGAAAAAATTTCACAAATCACTAGTTTGCATCATCTTCAAATTCCTCACGGTTTAGCCACTATAGGTGCCCAAAAGTGAAGATTTAGTTAGAAAAAAATAGTTCAGTTTCTAATTTGGCCAAAAATTGTAAACCAGTATTTTGGGATCACCCTTTGGTGAAAATCCAACCTTCCATTCCAGGATGAAACATATTGACGTGTAGTACCACTTTGTTCGTGATATGGTGGAGAATGGAAAGGTTAGTTTGGAAAAGAATGATACTCTGGTGAATGTTTCTAATGCATTAACAAAGCTTGTGAACACATATAAGTTCAAATGGTGCACTAGTTTGATGGGCCTTGGGGCCTAGAATAATTAGTAACTTCAAGCATTGGAAGGAGCTAGTAAGTTCTTCATCAAGTGGGAGAATGTTGAGAAAAATGTCTCAAACTTACTAGCGTAAAAGGCTTTAGGTTTTGGGTTTGTCAGGTTGATAGTTAAGCTTTAGTAGTATGAATTTTCCAGTCTCCTCGATGTTTCGATAAGTGCTCCATGGGTTGGCGTTAAGTGCTTCATTGAGTTGACAACCACATGTCAATGAGACTTAGAAATGAGTCTCCTTGAAATCCTGATAGATGCTTGGCTTATTGCTAGGTATGTTTGGAGTTTGCATTGGCTGAAGCTTCATTGAATAGACAAGTGAATGTCGAAGGGAGTTACTTGAAAGTCTCTTCGAAATTCAGATGAACAACGAGTTGGTACTAAAGCTTAGTCAAGGAGACAAACACATATCGGTGGGACATAATAAGCAGTCCCTTCAATATCCTGATTGAAGGTTAGGTCTCTTCATTAGAGGGAATGATGGATTTCACCAAGATGTAGATATGGTCCCCTTGACATGCCAATAAGGTGGGACCAAAATACGTGAAGGATAATGTCAGTTGTACGATGATGACATGGATGACATGTAGGTAGTGGGGACCACTTGATTAAGGTTGCAGGATTCATCAATGAGATCTTCTTATATTAGGAGTTGCTATAGTGTTCGTTCGATGTCCCGATAGGATGAAACGATAGGCATGTCAGAGTGACAATGAGATTTCAGAGAGACAAGGTTTGAAGTCTCTTCAATGTTTCAATATGGCTTCGATGGGGCAAAAGGTAATGACGGTTATGTCATTTGTGATCATCCATTTGTTATGGAAGTTGGAATGATAGTTTCCTAGAATGCTTGAGAGGTATGTACAAATGCCATAGATCATTGTAACAAAGTGAAGTGTTGATCAAAGTGAATGTAATTGAATTGTTGTTGGATTCGATCTATGAATAAACACTTGAAAGAGCATAGCTCTGTACTTGTATGTAATTTATATTTTTATGTAATACAAGAGATCTCTACTTTGGTGTGTGGGTTTTTTCTCGAGAGGGTTTTCTCACGTAAATCTAGTATTCATTATTTGTTGTCTATTCTATTATTCATGTATGTGCATCTTTATGTTCTGTAATTACAAAGTTTTGAATTTTTTTATGTATCTCTCTCCTAAAGATTAGCATTAGGAAGGCGTATTTTGCACTCCGCTTTCCTTTCACACCTTTGGTTTTAGTTATGGGTTGTTAGGTTTTTTTGAACTAATCTAGATTTGAGTGGGATCTTGTGCAAAAGATAATTTGTGATCTTGTTGCAAGAATTCTCAAATGGAAAGTTCATCAAGGAGAATAGAGGTAGGTAAATTTTCTAGAAATAATTTTGAAATGTGGAAGCTGAAGATGGGGGATCTGTTGATAGATTGAGATATATGGGATACTACTAATGAGAATGTCTCAAGGCCTACATATGCTACTTTGACTACTTAATATGATGTTATTGACCGTAAAGCCAAGGGTCTAATCAAACTATGCTTATTAGACTATGTTTTAATCAATTTCTATGAAGAGACCTCTACACAAAAAATGTGGAAGAAGCTTAGTGAGATGTATCAAGCCAAGATCTTCTTATATCAGAAGGAGTTGTTATAGTGTCCCTTAGATGTCCCAATAGGATGAAATGATAGGCATGTTAGAGTGAAAATGAGATTTCAGAGAGACAAGGTTTGAAGTCTCTTCAACGTTTCAATATGGCTTCGACGGGGCAAAAGGTAATGACGGTTATGTCGTTTGTGACCATCCGTCTGTTATGGAAGTTGGAAAGATAGTTTCCTGGAATGCTTGAGATGTATGTACGAATGCCATAGATCATTGTAACAAAATGAAGTGCTGATTAGAGTGAATGTAATTGAATTGTTGTTGGATTCGTTCTGTGAATAAACACATGAAAGAGCACAGCTATGTACTTGTATGTAATTCACATTTTTTTGTAATACAAGAGATCTTTGCTTTGGTGTGGGTTTTTTCTCGAGAGGGTTTTCTCACGTAATCTGGTATTCATTATTTGTTGTCTATTCTATTATTCATGTATGTGCATCTTTATGTTATGTAATTACAAAGTTTTGAAATTTTTTTATGTATATCTTTCCTAAAGATTAGCATTAGGAAGGCGTATTTCACACTCCGCTTTCCTTTCACACCTTTGGTTTTAGTTATGGGTTGTTGGGTTTTTTCGAACTAATCTAGACTTGAGTGGGATCTTGTGCAAAAGATAATTTGTGATCTTGTTGCAAGAATTCTTAGATGGAAAGTTCATCAAGGAGAATAGAGGCAGGTAAATTTTCTAGAAATAATTTTGAAATGTGGAAGTTGAAGATGGAGGCTATGTTGATAGATTGAGATTTGTGGGATACTACCGATGAGAATGTTTCAGGGCCTACAAATCCTACTTTGACTACTTAATATGATGTTATGGACTGTAAAGCCAAGGGTCTAATCAGATTATGCTTATTAGACTATGTTTTAATCAATGTCCATGAAGAGACCTCTGCAAAAAAAATATGGAAGAAGCTTGGTGAGATGTATCAAGCCAAATCTTTAGTGAACAAGATTTTTTTGAGGAAGAAATTATATTCCTTGAGAATGGAAGAGGGTGGAAAAATTACAGACCACCTAGAATCATTCAATATGTTAGTGGCTTAGTTAACATTAGTTAATATCAAAATGGACAAGGAGGAGAAATGCCAAATCTTGCTTTGTTCTTTGCCTGATTCATGGGATTCTCTTGTTATGGCTACTGGGAGTACTTTTGTTATATTGAAGATTGAAGACGTGGTGGGTTCTTTGCTTTTTGAAGAAATGAGGAAGGTATCAATTAGTGCCAAGGAGGCCCTAAATTTTAATGGAAGACCTAAGGAAAAAGGCTAGAAGAATGAGAAGCGTGATAAATCCAAGTCTAAGGGGAGATCAAAATATCCCAGAAAGTCCAAATTTATTTGCTAGAATTGTGGTAATCTTGGACATGTTTGTAAGGACTACAAAGAAGAAAAGAAGAAGAAAAAGAAGAAATTTGATTCTAATTCTAAGTTCAAGAAGGAAGATGGTGATGCATTCATTGCAACTTTAGCAACTCATGCATGTAATGATGCATGGTTAATTGATGTAGGTGCATCTTTCCATATGACCTTTAATAGAGATTGGTTTTCTGAATATGAAGAATTTGATGGAGGTAAGGTGTACTTGGGTGATGATTCTTATTTAAATATTGTTGGCTATGGTAAAGTTAGAATCGGGTTCCCTGATGGTAGAATAAAAAGGATTAATGGTGCACTGCATATCCTTGGAATAGCATGCAATTTGTTATATCTGTGAGCAAACTAATAGATGCAAGTGTGCATGTCGTATTTTCTAATGCGTGATACAAGATGGTTAGAGGTGATATGGTGATCACTAGAGGTGTAAGATATAGCACATTGTATAAGTTTGATGCGTCCATTGTTGAGTGCAATAGTACTTGTGTGAAAAAAAATTCTATGGAAGAGGTGATAGTTTCATCTTCAGCAGATGATCATGACTTTTGGGTACCCAAGGGTGCTCTTTCTTCTAATCAAAGCTACTTGTAGAGAAACTATGTTATGGTACCAGAGACTTGGCCACATTGGAGAAAAGGGTCTAAGAACCTTGAAAAATAAAAACCTTGTTGAAGGTTCGTCTTTATTTATTGTAATCTTGAATTTAATTTTTGTGAGCATTACATTTATAGAAAACAAGACCATGTTCAGTTTAACTCAAGTTATCATAAATTTTGTGGTGTATTGGATCTTATTCATTTTGATGTGTTTGGCCCTGTAGGTGTTTATTCAATTGGAAAATCCACATTCTATGTTTCATTTATTGATGATTATAGTAGAAGTACATGGGTATATTTTTTAAACCGTAAATATGAAGTTTTCAATCAATTTAAAGAATTTAAAGCAATGGTTGAGTTGTAGACTGGAAATAAAATTAAAATTTTGAGGACTGATAATGGCAGTGAATTTTGCTCTAATGATTTTGATAGATTTTGTAAATATTTTGGTATTCATAAACAAAAGACAACTTTGTATTCTCCACAACATAATGGAGTTGTAGAAAGAATGAACATGACACTGATGGAGAAGGCGAGGAGTATGTTGAGTGGTGTTGGTCTAGAACAACGATTTTGGGTTGAAGTTGTTGCCACTACTTGTTACCTAATTAATAGGTCTCCTACAACATCTCTTGTTGATAAGATGCCTATAGAGGCATGGTCAGGTCACAAGCCTTCATTAAGGAATCTTAGAGTTTTTGGTTGTGAGGCATATGCACATGTGCCAAAGGAGAAGTGAACAAAGTTGGAGAAAAAGGTTGTGAAATGTATCTTCATCAAATATAGTTATGGTGGGAAAGGATATGGGATTTGGGACCAGGTTGCATAGAAGGTGATATATAGAAGTGTTATTTTTAGAGAAACTAAGCCTTCTCTTGTTACATTGTAGCCATAACAAAGTAAACAAGAAGATGTGATTCAATTTCCTTATATACACTTGAGAAAGTTGAATCAAGGCCCATGGATAGACAAGAAGTTGAGGAGAGCTCATCTAGCTTTGAATTTTCAGAAGAGGAGGAACCTCCAGCTCAGCTTGTTCATAGGTCTACAAGGAATAGACAACCACCTAAAAATTATTCACTTGATGATTGAAGATGTATTTTTTCTTTGAATACTAACATGGATGAACCTAGATTGGTAGAAGGGGCATTAGGTATGAATGATGTAGAATCTTAAAAGATTTATATGGATGAAGAAATGACAGCTTTGAAAAAGAATAATACATGGGATCTTGTACCATTTCCTAAAGGAAGAAAACCCATTGGTTACAAATGGTTTTCAAGAAAAAGATTGGTTCAAATGGAGCTATTCAGAAGTACAAAGCAAGGTTGGTTGCAAAAGGTTACTCTCAAGTTGAGGGTGTTGATTATGGTGCTCGATATTTTATCCTATTGTACAAAAATGACATCCATTGGAATTTTTGCTCTTTATTTTTGCTACTTATGATTTAGAGGTTGAAATGTGAAAACTATTTTCCTTCATGGTGACTTAGAGGAAGATATTTATATGACACAACTAGAGCACTACATGGTGAAAGGTAAAATTAAATTGGTCTGCAAATTGAAGAAATCTTTGTATGGCCTAAAATGAAGTCTTAGGATGTCATACCAAAAATTTGATACATATGTGTTGAATTTGGGATTTGAGCATTCTAAATCAGTTCATTGTGTTTATTATAAAACTAATAGTGATTGATTCCTATTTATTACATTGTATGTTGATGATATATTATTTATTGGTAGAAGGAAATGTATGATTTCAAAACTAAAATCTCAACTTGTTGCTAAATTTGAAATGAAAGACCTTGTTGCAGCTAAACACATTCTTGCGATGGAATTTAGAAAAGATTGAGTGAACAAAAACCTATGGATTGGCCAAAGTAGGTATGCCAATTCAATTTTATAGAGGTTTGATATGCAATATTGTAGACTATTGTGTGTTCTTGTTTTAGCTAAAAGAAAATTATCTATTTCAGGTTGTCTAACATCCCCATCAGAGATGGAAGACATGAGAAGAGTGCCTTACTAGAGTGCAATTAGAAATTTGATGTATGTTATGGTTTGTACGAGACTGGACATTGCCCAAGTAGTGGGAGTTCTTTCCAGATATATGTCTAATCCTAGTAGAGTTCATTGAGATGCAATTAAAATAGTCTTCAAATATTTGTGCGGTACCTTAGAATATTCCTTGTGTTATCATAGTAATATGACTGAAAATGATATTTCCCTTGATATTCATGGTTATGTGGATTTAGACTGGGCTGATGATGTTGATAGAAGATGATCCACCAGTGCTTATGTGTTTACTATATTTGGTGGTGCAATTATTTGGATGAGTAAGCAACAAATTATGGTTGCTTTGTCCACTACTGAAGTTGAGTATAAAACAACTTCTCATGCTTGTAAAGAAGCTATTTGGCTTAAGAGTTTGTGTTCAGAAATTGGAATAAAACAAGGTGCAGTGGAAATTTATTGCCATAGTCAGAGTCCCTCATACCTATATATATGGTTCGGTGCTCGAGGTATTGAGAAGTACAAAGCAAGGTTGGTTGCAAAAGGTTACTCTCAAATTGAGGGTGTTGATTATGGTGAGATATTTCTCTCGTTGAAAAAATGACATCAATTAGATTTTGGCTTTCTATTGTTGCTACTTACATGATTTAGAGGTTGAACAAATGGATGTGAAAAATGCTTTCGTTCATGGTGATTTGGATGAGGATATTTATATGACACAATCAGAGCACTATGTGGTGAAAGGTAAAAGTAAATTGATTTTCAAATTGAAGAAATCTTTGTATGGCTTAAAATAGAGTCCTAAGACATGGTACCAGAAATTTGAGACATATGTGTTGAGTTTGGGATTTGAGAGTTCTAAATTAGATCATTGTGTTTATTACAATATTCAAGGTGATTTTTTCCTTTTTATTGCATTATATGTTGATGATATGTTATTTATTGGTAAAGGGAAATGCATGATTTAAGAATTGAAA
The DNA here is from genome assembly GCA_007258455.2 of Sequoia sempervirens. Lineage (NCBI taxonomy): Eukaryota > Viridiplantae > Streptophyta > Pinopsida > Cupressales > Cupressaceae > Sequoia > Sequoia sempervirens. The sequence continues at coordinate 34,038,517 of VDFB02281492.1, forward strand.
TCTCAACTTGTTGCTAAATTTGAAATGAAAGACCTTGGTGTAGCTAAACATATTCTTGGGATGGAAATTAGAAGAGATGGAGTGAAAAAAAAGCTATGGCTTGGCCAAAGTATGTCAATTCAATTTTACAGAGTTTTGATATGAAAGATTTTAGACCATTATGTGTTCATGTTTCAACAAGAACAAAATTATCTATTTTAGATTGTCCAAAATCTCCATTAGAGACAAAATACATGAGCAAAGTGCAGTTGGAAGTTTGATGTATGTTATGGTTTGTACAAGACCAAAAATTTCTCAAGCAATGGGAGTTCTTTTATGTCTAATCCTGATAGATATATATTAAAAAAGTCCTCATATATTTGCAATGTACCTCAGATTATTCCTTGTGTTATTATAGTATTATGACTGAAGATGATATTTCAATTGATATTCATGGTTATGTGGATTAAAACTAGGTAGGTGATGTTGATAGCAAGCGATCCGCCAGTGCTTATATGTTTACTTACTTTATTTGGTGGTGCAATTAGTTGGATGAGTAAGCGACAGACTATGATTGCTTAGTCCACTACTGAAGCTGAGTATATGGCAACTACTTATGCTAGTAAAGAATCCATTTGGCTTAAGATGTTGTGTTTAGATATTGGAATAAAACAAGGTGCAATAAAAATTTATTGTGATAGTCAGAGTGTGATCTGTCTAGCTAAGAACTAACAGTTCATGCAAGGACCACACACATTGATGTACAGTATCATTTTGTTAGAGATATGGTTGAATATGGCAAGGTGAAGTTGGTTAAGATAGAGACTTTGATGAATGTTGTTGATTCTTTAACTAAGTCAATGAGCACAAAGAAGTTCAAATGGTGTTTAGAGAATATGGTCCTTTCAAATGGGCCTTTCAATCCCTAAAAATGAAGAGATAATGTTTATACACCCTTCTGTTGTTCTTGCAAGGTGTTCAACAAGTGGGAGATTTGTTGGAAAAATGTGTCTCAACCTTGCAATTACATAAGGTAGTGCTGATACATAAGTTATTTATATTTTATCATTTTAATTTGGAATGTTCATTATTAGGTCTTAGATCCGATGGTTGGTATTTTGTTGGCTTGACTTTCCCTAGAAAGCAATCCTATTTTATTAGGGCATTGTATTACGACTGTGTATTGTGATGTATTTTGAGTCTGATAGTGGTCATGTTGCCTCTAAATCTCTGGTTGGTGATACTCCAATGAGAAACTTGCTCTATAAGTATATTGTAATTTTTGTGATTTTCGAATAATATATTGGGCGACTTTTGGAGTGTGGGATTTTTCTCCGAAAGGGTTTTCCCCACGTAAATCACTGTGTTGTGGTATGTATGATATTTATGTTTATTTTTGTATGAATTTTTGTAACTGTTAAAAATATTTGTAAAGTTTTGCATTATTCTCCTCTCAAGATTAGTGTAAGAAGTTGTTCCGCTACACAAATTTCTTATACGCGAAGAGGATGAACACTCACAAAACACAACACAAAAGATATCTAGAAAAATATGAAATAATAGTAAATGTTTTAAATTAGATTTAACTTAAATGAAATATCAATATGATAAAGAAAGTTTAAAAAATGTTGATGGTGGTTCTTTTCTTTTGCAAATTTGAGCATGGATATATGTGTCACAACCCTCTTTTAATGAATTACTATTTATTTTGATTTGGTGAATATGATGGTTGATTTGTCTAAAAATAATAATAATTTTTAATTATTTTAATAAATATTTATAAAAATAAAAATAAAAGATTACAAATAATAGAAGTATTTTATAGTTTTTATACAGATTCCAACTTAAGAGTCCTCTCCATCATCAGTTAATTACTTATCTAATTGTAACCACAGGAGTGGAGTAGAAGCTATAAAATTTAATGAAAGATGTGATTCGACTAAGTGGACATTGAAGAAGAAGAAATAAATAGTATTGCATTTCAAGTTTTTAGGCATTCAATTATTATCTTTATTTTGATGATGTTACATCGAGATTCACTACCCTAGAGTGTTGGAGTAGCTCCATGGGAAAGACAAACACTGTGTCATACCATATATTTTTTTTAAAATTTAAAAATGGATCTATGAAATATTTGTCAGTTGTGGAAGAGAAAGATTAATAGTCAAGTACATTGTGGGTTACAATAGTCAAGTACATTGTGGGTTATAGTTACCCCTTGATTATTTATTCATTGTCATAGCTTCCTCAATTGTTGATTACATTTTTGTTGGTTGCCTTTGCACCCATATCAAATGCACATGGCCCAACGTGTTTATCAAGCTTGGAAAGGCAATAACAGCAAGAAGACAATGCCATAAAGGGAATAAAACATCATGCAAGGAGATAAGTTAAAATGATAAAAAGAGGGAGGTGGAAAAACAAGGTGAAGGAAAGGAGAAATTCGTAAGGAAATTGTACGTATGCACCTTTATGGTTTTCATTCCTTTCATGCATTTGCATGTAGGGATGAAATAATCAGCTTTTCTTTTGCGTATTGAATTGATTGTATCTAATCCATATTGTGATAATACATCAATTGTATCATACTTTAAATTTTACTGATTGGTTGTGGTGAGCTTTATTGCTTGGGTTGTATGAATAATGAATGATTGTGATTCAATTAGAGCTGTAACTATGCAAGAACGACTCTATGGAGATATTCTCATCATTTTCTTACTTTCTTGCTCAGATATTTTTGCAGTTTTCTTTCAAAATACCCCTGATGGTGGAGGGCCCGGCTTAAACATCACACACTAAGCGTTTGACCGCTTAGGTGGATGTTGTGGGGCCCTCTTCAACCATCTCGCTTTCGTTCCCTATTTCCGTTTCCGTTAGTCTCGTGCAGTTACATGGATTCTGATAATGTGTTCAAATTATTTCTCCCGCCCACGTGAATGCCGGTAAATGTGTTTAAATCGTTTCTCCCGCCCACCTGCACTATAGAATCCTGCGTTGCACTCATGTACAAGGATTATTCAAACATCACAGTTGGATATGCTCTGGTAGACATGCATGCGAAATATGGAAGCACGCCAACTGTGTGATAGCATGCCTCAAAGAAATGTGGTCTCATGGAATGCTTTGATTGCAGGATATGCACAAAATGCGTTTGTTGAAACAGATTCATAAACTTTCAATCAAATGTAACTCGCAGTGGAAAGTTGGACTTCACAATCGTTTCCAGCATCCTCCCTGCTTGTGCCACGATGGGAGCTTCAGAATAGAGCATGGACATCCATCGCAGGATGAAGGAAAGATGAATTTTGTTAGACGTAGCCGTAATTGCCCTGGTAGACATGTATGCAAAATGGGGAAGCATAGACAAGGCACATGAACTGTTTGATAGAATGCCTCCAAAAAAATTGTTTTCATGGAATGCCCTGATAGTAGGATATTCACAGAATGGATTTGTTGAAGAGGCTTCAGAAACTTTCAAGCAAATGCCATTAGCAGATGTAATGTCGGACTCTACAAACTTTGTCAGTGTCCTTGCAACTTGTGTCGAAATGGGAGCTTTGGAACAGGGTATGGACATCCATCAAAGCATAAAGGACACTTGAATTTCGTCAGATGTAGTATTTGCAACTGCTCTGTAGACATGTATGCAAAGTGTGGAAGCATACAGAAGGTAGGCGAACTGCTTGACAATGTGCCTCAAACAAATTTGGTTTCATTGAAGGACATGATTGTAGAATATGAACACAATACATTTCTGGACAAAGATTTACAAACTAAATGAAATTAGTTAAACATTATAGATGGAAATGCTCTAATAGACACGTATGGAAAATGTGGAAGCATAGAGAAGGCACGTTAATTGTTTAACAAAATTCCTCAAAGAAATGTGGTCACATGGAATGAGTTGTTTGCAGGATATGCATAAAATGGATTTGGCGAAGATTCTTTCAAAATGTTTGAATTAACGAAACATTTGGGAATATATACTAATATTATAGTATATAAGCTTTTTTGTGTTCTATGTGCATTCAACCATTCAAGTTTATTGGAGGGTTGTACATATTTCAATCACACAAGTAATCCTTATTGCATTACACCTACGATTGATCATTGTGTGCATGGTTGAGCTTCTTGCCTATGTTAAGTATCTTGAGGACACCCTAAACTTTATCATTAAGATTCCAATTAAACCTATGGTAGCTGTGTGGATGTGTTTCCTTGGTGCTTACAAATCACATACAAATATATGTTTAGGGGTTATTAAAACTTAAAAACAAAAAAAGGATTTAATATTGCAAAGGAAGCTAGTTTGGAAGGATAGCTTTGATAGAGAAATTCCCATTAAGGGACTCTAAGACTTATTATAATTAATTCAAGCAACATCCTCTCATACTTAAATTATTTAAACCTTAGATCATTGAATCTTGCAAAGAGCCATAGGATAGTGGTTTCGATTGAGGCAATTAGAATTTACTTCAAATATGTTTGCTAATACATCCTTTGATTTATCCATGGGGTTTAATAGTTAGCTCTTAATAAATTTTCATCTATGTAAGCCTACACTTTATTGGTACCTCAAGAGTGGCCTTCCCATCAAGAAGGTTTTCGAATAGGGAGTGCATGTAATATAACCTTGTACTTGATAATGCATTGAGACACATTTTATATATTTTTCACGCTTTTCCTTACAAGTCTTATTCACAAACCATATTTTTATGATCACTTTACTAGTTTATGATTCATTGAAGTGCTTGATCTAACGTATTTTAAGTGTTGGAAGTAATTTGAAAAAAATAATCAAATTCTTGTTCTTTAATATGGAATTACTCTAGCTATTATTTTTTTATGAAATTGAGTAGAACAATCATGTGATTCTATTCACTTTTGAAGCTCATCATATGCTACTTAAAATGCACATCTACACTTACTTGGAAAGATAACATCCATCATAATAATGTAGGATTAAGTTATTCTTTTTCCTTATTAATAGCTTGCAAAGCTAGCTAGAAACATGTTGTGCCTTGCATACATGTGCACCATTTTCCAAAAAAACAATGATGAGTCCTTTATTTATTTTCAAGCTTATTGATCAAATGTTCTTCTAGCTTGAAGTGTTCTAGTTTTCCTTGGTTCTTGATGAGTTGGTTACATTGTAAGATCTAAATTTTCGTGCTAGTTAGAATTTTTTTCCAATACATGAGGTATTATTTTTGTGGTGTCAAGATGTGATTGGGGTTCTTAGATCCACCTCTTGTTTGTATTTTCTCTCCTAGCTATTCTCTAAGTTACTATATAGTTAGAATTCTTGAGCTAGTTATAATTTGTTCATACATTAAAAAAGTTTATGTTACTATTTGTTCATACATTAGAAATTTTTCTAAGTGTTCACCATGATATTAACCCCTTTAAACTCTCATAAAACCATTAAATAGTCCTATAAATAGCTTGGAAGTTGTTTTGGAGTATTTACAACCTTTACAAACCCTCCTTGAACTATTGAAACCCTTTATTGTCTTTCAAAATAACATTTTTTGTCAATAATTTAAATTTAAAGAATGATAAGAATGTAGTTTAGAATGAGGGTGTGAACAATGATAATTGGATATATGGCCTACCTTGAATACACTATAAAGATTCCCTTTAGTAGATCACTAAAATTTTACATTATATTTTCTCAATACTTTTGTGGCCAAAATTGATAGTTTGGTATGTGTTGCAAACTCTCACCTAGCTATAATGATAGAGCTATAATTGTCAACTAGGAGCCACAACCCTTATAAAAGTTATACGAGGAGTTTTTTGGTGTCTAACACTGAATACAAGGTCTAACACATGTGATCTATGATATCAAACTCCCCCTATGGTTGTTGAAAAGAGACAACTAGATTATTACTATGTGTGTTTAGTGTTGGAATGTGGAAATTTTTTTGAAACATCTTTTTTGGTTGAATTTTAACCCTAACTGTAGTGATTTACAACCTCATTTTGAATCTCAATGCTAAGGAAGCATCATACTTGTAAAAACCATTTATTTCTACATGCAAATCTTGATAAATATATCCTATAATATTAGGAAATCAAGATAAAATATGTTGTATCTATGCATAACTTCAACCCTGAACATAAATAGAAACATGCTTAAGTATGGTAATTTGTTTTTTGACATGCATGCAAGTATAATCATGTAGGATCTAATAAATTTGACTTTCTTTGTGTAGTTGGAATGCTTATTTAAAGATCAACATCATTTCTTAGATCCAAGAAACTCATTCAAGCCAAAAAGAAGCTTATTTCATATTAATCAACATTTCACAATTAGAGTGTAAGTATGGTTGTGGAGAGAAATAAAATTGTTTATCATTTTTACATGAGTGGTCTACATAGTAAAGGTGGTTTTTTTATTTGGTTGGTCAACATTCAACACTAATAGAAATTGAAAATAACCTTGACAAGTACTGTCACCAAACCCTAGATAGTGACTTATCTCTTACCAACTCTATGATTATAAAGGGAAGTGTAAAAAATCATTCCCCACAAGGGTAATATTCTACTAATAAAGAATAAAGATATGTCACAAAACCAAGTGGAATAGTTAACACCATTTGAGAACAACCATGTTGTTGACAATAAATGATATCTATGGACTATTACTACAACAATAAGATAGTAAGTTAACCTAATAAATAATGCAACCCAATAGAGCTTAGTTGCTTGGACCATAAATATACCATAAAAAATAATTCTTCACTCTACAATAACAATATCAAACATATGCACAAGATCTTATATAATGACTAATGGACTATAATCTTGCTTAGGCTATCCTAATACCATCATTGGGGATATTACACTTTATGTATATTTTTTATGGTATCCATAGAGCTATTATTGACACTAGGAATTTCCAAGAGGGAGTTGGAGACAACAAAGAAGAATATAATTAAGTGTATTTTATGTTTATGTGTTAGACGACAATATGATTTATTAAATAATTTGTATTAGACTATTCAATAAATATCTCCATGATCTAACATGCCTTTTCTTTTAGTTTAACCAAAAGGCATCATAACCCAATAAAATGTTCCCTAAACAATTGTGAACATTGTTTTGTACTGATCTTGACGATTGATGAAAATTTGATTATATCCAAAAAAATCCATCCACGAATAACAACAAAGCATGTCTTGCAGTCGAATCGACTATCATGTCGATATTAGGAAGAGGAAAGTCATATTTTAAGGATGCTTTCTTCAAATCACAAAAGTCCATACACATCCTAATATGATTATCAGGTTTGGCGACTGCGATAATGTTTGAGATCCAAGGAGAATAATCTATAGGTCATATGAAACCAGCGTCAAGGAGTTTTTCAATTTCATCCTTAACAAGCAAGGCTATTTTAGGGTTCATTTTTTAGATTTTCTGTCTATCAGGTTTGGAATTTTCAACGAGGACTATGTTGTGCATTATGATCTTAGGGTCAATTCCTTGCATATCCAAATAAGTCCAAGCAAAGAGTGCAGGAAAGTCATGAAGTAAGGTTGTAGTGTCTTCTTGTTCATCATCATCGAGGCATTTACCTATCTTAATGACTTTCTCTATATCATTGATGTCCATTGCTATGTGTATTGTATCTCCTAAAGGAAGTGCATTTGATTTTGGAAATTCAGGATTGTATTATTCACTATGAATGTTTGTCTTAGTGTTTTATTTTTCTCCATCTACTTGTTTGGTGCTTATCATAGCACATGTAATCTTATTCTTGCAAGGGGGAGTAGGTGGTTTATCATAAACTCCAAGCTTTTTTTTCAAGACTTCATCATTTTCAAAGTACTCCCAAGATGGGGGTGAGTCTATATCAAGTAATTCAAGATGTTTCAAAGTGAGAGTAGTTTTTGGTTTGCACGTAATGGTGTTGATGTTTAATGAAGGTCTTTTCTTTGCTTGCGTTATTTTAAAAGGACAATATCCCAAACCATTTTTCGTTTCTTGTGTGTTAGGTTCTATACAGACAAATATTCCTTGCTCGTTCTTTCCAAATCCTTTACTATTATAACCCAATTGTTTTCGAAGTTCATAACGTCTCCCATAAATTTGTTCCATTATTTGCGAGTTTGGTGATTGTTGATAGTCTATCTCATCGAAATTCATTGTGTAGCTTGTGTCTTGTTCAATATTTGATATTTGTGAATTTTCTCCTGAATTTGTGCTGACGTAGTCATTTGTTTTTCATCCTCTTTATTTGTGATTATATATTCCCCCATGAATGAAGGCGTAAATTCCAAGGAACCCCAATCACTAATCCTTAGCAATGCTAGATCTTGTCTTGAAAGTAAATCTACAAAGAACACAATAGAAGGCTGCTCCAAGACCTGAAACACTCCTTCAACTTGCTCAACTTTTCTCTTGCTCAAAGCTTATCTCAATTCTTGTCATCTTATGTGAAAAATGGGGGTGAATCTTACTTTTATAGGCATTCCTATCTAATAACCCGATTATTAGATCCCAAAGGCTGACAAAAGATAAAATAAATTCAAAAAATTTCATTTCCTACTCTTAATTCCTGAAAATAAAGCCCTCGGGACTAAGACACCACCAATGGCGTCTTGGTCCCACAAGGCTTATTTTTCCAATTCAAAAGGTGGGTTACCAAGATTGATGGTTGCTTATGGATTTTGGTCAGGTTTAAGGATGCAATATGCCTCGGGATGCACAAAAAGGGGACTTAGGGGCCCATAATAAGTGACCTAAAGGGAAATCAATGCAGAGGTGCTAAAATAGGTCCAAATTAAGTGTGAAAATGCAAAGGTATATTTTTCTACACTACAGTACTGAGCGTTGATATTTATTATATATGATAAATCTTTGGCCATAGTAAGTGTAGTTGCCACTGCATACACTTTGTTAGTTCACTATGAACCAGGATTGCATAGCTAGTAGAGAGTCTCATGCATGTTAGGCAGGTATCCAGTGTATGGAAACACTAGTTATGTAGGACACAACGCCATGCTTAGGTAGGCATTATATTAGAGGTTTTCATGCAAATATTTTCATTGAAGGGTAGGGCCATCCTATTGGATAGAAAGATGTGCAGGGGACTACTTAAGTTTGTGGTTGGAGGAAAGGAACTTGGGTGATGCTCTCCCTCATGTAGCTGGTAGTTAAGACTTGTGTGAAACAAAAGAAGATGAAGATATGTGTTCTAGTTGAGGATAACTTGACCAATATGTTCTTGTGCATTAAGATCTCGTAAGCTATAATTTGTAATTATGTTATTGCATCTTTTTGGAAAATGTATATGAAAGATGTATTCATTACTTGGGATTATGTTTAATGTTACTTTATTCATGCAATGTAAGTTGGAATGGGTTTATTTCAAATGTGCATCTATGTTATTAAATTAGAAAATTTCATTTCTATGTGTTGGTGAACTTGATCTTTTCTCATACATGGGTTAAAACTTAGGTGAAAACAATAGGGTAAACTTTGGGCATGTTACTAAATTATTGTTGAACTATTATAATGTCTTACCTTATTAAGGGGAAATTTCCATCATCAACACCAAAGTTAATCATGGTACTTGGGACCTTACTACCCTCAAGCTCTAACATTAACCTCTAGACATATTGATAATCATCATTACATTAATAATTATCATAAATGAGATAAGTATTATCATGATGAATTCCATGAACCTAATCATCCTTAGGACAATAATCACTCCATTAATAATCCAATACCATTGAAGAATTGTCATCACTTGGTTTAATATTTTATTCATAAAGACTATCATAAAGATGGGAAAATATGTTTAAATACAAAATCTTGTCAAACATATATATAAATTAGGTTGTCATCAAGGAAGTAGTCATTGTGACATAACACTTTTGCATAGTTATAACTTCACTTTATTGTGTAATCATAAACAATTATCCTGAACAGACTATTACACTATGCTCATAAGAATAATCACACCAATTTTGTGATAGTAAAAAAAACATTTATTCTCTAGAATGTTTTCTTCAATCCATGGGCACTATCATGTCCTATTTTGACAATTAATTTAGTGTGATAATCATGCCTTAACTGCCAAAGGAGTATTAATACAACTGCTATAGTCAAAGTGTCATGGAAGAAATGGTGTCATCATAGGAATTTAACAATCAAGGTGGATTGCCCTATCTTTAAATCATTATTTCCTACACAAGGAGACAAACATCAACATTCAAAGGGACTTCAAAAACCACACTAGATTCAAGGTTAATCATATTTTTAATCATAATCCTAGCTAAACCATAATAATGATAATGGGTCAATCTAGATTCTATCAAATAGAAGCAAGGGGTTGCCATTATGGTAGAAGAGAGTTAATGCATCAATTTTGTTATAAAAGATATCCAACATTCAAATATTGCCCACTCATTATATCCTACCATAATAGGCAGAGGGGTGATTATGTACAAGGTTATCGATTTTGATGTTGCTCCAAGTAACTAGGAAGATGTGACCATACAACCTTTAGACACTATCATGTATGATTGGATGCTCCCAGTTAGTGAGTCAATCAATCACATGCCCATGTATTATGCACTTGATTGCCACTTAAATTGATGATGCCCCATTTTGGCAATTAATCCAAATGAAAGGACTATAGAAAATGGCAAGGGTAATTGTGAGCCCTCATCTCCCATTTCCTACTAGTCAAGCATCTTTTGATTTACTTGAAGTGTTCCTCACCTTTTGTTTTTCTCTTTCTCTACCTTATCCAACTTTTTATTTCATATAAAATGTAGGTTTATGAACACAATTTAATTAAATGTTCATGTTATCATAAAATAAGTCTTTTATAGATACCCTAATAGTGTATATGCACTCTTTGCATCTAATTTTACGAAGCCAACATCATGGTCTAGATTTCCAAATATTCAAAACAAAAACAAAACCATTTTTTTCTTTCTAGAATTTGATAATAAAACCTTGTTCCTTCATTATAAGTGTAGGCATGACAGTGCACATTATTATAGTGAAAGCCTATTTTTTAGATTACTTTATTTAGCATAACCAATCATCTTCACAAGAACATTTTGTCTATTTAAAATGATGGAAACAATTCACGTATGTCACAAGAATTCTTCTTGCAACAATCTTGGAGATAAATTCCATTGTAGTGTGTGAATCAGCACATATTAAAGGTTCTTAATAACTATAATAGTTGTTCTTGGGCTGCATCCAACAAACCAAAAGCAATGGCTAAATTTTCACTATGATGGTAGAGAAATAACTTATTTCCCTCCTTTTGCTCACTAAGTAAATGCCTTGAACTTGGGAAATACCCTGCTGCCTTCGTCTCTCAAGCCAATCTCTCCAACTTTGCATAGATCTCTGGTGTTTGTGGATGTGAGCTATCCTTTACACATAAAGCACACACCATTTCATGGATTCCAATCCAACTACAGCTAATAATCCTATTATATCCTTTACCATTTATCAATCTCACCATTTGAACCTCGCACCACTTGCCCACATCTGCATAAATGTTTGAGAGAACATAAATCACAACATTTTTAGATTCTAATTATAAAGCTTCAGCACTATAAATACTCCTAAAACATATTTTTTATGTGTTTAACCAATTTCATTTGCCTAAATTTTTAAAACTTTATCAAGAAATCCATTTTGTTCATATCCTACAACCATGGAACCAAATTTCTTTGGGGCACATAGTAAAACAGTTTGCATGCCTTGTGTATGCTTCCACTCTTTGCATACATGTCTACAAAGCAGTTGCAAATACTACATCTGACAAAATTCCTCTGTCCTTTATGCTTTGATGGATGTCCATACCCTGTTCCAAAGCACCCATTTCAGCACAGGTTACAAGGATGCTGACAAAGTTTGTAGAGTCCGGCATTACATCTGCTAATTGCATTTGCTTGAAAGTTTTTGAAGCCTCTTCAAAAAATCCATTTTGTGAATATCCTGCTATCAGGGCATTCCATGAAAACAATTTTTTTGGAGGCATTATGCCAAACAGTTCACGTGCCTTGTCTATGCTTCCCCATTTTGCATACATGTCTACCAGGGCAGTTACGGCTACATCTGACAAAATTCATCTTTCCTTCATCCTGCGATGGATGCCCATGCTTCGTTCTGAAGCTCCCATCGTGGCACAGGCAGGGAGGATGCTGGCAGAGATTGCGAAGTCCAACTTTCCACTGCGAGTTACATTTGATTGAAAGTTTCTGAATCCGTTTCAACAAACACATTTTGTGCATATCCTGCAATCAAAGCATTCCATGAGACCAAATTTCTTTGAGGCATCCTTTCACACAGTTGGCATGCTTCCATATTTCGCATGCATGTCTACCAGAGCATATCCAACTGTGATGTTTGAATAATCCTTGTACATACAGTTGGAAACTTGTTTATTATGAGTGGAACATAGGATTCTACAGTGCAGGTGGGCGGGAGAAACGATTTAAACACATTTACCGGCATTCACGTGGGCGGGAGAAATAATTTAAACACATTACCGGAATCCATGTAACTGCAAGGGACTAACGGAAACAAAAACAGGGAACGAAAGCGAGATGGTTGAAGAGGGCCCCACAACATCCACCTAAGCAGTCAAACGCTTAGTGTGCGATGTTTAAGCCGGGTCATGGTGGAGGCAAAGAAAGATGCTGACATAGATCTAAAATTTGGTTTTGCCCCCGCTCGATCACTTTTGCCTTAAAGTTTCTAAGGCATTTTCAACAAATCTATTTTGACCATATCTTGGAACGATGGCATTCCATTAGATCTCATTTCATTGAGATATACTTTCAAACAATTCACGTGTTTTTGTTTGTGCTTCCACATTTTGCATGTATGTTCCACGATGTTTGTAATCCTTTATACTTTTGATGGGTGTCCATATGTATATCAAAGCTCCCATTTTTGCGCAAGAAAGGATGGTAAGTAAGGTAGTAGAATTTGGTTTTACGCCAGCTAATTGCATTTTCTTGGAAGTTTCTAAAGCCTTTTCCACAAATCCATTTTGTACGTATCCTACAATCATTGCAGTCCATGAGGCCACGTCACTTTCAAGCATTCTGTCAAATAGTTCGTGGGCCTGGACTATATTTCCATATTTTGCTTTTGCATGAAAGTTTCTATAGCCTTAAGTGGTTCTTATTGACCAGAGACCAGAAAAGATTCTATGTAGTGATGGAGGCTCTTCTCTCTGGGAGTCGCAGCAATCTTTGCATTGAAAATACCAGATTTACTTGGTATGCTGGTACAATATTAACTGTTGCTGATTGAACTTAGATATATTTAAAAAGATCTGAAGTGTCGCCTGTTTGAATTAAAATGTTCAAAGCCCAATGATAAGGATGGTACAGTAAAATGCAATAAAGCTCAATTATTTGAAGCCGAAGATGATTGCATTTAAACAACTCCAATGTTTTGAGATGGATACATTTTCTATTCAACAAAGGTCACAACTTAAGTGCTTATTATCTAGAGTCTTGAATCTAACCTTTGGCAGTTTCGAACTTGGTTCAAAATTGTTTCTGGGCAATCTCTTTTTGAGTTGGCACAATGTGAAGTCAATAATAATTTCTTGGACCTGATCACAACCTACATGCTTATTATCTAGAGCCTTGAGCCTAACCTTTGGCAGTTCCGAACTTGGTTCAAAATTGTTTTTGGGTAAATCCTATCATGATATTAACCTAGACCTTATCATGTAATCTAGTTGATGCTTTATCATGAGTCAGTTAATATGTTTAGAATGCATATAGAGGGGTTTTATTGGTCTCAATCAAGGGTTTTGTTATTATTGATTCTCTTATTTAGGGTTAATCATGGGTTGGCTCAAATATTGTTCAGTTACTTATCTCGCTTGGACTTCTTCTAGTAATATTTATCATATGTTGAAAATCATGGTTTATATGAATGAACATTTAACATGTGTATATAGGGTTAGATCACTATTTGATGAACTTTTAGTCATAACTATTTTGAAGTATCTTAGTTATTACATTAATATGTTTCTAGCATTGTAATGTTGTGTTAAGTCTTAGTTATCTTTAGATATATATTTTTTTGTCAATTATAGTAATGGCTAATAATCTTTTATATCAGTATAGTTAATGTTTGAAGGCGGTATTCATTATTATCATACAAATTAAGTTAACAATTTAATAAATGAGTGTTGAATAGGTAAGTTAAGGTTTTAGTCATTAAAATGCTATTCTTTAGTATTAATTAATGATTTGTTGTTCATTCACATGATATCCATAAGCATTGAACAATGGTCAATTGGAGATTCATTGGTTTGTATACTCATTGATCTAATACATTTAATTATAGATTAGATTAGTATTGCATAAGCAAAATTTAATCAATTGCAATTATCTAATACTAATTAGTAGCCAATTTGATATTCATTAGAATTGATCCATTACCAGGTTATCATCAAGTTATAGTTTTAATGATCTTAGTTGTTATTTTGCAAAGATATCTAGTTATTATCATTTAGGTCATCATTTTGTACAATACCAAGTTGTCGCACAATTTTTGATAATCTTAGTGATTGTAGAGCATCAATATGAATTTTACACTAGTCTTTAAATAATAACTTTTATATAGGAAAATAGTTCACATTATTTTGAGGTTAGATTTGTTAATATTCTTGGTATTTAGATTATTATTTAGTGTATGCTCTCACCTTGCATAATAGGGATCTTGATAATAAAAAAATGAAAAATAATATTTTAGTTAATCTAATTTTACATTTTATGAATAGGAATAAATCATAGAGACGATCAATGGAATTCAATTAAAAATTAGGAAACCAAATCAATAAACCCTAAATCCAATGACCGAATTAGAACTATTACTAATGAAGTGTGTGCATAATTGAAATGAAAGTAATCAAAGAGAACACAAATCAAATCAAACTAATCTAACATGCACTTTACCTCACTCAAAAACTCCTAGCCTTACTCCATTGTCAACAAGTATAAGAATTATGTTTTTTTAAGTATGTATGTGGATTGCTAATAAACTTAGCATAACCTTGCTATGAAAAAGCAAGACATAAAATGAGTACCTCGTTTAGATGCTGATTCGAGGAAGGGTTGAATGATCAAAGGATGTTTGATTTATAGGTTTTCAAGACATAATATCAATGGTGTGAGATGTGAGATGAGGTCAACAAATGAGGATTGATGAGAGATTGGGATCATCATGCACGAGCTTGCATGGAGAGATGCAGTGAAGTGAAGTGAAGTGAAGTGAAGTCACTATTTTTAAATAGGAATGATCACTATTTAATTTAGCTTGGTCTCTAAATTTAAGGTTTGGAAGAATAAAGATAAGATTGGATATAATTAGCAAAATAAATAAAATAAATATTTAATTTATTTTTAGAGGAATGTGTAAACTAAATAAATTAAATAATTTATTTAATTTTCAAGGAATAATTAGCTAGTTAATTAATTAAAAATTATTTAATTATGTGGATAAGAAGAATGCATGATTTTAATTAAATAATTAAAAAATATTTAATTATGTGGATATGAGGATAATGCAATATTATTTAATTATGTGAATATCAAGAATATTTGGAATTAATTAATTAGTAGTGATGAAAGGGGTGATGAGTGATAATGATGGGAAATGATGAATTAGAAGAATGCACTAGACATTTTTAGGTGTCTATAGATTTATAATTCGAGTACTTTATCAATATGAATATATCAACCCCAAATTAAAATTTCAACATAATCATCAATGAAGCTTCTCTAACTGAACACAAATGCAAAACTTAACACTAAACTATGAAAATCAAAACATATGCATTCAAAAGAAAACTAACTCCATTTCTTTCCTATTCACCGATGTCTTGATTATGCATTTGGTGCTCTCAATTTTTTTTTTAAGCACAAGTGCAACAAGAAGCTATGATTCAGAAGAAGAAAATTTTATGATCATAATTCAATGTATGTTTTCTTTGGTGAGAAGAGAAGGCTTTTTATAGATGTCCTCATGGGGTGGATTCATGTTGCGGGAAAGGTGTGGGATTAAAGAGTGAAGTGGAGAAATGGATATTATCCCATATTGTTAAATGAAATGAAATTGATGGAAATGAGTTTTATCATATAATGTAGGTTTAGAAGTTAGATTAAAGTGGATTTATGAATTTAGAATGATTTAATGGATCTTGATGTATTTAAATGTTTTAATAAAATATGTAAGTGGATGCGGATTAATGCAAATGTATATATGGATAATTATTATGATTCAATGATCTTTGAATAAATGATTGTGCACATAGATAAATGCTAAACCGTTGAAAAATAGAGCAGGGGAAATGCCCACCTATTTTTCTACATCATTCAATAATGTCATAAGAACCCTAAATAGATTGACTATCAACCTCACAAGGCGAGTCAATTCTCAATTAGGAGGACCTAGGAAGGGGGTTCTTTCAGTTTTTAGGGGTTCACCACCAAGCAAATGCTTTGAAAAGACAAATAAGCATTCAACCTACAAAACCTAATAATGCAAACTAAATGAAGGATGCAAATGATGAAATTATGCAACAACAAGATATGATGTGTGTACCTGAGAAGTTTGGAGATGTGATGAGGATTCCAGAAATGCAAAGAAGTTGTCCAAATATGCCAGGGAGGAAAAAGATGCCTTTACTATTGTCTTAGTCTTGTTGTTGTTTTTCAGGGCAGATGCAAAATCTTCAGATCTTGGAACAAAATCTCAAAGAGTCTCTGAAAAATACCCTAGGAGGACTAAGATTCCATAGGTGGCGTATTAGTCCCATTTTGAATTTCTAAAAACTCTGAATGTGATCTCGAGCTCCAAGGTCTACACTTGCTCCCTCTCAGATCTTAGGTTTTGAAACATCCAAATTTGACCTGTAGGTGAGTTTCCATGAAGATGACAACTTTGTAATGCAACTTTGCAACTTTGCAATCTTACACTCCAAATAATCTTCAAGTATTCAACCTAAATCTACAATCACAAGCATGCAAGAGAGGGAAAAACTTGTTGATTGTTAGTAAATGGGGGTTTTCCTTGGTCAAACCCCTTGTTGGTAATTAAACCTTGAAATGAAATAAAATAATGGAGGGAAATGATGAATGAACAACATGCAATGTTACGACTCACCAAAACCTTGTTGTAAAGTTTGCAAACTTGTGTGAAGTGGCTAGCTTGAATGTAGATCTTGAATCAATGGAATGCTTTGATAGATCTTGCTTGAATTGCTTGTTGAATCAAAACCCTACATCACAAATGTTAGCAAAAAAACACACATGATGCAAGAATCTCCTTTGATATGATGCTTGAATCTTTATGATGGCTCCAAAATTCTTGAAGAACTGCTCTTGAATGCTCTTGAGTGAATACTTGAATGCTTAGATTGATGGATATGAAAAATGAGTGAGGGAACCTTGTATTTATACTTATCTATGCTTAATATCTTGAAATTACAACACAACAAGCCGACATATGAAATCATTAATTAAGGGAGGCTAAATCCTGCCAAGATTTGAAATTGAATCCCAGAAATACCTCAAGGAGGACTAAGATGCCCTAGGTGGCGTCTTAGTCCCAAGGCGTGAAACTTGGGGCATAGACTCCAAAAAGGGGCCTATTTAAGTAATCTCTATAGACATGCAAATAATCTTAATCAATATCATGCATCTAATTCCATTTCCTCTATTAATCAAAGAAAGTAATTTATTAGATAAATTCACTAATCATGTTTAATTAAATAAATCTATTTGTTTAATTAAAATCCTCAAAATCCTCTTATTAATTAAATAAATCAATTTGTTTAATTAATATCCAAAGTTCTCTTATTTGATTAAATAAATCAAATGATTTAAATCAAATTCACTAACCCACTCAAAGTTAATTAAATTTTAAATTAATTAACTTTAATCCTCATTACCCATTCTCTAGCTTTTGACTCAACCTTGGTCAAACTCAATCCCAAACTAACCCACCCACTTGCACATGAAAATAAATTCTTATAATTAACTAATTATCTCATTTTCCCTCTCAAAAACACATTATAGTGAATATTCCTTCATTGACTCTCTTTATTTGACTTTCTCATTCAAACAATTTCTCCCCCCAAAACAATTCGAGCACATGCATTTCATGCCTCACAAACATGCATTTGGTGCCTCTTACAAACACATACAAAGTGTGATCAATCCTTACCCATTAAAATTGAGACAAATGTCTCAATGCTATAGGTCCTTTTTTAATCCCACATTCTTCCTATTCTTCAATTCTTCAAACCTCTAACCTATAAATAGAGACCTTCTCTACTTGAAATCTATCCATAGTTTTATGCATTTGCACTATACATACATTCGTCTTCATCACTTGCATCTTTCTAATCATTTTGAAAGCTTATCAATGGTTGGGAAAGGGCTACTTTCCACATCAAAGTATCACCAATCCACTATGAGATAGAGTTTGATTCATGTTTGCATATGCTTTTGTTTATTTTCATTGTTTCTTTGGTTGCATATTTAACATGATTGAGTATTTCATAGAGATGTTTGATTTGTTGTGCTTTAATTAACTAATCATGCTAATACATGTCAAGTTTTGAGCATTTGCAGATTATTTACATCTACATAATGGCACTAGAAGGAGGGCATGCTCTTTTTCTGATTCAATGCAAGCCAATTTGACAAGGACAAGGGACTCATTACTTGCAACAATCTCTTTCAAAAGCTTATCCACCCTTGTCGAATTTATTTCAACTTTTATCATTGCATCTTCTACCTGTTTAGTTGCAAGTGATTTTTCTTCCAAGGAAGCAACAAGTTCTTGTCTCACTCGTCTAAGTTCCTATTTAGCAACATCCAACTCAGTTGCTATTGTGATATGCTTGTCTCTTGCAACATGAAGCTCCTCTTGTCAACCTATGTTAGTGTCCTCTAAAATATTGGTATTTGCAGGTTCTAGCTCCTTGGAAACAACATGGCTATTTTAGTGGCCTCGTTGGCCTTCTCTTTTAAATCCTTAGCCACCTCCAACTTTTGAGTTAGATCTTTCACAACTCTTTTTTCCCCTACACAAGATAATTACGTGGATTTCTCTGCAGCTGTCATATCACCAGCCGATTTGCATTAGACTGAAAGTTTCTCACAGGCATTTAGGTGTGGCTTTAAGCCTGCTAATAGAATTTTCTTGAAATTTTCTTACACCTTTTTTCAAAAAATATTTTTTTTGCGTAGGTTCTGCAATCATTGCATTTTGACAAAGACACCTGATAGTTCCATTTGCTTGAAAGTTTTGAAAGCCTTTCAACCAATCATTTTTTTTTATTTTGCGCATACCTGATAGCCAATGGCGTTTTTGGGAGATCACATTTAGTAGATTATTTTGTTAAATAGCTCACGTGCCTTGTCTATGTTATGGGCATATTCACATTTATGTCTATCAAAGAATTTGTGCCCCATTGTCGGTAGAGGCTAGTAGGATGTTGGCATAAGGTTGCAGAATTTAGCTTGAAGCCATGTTGATTTCGTCGCTTCAAATTTTCTAAAGCCATTTTAACAAATCAATTTGGGCATATCCTGCAATGATTGCACATTTCTTAGAAGCATTATGGCAAATAGTTCATGTGACTTGTCCATGCATCCACATTTTGCATGTTGATCTACCATGCAGTTGCGACTACAACATATAATTTTTGTTTTTATCCCCAACCTTTATTTCTAGATAGATGTCCCTAACCTGTTTCAAACCATCCATTTTGGCATAGACAAAGAGAAGGATGAAAAAAAAAACAAGCTATAGAATCTAGCGCATACTTTCCAATTGCACTTGCATGATACATTTATGTGGAATTTTGAGGAGACATCATCCACTCTCCAATCATTTTTAGAAGATCAACACAAAGGGAAGAAGGAAGGACAAAGTGACCCAACTCAAGATCTTTAGCCAGGCATGTCATCTTTCTTGAAAAAATTAGAAATTGAAGATTGTACATGCATCTTCTTGAGTGATGTTGCTCATTTATGACTTTCTCAGGGAGGCTTTGAGCTTTGTAGGCAAACTATCTATTTATGATTAAGATTTGTTGTAAAAGTCAGTGGCAAGCAGGATTCTTATTAATGCTTCATTTATTATTTCAAAATTATTTGAAATTTTCATTGTTTGAAGATAACGTGTAAAACAATTTTGATTAAAAACTTGATCCTCGTATAATTGTCTTTTTTTATCTTATAGGAAAGAGGGATTTTGTTTGCACAAGGAATGTTTAAAAATATTGAAGCATAGGAAAAAAACTTTGGAGAATTTTTGAGTTGAAAGTGGGCCTTGAATTTGAACTTGAAAAGCATTTTTAAATGCTTATTGTAATAGCTTGAAACATCCATTTCCTGCTTTTGTTTTTTTGTTTTAGGCCAACTAGATCAATTTGGGTTTAAAATTAATCATTGATTGATTTTTTTTCAAAGTTGGGCTAAAATTGAACCTTAGAAACTCACTAGATTTGATTTTGGGTTTTAAAAATTGAACAAACAACTTGAAACACTCAAATTTGATGCTATAAAAAGAACCCATTACTACTTTTGAAGTCTAAAATGAACATGTGTGTTTCTTGTTTTGTAATATTTTTTACAAACTAATATCATTTAAAAGGTGTATGCACTTCTCTCGCTCTTCACGGTGATCTTGAGAATCAAAAGTATTTTGGTGATATTAGGTTGTCTAAAAGATTGCCTCCACACTTCAATTTGGGCTTTTAAAAATTGAACAAATCTTGCTAGTGTGAGCTAAGTATATTACGTGTGTTTTCTCTTTGCTTGCACAAACAAATATTGATCAAACTACGGATGTACTTACTCACTTTTTTTTACCTTTAGAGGGCCTTCCTTGGTGGGAAAAAGTACTCATCCCAAGGGAATGACCCAAGTGGTAATGAGCATAAGCTAGGCTCTTCCGAACTGCTATACAAATTTGTGGTTGCAAAGAAAGTTTGCAATCAACTTAGTGATGCATGATAACTCTCCCCCAATATCTTTATTATGCGTAAATCCCTTGTTCTAATGGTTGGGAGACCTCTTGAGGGAGTTTATCATCATGTCCTTTGAACCAGATGCACTTATTATGAACCCTTGTTTAGTAGCCAAAAATCCCAATATTTGTTGGCGTCAGGAGGTCAAACCTTCGGAGCTATCCCACATACTTGTGATTCTTTGTAGAGATGAAAAGTTTGTCATGGGAGATTCATGAAAACTGAAGCTTGGCTGACCCGCATAAGTGAGTGTTGTGGAGGGGAGCTAGTGTGATCAAGCTTCTAGAGTCATCCGCTCTGAATAAGCGTAGCTGGATTTATCCAAGTGGGGAATTCAACAAATGTTTTCTTTTCCATCCTAGGATTGTGCAATTTTGAGCTAGTTAAACACATTATTTGGATCCAAAATCTTGAAAAAAAACATTCAACAATGGTCATCAAATTTCAAACCCTTTAGTAGAAGCAAATACCTTTGAAAGAATCCAAGTGCTACTGCTTGTCCCTTGGGATTTCATCCTTAGAGGCTTCTAAGTATTTGGGTTTATATCTCAATTTTCTCTCTAAAGTCAACATTAGGGAACTATTGCCTTGATTCTCTTGATTTCCACATAATGGACTTTGTGGGATGAAAAGAAATTGAGACATTAGACATTGAGTTCAAAAGCTAAGCAATAAAGTGTTTGTGGTAAAAAGGACTCAGTAAGCAAAGACAAAAGACAAATTGAACCTCACATGGGTTTTCTCAAATGATTTCGCACAAGATCAAAGTTCCAAAACCAAAGTCCATCAATTGAAACAAATGTCTTAGTCGAAGAAATCTCAAGAAACATTAGTCTATGCTTTATGCGGTTAGGGAAAGATTGCTCTATAGCTTTTACAAGTGTGCACCAAAGGATAACCCAAATTTGTACTCATTCTATTATTGTCAAAATCCAAGTCTTTTCCAATGTTTTGAGTATCTCACGTTGTAGGGTTAACAAGTTCTCTAAAGTATAGCATGTTCTTCAATACCTAGGTCTTGTAAAAAAAAGTCTCTATAGGTTCACCTAGGATCAAAATCAACACTTTCATCCATCCCAAGATATCAATCACATCCCATCTCATAAAAAACTCTTAGAATCTTGGGAAAAATCCTTCATACTAGACTTTTGGTAATCCTTCAAATCAGAAAATCATCTTGTTTGACTATCACCTTGTGGACAAGTTTATTCCAGGATAACATTCAACATCTTGGGGTTTATAAGTTCATTATCCAAAATCCAAATCAAATCCAAAGATAACAAAATCCAAAAAGTCCTAAAATCTAGTATCCCTCCAAGGTTTCTTAAGAGTTCAATCATTCACATCATCCATATTTCATTTATCTCATCACCACCATTTGATCCTTAACATCTTACCTAAATTTTAGACCAACCTAATGAGTTAGAGGTTTACCTCCCATATTCCTAAAATTTGATCCTTATTTTATGGTCCAAACTAGATCTCAACACAAGAAGAACATGGAACCAACCAAAGAAACATCCACTTCAACTGACTTGAGTCAAACTGCACCTGAAATCAACCCCATCGAATCTAACAATCCCCCACTCAACCTTCCTCAACTACCACAAGATCTTCAAGAGGTAGGTTTCCAAGTGGAGGATATCACCAACAATGTCCTAGGAATGACTCAAGATGAAATCGTAGAGCTAGTCCAAAATCCTGAAAACCACAAGATTGTCAACATCATGATGAGACTCAATCCTTCACAATACATGTTAGCATTAGCAAAGGAAGGGGATAAACTCCCTTCTGATTACGATGCGAGCACTATTGTGGAAAGATCCCTTGGAAATATACCTCAAGCCCCCATCATGCCTTCATTTCCAAGCATCATTCAACCCATCATACAACCCATTTCATCTCATGCACCAAGTCAACCCATAACTACTGTAAATGCTGAAAATTGAAAAACGGATTTAATCTATCAAACCCCAAATCAATATTTCAACATAACATCAATGAAGCATTTCTTAAATAAAATCAATTTCAAAATGAAATCTAAACTATGCAAAAACTAAAGCAAATTCCTTCAAAAGAAAATCGGCTCCATTGTTTTCCTATTCACCATGATCTTGATTCATGCATTTGATGCTCTCATATTTTTATGAGCACAAGTGCAACAAGAAGTTGTGATGAATGGAAAAGAAGATTGATAATGTATGAATTTGTATGCTTTTTGGTGAGAATAAGGGCTTTTATAGATGTCCTCATGGGAAAGATCCAGATTTCAAGAAGAATGTGGGATAAATGATTGAAGTGGGAAAATGCATATTGCAATTAATTGAAATGAGAGAGAGATAATGGATGTATTTTGTTATATAGCATAGGTTAAAAGCTTAGAATGAAGATGTATTTGTGAATTAATGAATGATTTAAATGGATTTATGTATTCAAATGGTTTAATGAAATATGCAATTGGATAAAGATTAAATGATTTAATGATTTGTGAATTTAGATGAATGATTTAATGATTTTAATGCATGGATAATTTAATAATTGTGCAAATGGAACAATATGAAATGATTTATGGATAAATGGTTGATTATGCAAATGGTTAAATGCTTATAATATTATTGAATGAATAAATTCTTATAATATGGTTATGATTTAAATGAATTAATGAATGAATGGAAAAAAGATATTAAATGAATTAATTAAATAGATAACAATATCTATTTAATTAATAGACAAAAATAGGATAATTATGAGGACAAATTTTGAGTGTCTACAACTACCAAGGGAAGTTCATTGCTCCATGCTCTTCAAACGCATCCCCTTGCTATTAACTAAAACTTGGAGGCAAACACTATCTTGGGTAGCCAAACACTATTCCACAGGATCCAAAGCATCAATATGTCCCACTCATTTTCCATAACACAAGCGATCCTACTTCTTTCAGGGAAACACCGGTATATCAATTAAACACCATTCTCACATCACAAGGACAAGGGGGAGCTCTTTACCCATCATCCTCTCTATCAAAAGGGAACACATGATTCATCTTTCCATCATTCCCACTATTGACTTCATCATCCACATCTAATCAAGGTGGAGGGAAAATATTTCCATCTAACACATCAACCCAAAATCAGACAAATCAAATCAATCAAACCATAAGTCAAATCAACCAATCAAATCCTCCAATTATGCCTTTGATAGTGCAACAACAGGTGGCATCAATCCAAGTCTCACAACCAATCATCACTCAATCCACAACCACCCAAACTCCTCAAAACACGGTCTCTCAAGGACCAAGCACATTATCTATACCATCTACCACTCAACCCCTTGTCATCATGCAAACACCCCCTCAACAACCACCACCTCAACAAAATCTTATCACACCATCTCACAACATTCCAAATCCACCACCTCCATCGCCAAATCCAAATAAATACAACATCACCCTGTAGGAAGATTAGCAAGCATACCAAAAGGCATTCCAACAATTCCATGCTCAACAAGCTATGCAACAAGCACAAAAAGTATAACAAGTTTCCCAAGAACAAGCACATGCATTGCTATAGCAACAACAAGCCCAACAAGCCGCACAAGTTGTGCAAGTTGCTCAAGCTGCTCAAGCCGCTCAAGTTGCACAAGTGCAAACAAAAGCCCAATACCAAGCACAACAGGACCAAGCACAAGCCTTGTTACAACAACAAGCTTACCAACAAGCTTTACAAGAATGCCAAGAACAACAACAAGTAGCTCAACTACAAGCCCAACAACAAGCTTTGTTGGCACAACAACAATATGACCAACACCAAGCATTGTTGGCACAAAAACAATTCCAAGCATACCAACAAGTATTAATTACACAACATAACCTACCACAAACTTCCGTGAATGCATCACCAAGCCCCCAAATCATCACACCAACTAAAAACACATTCATTCCACCATCGGATCCTCAGAATGATCTATCTGCACAAATCAAGCTACTCTCACAATAGGTGTTAGACATATAATATGGAAAAACACCAAAAACACAAGGGAATTTGTGCCCTTATCCTTTTGACAGATGCATTGTGATGAAGTTCTTCCCTCAAGGTTTTGAGATACCGAAGTTTGACAAGTACTGTGGAATTGGAAATCCTAAAGATCACACCAAAGAGTTCCATGTGCATTGTATGGAAGTTTCCTACGATGAATCTTATCTAATGCGACTCTTCCCTAGAAGCTTGGTTGACCCAACAATGGAGTGGTTCTCCCATCTCCTCCTTGGAATAAAAATTTTCCAAGAAATTGTGGACACGTTCATACAAAATTACTCATTCAACATAGGCGTGGATGTGAGCTTAGAAGAATTGTTCACCTTAAAACAAGCCAAGGGGGAAACATTTGAACCCTTCTTACAACAATAGCGATCCAAGGCCAATAGGAGCAAGTGGGCTATGCCAAAAGAACAACAAGTCAGAACCATCATCTTAAATCTTTAAGGGACTTTAGCCTTCCATCTTAAAATGCAATGCATCATCACATATGACCAACTCATCCCCAAAGCTCTTAACATCGAAAGAGCCCTCATTGCACAAGGGGGGACACCCATGTATCAAGACAATCGTCCATCAACAAGCTATAACGATAAACCTCACACTTGGGCAAAAAACAAGCATGTCACCAATGACGGTGTTGTTGATGCCAAAGTTGTAATCAATGCCCCCAAACCAAATGCACAACAACAAACCTATCAACTACCTCAAAACAACACCACACGAACCAACACATCACAACAACAAATCAACCCACAAACAGTCAACAATGCCAATGATCAAGGAAAACCATCCACAAGGAACAGATATCCCCCCAAGCAAGAATACACACCACTCAGGGAACCAATTGAATCCATCATGCAATAGTTGGTGCAAGCCAATCTCATCAAAATCCCTATTTACGAAACTACCAAGAACCTCAAGTTAACCCACCGTGGTATAACAAGAAGCATCCTTGCAACTTTCACAAAATCGAGGGACATACGATAGCTAGTTGTATGCATCTTAAAAATCTAATCCAAGATCTAATTGATGACAAGACCATCACCATCGAACAACCAACTAGATATCAAGACCTCAAGATATACATGAATCTAATGCCTGATCATAATAAGGGAAACACTGACAATGGAAAGGGGAAGTATAAAAGTGTGAACCATGTTTATGACCATGTTGTTGCGTCCTTAGATGAGTGGGTCACCATTATCAATATCAAAGGATCCAGAGCCGACTGTGGAGTCACCACATGTGGTGACAAAATTACCATTCTAGGACCATCCCAACCATCCAAGGCACCAACCTCTAATCCAAAATATGTTCCCAATGGTTATAATGTCTTGGACCAGTTGAAAAGAACCCCTGCTCAAATCTCCATCATGGAGTTACCGAAGATCTCACCCGCACATAGGAAGATCCTAGAGGAAGCATTGGCTTCATCTACTATCCCCATGGATCTTGATGCTGACCAATTCCAAGCTATGGTTGGACATATCACCATGCCACATCTCCTAAAATTCTCTAAACAAGATCTCCCAACTCAACCATCTCATAACTGCACACTCCATCTTTAAGTCCTAGTTCATTAAAATAAAGTCAAAAGGGTCTTGGTGGATGGGGGTGCAAGTCTAAATATCTGTTCACTCAAGCTAATAAAGAATCTGGGATTCTCCAAGGATGTCATTGAAAAAGGTAAAGGTATTACAATCAGGGCATATGATGATCAGGAAAGTGTGTCTCAAGGCACTATTCAACTCCCTATACAAGTATGGTCATCCATTATAGAAACCACATGCCAGGTCCTTGATCTTGATTTACCTTATAATATCCTCCTGGGGCGTCCATGGATCCATGGGATGAAAGTTGTCACATCCACCTTCCATCATTGTGTCAATTTTTCCTATCAAAATAAAGAGGTCACAATCCATGGTGATCTTGATCCATTTTATTATTGCAAGAACTTGGAAGCCAAGTACTACAAAATCCCTCAAGTCCCAAAGAATGATGAAGGCCCTACAACTCCATATGTAGACCCATCTACCTTAGCCTCCACTTTTGAGACAAAGGAACCTGCCATTCTAGAAATCTATGATATCAAATTCATTATCCAAGACAATGGGTGTGAAGATTACAAAATGAAAAAGAGTGCCTTTGTAATAGGAGAGTTACCTTAACCTCCTTGGTCTCATGGGCAGCCCCAACCGATTGACACCCCATCTCAAACCTTTAATGCAGATCCCTTCAGATTTAGATGCTAGGGAGACCTAAGTCGAGAAACGGTAGACAAAAAAGACATATCAAGTTTGATATACCAAGATGAAAGGCCTGTGCCTGATCTTCCCATGGATGATAGTAGCAAAGGGCTACAGGTGGTGCTTGGCATGGGCTATAACAAAAACAAGAAACTTGGGCAGAATGACAATGGTCTTCTAGTACCTATCATTCCTGAGAAGTGTATAAGAAATCTTGGCCTTGGATGTAATCCTCCAAAAATAACCATACTTGGCAAAGGTGCCCTGGTTAGAAAAGTAAAGCTCCTCTTTAGTTACCGGTGTCCACAGGTCTACCCTTAGATAACTATACCTTTGACATAACCAATGTGTGTGATGAGGATCCCATAACTGACCTACTTATGCTATTTGAGGATTCCTCCCTTCTCATGATTAGTACCCTATCTTTTGAGTCAAACAACTAAACCCATGAGCTAAACTTAGTCTATCCCCAACTCATCAATTAGGACCAACAAGGACCACCAATTTTGGACACATTTGAAAATGATGAGGCTCTCTTGGAATTCATGGGATTGAGGGATACTATACCATGTGGAGATCACAAGGCTAGGTTCAACATTGAGCTAGACACACATGCATATTATGGGGAAACAATTGAATCCCTTAGTCGTAAAAGTGAAAATTTAAGAATAATATCTAGGTCTTTGAGTGAAAACCACACTGTGGTACTTTCAGACCCAAAAAAAGTAAAAAAAAAGGATGCATCCAATGCTGACAACCTCTTTGAGGTGCCAAAGCATGAGGGATTCAATCTTCCCCTTAGTGCTATTCATCAAAAAAATTCAATAGTATTAGCAAAAAGGTGCAATCCGATCAACTTGGGAACAAAAGAAACACCACACATCACCTTCTATGCGGAATCATTGTTGATAGAAGAACAAGAACTCCTAGCTGCATTCCTAAGGGAAACAAAGGTAAAATTTGCATGGACCTATGCCAACATGGCTGGTCTTGATCCGAAAGTTGTGGTTCACCATCTAGCTGTCTATCCAGAAGCAAAACTAGTAAGAAAAAAATTGAGAAAGATGCATCCACAAATAGCATTATTGGTCAAGATGGAATTACATAAGCTCCTTGATGTTGTCTTCATAAGTCCAATTGATTATCTAGAGTGGGTTTCAAATCTTGTACCTATCTCTAAGCCCACTAGGGGCATCCACATCTACACTAATTTTAGATATTTGAACAAATCATGTCCCAAGGATGATTTCCCTCTCCCAAACATAGATATGATTGTGGATATGATGAAAAGGCATGAAATTATATCACTAATGGATGGATTCTCAGGGTACAATCAGATCATGATAGCAAAAGAGGACCAACACAAGACAACTTTCACTTGTCTGTGGGGGACATTGTTGGAACATGATGCCATTTGGGTTGAAGAACACTGAAGCAACCTGCCAGAGAGCTATGACACTAATCTTCCATGACATGATTCACAAAATTATGGAAGATTATGTGGATGACATATTGGCCAAATCAAAGAAACGTTGGGATCACATATCGGCATTAAGCTCCATCTTCGACAGGTTAGAAGAATAAAAGGTTAGACTCAATCCAAAGAAGTGTGTATTTAGTGTACAATCAAGAAAGCTCCTAGGGTACATTGTATCTATGAGGGGAATTGAGATAGACCCCACCAAAGTCAAAGCAATTCTAGAGATGGAAGCACCAAGAACTTTGAAGTAGTTAAAGGGGCTTACAAGGAAGGCTCCAATCTATATGCTGGTTTATAGCACAATTAGCAAATAAGGAAATCCTATATTCTCATCTACTCCACATAGGGGTAGCATACAAATGGGATGAGAAATGTGATCAGCCATTTAATAAGATCAAGGAGTACTTGCTCACACCACTAGTTCTCATGCCACCAATTCTAGGCAAACCATTGATCTTGTATATATCGGCAACAACAATAGCCCTTGGTGCTCTCTTAGCACAACATGATGAAAATGGGAAAGAGAGCTATTTACTACATCTATAGAACCATGGTGGGACATGAGCTGAATCACACATCCATTGAGAAGGATTGCTCAGTAGTTGTATTCACTGCACATAAATTTAGGCATTATATGTTGGCTCACCAGATAAAACTCATTGCCAAAATAGATCCTCTCAAGTATCTCCTTTCCAAAGCAATGCTTACAGGACGAATGACTAAATGGGTCATGATCCTAATAGAATATGATATTGAGTATGTAGAATGGAAAGCCATTAAAGGACAAGTAAATGCAGATCAACTAGCAGAGGTGCCGATATATTCAGAAAACCCACTAATATTAGAGTTCCCCAATGAATCCATCTTTAACATAAGCATAGTAGATCATTGGAAAGTATATTTTGATAGATCCTACACACAACATAGGCTAGGAGCTAGAGTCTTCTTCTTTACACCACAAGGAGATTGCATACCCAAGTCATATAAGCTATCTTTTCCTTGCACAAACAACATTGAAAAATATGAGGCTCTTGTCATAGGACTTAGAATAACAGTACAATGGCAGATCATGACACTCAAAGTCTATGGAGACTCGTAGCTAATAATCAACCAGGTTAATGATGACTACCAAATGAAGGATGACAAATTAACCCCATAAAAAAAATTGGTGGAAAGCCTCAAAGAATTCTTCATTGACATCATATTTGAGAAAATATCGAGAGAAAACAATAGAGTAGTGGATGTTATGGCAACAATTGGATCTCTACTAGATATCCCATGCAACGTCACTAAGCAAGAATTCCTTGTAGAGTAGCTTCTTGTACCAGCATTCGAGGTACCAGAGTTTGAATTCATGTGTGAAATCATTGGTCCTGATGATCCCTGGTATCATGAAATATACACCTACTTGAGAATAGGAGTCCTCCCCACTGATATAACCCTGAACCTTAAATGAACATTTGTCAAGAAGTAATCCCGCTTTGTTATCTTAGGAGACAACCTATACCATAGGAGTATTGAAGGAACCCTTTTACGATGCCTAAACGTTGAGGAAGCTTTGACTACTTTAACCTAGGTACACAATGACATTTGTGGGTCACATTCAAGTGGTATGACCTTAGCCAAGAAAATGTTGAGGACTAGATACTATTGGCCTACAATGGAGAGGGGAGCTCATGAATATGTCTGAAGGTTCTTACAGTGTCAACAACATGGGGATCTCATCCATGCACCAGCTCAGGAGCTCCACCCAATAATTACACCTGGGCCCTTTTCATAGTGGGGGCTTGATCTCATTGGAAAAATGACCCCCACCTCATCTAGTGGACATAAGTTCATCATCACCGCCACAAAGTACTTCACGAAGTGGTTAGAGGCCATTCCCATGACCTATATCATAGGAAAGTAGATTTCCAAGTTCATCCTGAACTACCTAATTTTCCACTACGGTGTCCCTCAAGCCATTATCTCAGATAACAGGACACCTTTCAAAAACCAAGATGTTTGATACCTATGCCAATAGTTCAATATCCAACATCGCTTTTCCACTCCATACTACTCCCAAGGAAACGACCAAGTTGAAGCTACCAACAAAACTATCTTGAAAATCCTAAAGAAAATAGTCAATGACGCTGGTCGTGACTGGCACTTACAACTAAATCTTGCCTTATGGGCCTACCGAACGAGTATTTGCACACCTATAGGTGCAACCCCTTTCTCCCTGGTCTATGGATTAGAAGCCATCCTTCCTATCGAGATCAAGCTCCAATCCTTAAGTATATCATTGCAAAATCTCATTACAGATGAAGAATATTGGGTGTCACAATTGAATGAGCTAGAACTACTGGATGAGTGGTGCATGGATGCCCTAAACCACTTGTAGGTCTATTAGAACCATCTCAAGAAGAGCTACAACAAGAAGATCAAGAGTTAGACCTTTCAAATTGGAGAGCTTGTATTGAAGGAGAATCAAAAAAATGTACCAAATCCAGATAGCAAGGGAAAGTTTCAACCCAATTGGTTGGGACCCTTCATCATCAAAACGAGCTACAAATTAGGAGCATATTAGCTATCTACACTTGAGGGAGATCCTTTATAGGATCCTATCAATAGCTCCCATCTCAAAAAAATTTATGCCTAAAATAAAAAAAAATAAAAAAAATATAAAAATCCAAAAAAAAATAGAAAAAGGATTGAAAACAATAAAGAAAAAAATCACCCTCTAGTGAAAATGTGGCACTTTGGGCAAGTACCTTGGTGAAAACCTGGAAAATAGGTGCCTCATGTAAATAAGAAATTTCCATCCACCATGATCTCTATGACTTGTTCTACATCATTCATCTATCACACTTCCATAGCTCCATCCATCACCCATCCACATCCACATCATAGCTTGATCCCGTGTTCATATCATGATCCCTCATAGTACTACTCGGCCCATAGGTCACTTTTTCTTACCTGTATCGGAGTAGTCTATCGCACCACACTGGGGGCATGTGTTGGATATTGTTGATATGTGGTTTCCATTGATGTCAACACTATTGGCATTAATGTCTTTAAGGTTGTATATGTCGAGGATATTGAGAAAATTGTAATAAAATAAGTTGCATATTGTTAGTGATGCAGTGAAGTTTAGTATGATGGCTAGCTCAGTATATTGATGATAAGAGGTTATGGATTAAATGGTTTGTTGTCGAGTATATCTAGTTTATCCACATGAATTTTTAGAGGTTCGCATGAAGATTTGATTGAGTTATAAGTATCTATGTTATGACAGTTGTTTTGTTGCTTTAGTTGGTGTTCCTGAAAGAAGATGATGTGATTCTAGTAAGTTGAATTGTTTCAGATGCTTTTGTGGTGATTCATGATGCTTGTGGATGATTCTAGATCATGCTCTATCTTTGTTGTATGTCCGCATTGATCGTTGTGCTTGTGATTGGTGATTTTCTTTTGTGAGTTCATGTTTTTCATTTTCATTACCGACAGGGTGATTGTAGCGTGTTGTGGATCTTCAAGGCATACGTTTTGAAGGGGCTTTGTCTTTGAGGATGTTGTTTTGGGTCCTTACTGTGTTGTGGTTGACATTGTTTGGTTCATATTGATAAATTGTTTATTGATTTGGGCCGACAGTTTGTACACACTTTATATTTTATTGGGCTGACATATAGTTGATGTTATTCTTGGTTGCGGATATATATGATTGATCGGTTATACCATTTGGAGGTGTGATATTTGTGCTATGTTCAAATAATGTTCTAATCTTTCCAAGGAAGAAGTAAAGTGTGAAGAAGAGTGAGCAAAAGGAAGTGTTTATGTGCTTAACTGGAACTGTAATCAAGCATTAGTAGATGTTATTTTCTCAGTTCAAAATATTCTATATGTAATCTGAATGTTTTTGTAAGACAGCGAGTCTTCCTTTGGGCAGTAAGCCTTTTTGTATTTGAGCAATGAGCTCTAGGCAGTGTGCTTGAATGCATTGTCATTCCCCATTTACAATTCTTTAGTACTTTTAATAGGGTATAATCTTGTGGACTAACCTCTACTATGGTTTTTCCCCTAATAGGGTTTCCACGTAAAAATCTTGGTTTTATGTGTATTTTTGATGTGGTGATGGTTTATGCTTTCATTTTTATTTATCAGATCTGAGAATAAGTTTAATAAGTATAATTTTTGTGACAACTGATTCACCCCCCCTCTCAGTTTTTTTCCCTTGTGTTGCCAACAACATGTTCTTATACCTACATTGGAACAAATTCGTGCATATTCTTGAAGTCTTCCTTAAAATCAAAAAAATCCAAAAACATTCAAAACATATCAAAAACCAAAAAACAAGTCAAAAAGTCAGAAAAAGTAAAAAACAGAGTCGTCTTGTCGAACTACAGGTCTTTGAGCTCTAAATGTAGGCAAGGCCATCATCGACGTGCCCCTGAGACACATTATGTCAGTCCTTTAGGAGTCTATCACAATAAATTGGCAATCCATTTGCGCATATCTAATCAATAAATGAGTTTGTGTTATTCAAACTACGGGTCTCTAAGCTCTGAACGTAGGCAAGGACATCATCGATGTACCCCTGAGACACATTAGGCCATTCCTTTTGGAGTCTATCACAATAAACTGGCAATCCATTTGTGCATATCTCATCAATAAACGAGTATGTGTCAGTCAAACTACATGGTCTCCGTGTGTATAACATAGGCAAGGCTAATCTTTGATCAACCCCTAAGGCCCCCAAGATAGGTCCTTAGGTTAGGTTCTTGGTCAAACTCTCAGAAAACACCAAAAAAAATGGAAAAATTGAAAATCAAAACATTTGTAAAACATCTTAAAAATCCCAAAACAACCTCAAAACATTTCAAAATACCAAAAACATCCATCCCATTTCACTTTCACTTGCAAATAAACATCGACTCACAAGACCTGAAATATTTCCCAACTCTATTGGAATACTACCAGTGAATTGGTTATTAGACAAATTGAGGCCTTGGAGGTTTTGAAGTCTTGCAAACTCAAGTAAAATGGGTTCACTAAGAAGATTGAAATACATATCCAACAAAGTAAGATTTCCAAGAAGAAAAAGTTGCTAAGGAACATGACCGATAAGCAGGTTTCCCTATAAAGATAACTCAATCATCACAATGCAAATCTCCAATTTGCTTGGGAATACCGCCAACCAAAGCATTCCATGAAAGATCTAAATGTTGTAAATACACATAATCAGGCAAAGCTATTTTCTTGATTCCACCACAAATTTCACTTGGAATGGTGCCACCAAGCTTATTGTTTGAAAGGACAAGGTTATTCAACATTCTCAAAATAGAGCACTGATTCATTATCTAAACTATGTTGTCTTTGAGCTTAAACGTAGGCAAGGCTAATCTTTGATCAGCCCCCGAGACACAAAACTACAAAAACATTTAAATAATCTAAAAATCCAAAAAAGAAAAGCCTCATAGCATTTCTAAAAACATCAAAAACATCCAAATATTTGAAAGAATCCATCCATCTCATTTCACTTCACCCACGATAATCAATCATCCATAATAAATCAATAATCACCTTCAACCTTTGGCAAAACAATTGGAAACAAGTATAACAAATTCAAAAGTGTGAACCCAAACGCCAAGGCCTCAAGTCTAGGATAGTAGGTAAACAAGTTGGTCAATTCTTGGTATCAATATCCCATCATCCCATTAGTCTCAAAATCATCTGATAACATCATGTCCTAGGATGCATCCTTCCTACAATGGACATCAACATTAGAATTCACCATAGTTTAGTCTTGGCTAGTGGTATGGAGAACATTGAATTGTTTGTTTACTTAATCTTTTCTTGTGATTTATTTTGTTGCACCTATTCCCATGACCTCTCAAGGATGTCT
The DNA here is from genome assembly GCA_007258455.2 of Sequoia sempervirens. Classification (NCBI taxonomy): domain Eukaryota; kingdom Viridiplantae; phylum Streptophyta; class Pinopsida; order Cupressales; family Cupressaceae; genus Sequoia; species Sequoia sempervirens. Next base: position 34,073,198 of record VDFB02281492.1, read on the forward strand.
ATCTAAAAATATTTAGAGAGAAAGGAATGGGGCATTGATCATTATCTTTTGTTTGGTGTGTTTGTTGGATGTTCTTGTAACATAATTTAGCGAATACTTGCTTTGGTAGGTGTGTATGGACGAAGTTTTAGACAACTTGTTGATTGTTTCATTGATAGGTTATGCCTTTCCGTGTTTTAGTCCAAGATGTTTGAAACTTCTGAAATGCATCCTAGTGAGGTTTTCATATGTCAAGTGTGAACAAGAAAACTCCTATCTTTTTTTTGAGTCAAAGTCCATCACACTAGATACCATGCCATCCTGGTTGTTTGTACCTTAATGCATAGTATCTATGTGTATTATCAAACATAAGGAATGTTATGCTCTTTACATCCCCAATCCTTGGATAAGAAAACCATCATCATTCATCATCATATAGATAATAAAGTCTTGATGATTCATAGACTTGTTGGGATTCTGCATCTTCTCGGACTCAAGGGTTGATCCCTCTTATTCTTCTTATTCTTATATCTTTACTAACACTTCTATCCAAGTATTAAATATTTATGACATATCATAATAGACATGAGGTTACCCATGGTTGATGACTATCTATACATCATCAAATTAGTCTACATTAAACATTTGAGCTTTCTAGTTCCCTCTGAGTTGAACTAATCCTGAATCTTTATCGTGAGAGTTTGACTTGAAAATCAGAGTTTTCACCCGATCTCTTGAGGGGGCAGTGTACCAGCATACTTCTTTCCGTTGGGGCATCCGAAAAAATTAGATTTTTTTTGAATTTTGATCTCAACAAGGTTATTCTTTGAACCAATGCAGCACACACATTGCTTCAAAGAGGGGCAAAATGTAGACATGCAAATAATCTTAATCAATATCATGCATCTAATTCCATTTCCTCTATTAATCAAAGAAAGTAATTTATTAGATTAATTCACTAAGCATGTTTAATTAAATAAATCTATTTGTTTAATTAAAATCCTCAAAATCCTCTCATTGATTAATTAAATCAATTTGTTTAATTAATACCCAAAGTCCTCTTATTTGATTAAATAAATTAAATGATTTAAATCAAATTCACTAACCCACTCAAAGTTAATTAAATTTTAAATTAATTAACTTTAATCCTCATTATCCATTCTCTAGCTTTTGACTCAACCTCAGTCAAACTCAACCCAAGACTACCCCACCCACTTGCACATGAAAATCAAAATTTCTAATTTAAAACTAATTATTTCATTTTCCCTATCAAAAACACATTATAGGGAATATTCCTTCATTGACTCCCTTTATTTTACTTTCTCATTCAAACAATTTCTCCCCCAAAAACAATTCAAGCACATGCATTTCATGCCTCTCAAACATGCATTTGGTGCCTCTCACAAACACATGCAAACTGTGATCAATCCTTACCCATTAACATTGAGACAAATGTCTCAATTCCATTGGTCCTTTTTTAATCCCACATTCTTCCTATTCTTCAATTCTTCAAACCTCTAACCTATAAATAGAGGCCTTCTCTACTTGAAATCTATCCACAGTTTTATGCATTTTCACTATACACACATTCGTCTTCATCACTTGCATCTTTCTCATCATTTTGAAAGCTTATCAAGGGTTGGGAAAGGGCTACTTTCCACATCAAAGTATCATCAATTCACTATGAGATAGAGTTTGATTCATATTTGCATATGCTTTTGTTTAGTTTCATTGTTTCTTTGGTTGCATATTTAACATGATTGAGTATTTCATAGATATTTTTAATTTGTTGTGCTTTAATTAACTAATCATGCTAATACATGTCAAGTTTTGAGCATTTGCAGATTATTACATCTACACTCTCAAAATTAGGGTCCCAAGACCCATGGAGGACAAAGACGCCCTAGGTGGCGTTTTAGTCCCAGTCCACGAATTGGGGACACACAAGAATCATTAAATTATCATTTGTCTTTTGATGATTGTCAAGATTAGTCAGAAAAAGATGTAGTTTGTTAGGCTTGTAGATGCAAAATAGGACCAATTAAGACATAAAGAAAGATAAATAAAGCAAGGTGGGCCCAAACAAGTGTGAAAATGAAAGGGTATACATTTTCCTACACTACATTTAGCCCCCACTTTAGTGAGAGGATGAACTTGCTTCAAACTCACACTAAAGTAGCCAACCAAAAAATCAAGATGGGTTCAAATGTACAAATTCTAGTAAGATAGGATGACAATAACCAAGATGGTGGCCAAGCCCCTAGGATCAAGATCTTATGACAAACCAACATAGGAACAAGAGAACACACATGCGGATGATATATGAAGCCATAACCAGATCACAAACATACACCATTAGAGAAAGAAAAAGAAAAAGAAAAATGCACTGGATCAAGCTTCAACTGGCCATCCAACGCGAAATGGATCGGGCCTAGGCTATTTTCCCAAAATAAGTTTACAAGTGGAATGTGTTGTCCACTATGTAAATAAAATGCATGCTCACAAGGGCTAGTGAAGTTAGGTGTCCACTAGGTGAGCCCCAGGAAGTCCATATCAAATTCATACCCCCATGACTATGACAAGGACAAAAATAAAAATTCACGCTCACAAGGGTTAGTGAAGCTAGTTGTTCACTAGGTGAGGCCCAAAAGGCCATATCAAATCCATACCTCCATTACTTTAATAAGGTACAAAGATACAATGCAATAAGAAAGATGGATATTTGAAAGGATTTTGCTTAGTTCATGCAAGGTATCTTCTTAGGGAGCATTGTGCCTAATGTCTCCAAGAGAGGAAAAGTCAAAGAAATATCACACTCCAGAAGGAAATCAAACCCAGTGACACCAACAGGAAAACAATGCATCGCAAGAAAAAATAAAATCACACAAGGAAACATGAGTGTCAATGTATGCCCCAACTTTAAAGCAGTTTCTAACACCATTACTGTGAGAAATTTCTTTAAAGTAGACATGAGAGCTTATTCAAAAATCCCTATTCCAAGTCATATGTTTCCGATAAGCTACATCATGAAAATGGAATGGGTTGCCCCCAAAATGCATAACTTAGTACATCACATGTGACCAACTTAAGAAATGTCAGCCACATCCCAAGCTTGGTCTTATATGTACATGAAAGGTGATCAACTAGCCAGAAGAGACAACGACAAGTGACATACAAAGACAAGGCTACCTAGCACCTTGCCTCCACTTAGTGCAGGACAAGGATGAGCCGAATAGGATGAAAGTAAGTGTCAATTAGAGGAACTAGGTGCTTCAACATAAGGAAGAGCACTGTAGTCCCTAAGATGTTGAATTTTGTTACTCAAAGCTTTACATTCACTAGTAGAATGGCCATGAACTCTATGATATGTGCAAAATGAATATGTTTGTATTAGAATATCTTTCGTGTTCTTGGAGGGATGGATATCAAACAATCTTAGAGGAGTCTCAACAAGATACTATCTTGATTAATAGAAGATGTTCCTTTGTTATGTGACAAATATATCTCTTGCTTAGCACAAGATGTCATACCTACGCAAGACACTTTAGATTGCGAGATTTTGTTCTTTCCTTTACAAAAGGGTGTAAAATCTAAAAATTTAAATCTTTAGTGTTTTGCATGATGAAATTGACATTAAGTGAAGATTTATTTATTTGTTTTGTTTCATGAAAAGAATAACCATCAAGACCACTAGTGTCTATCAGCTCATGATGCACTACTGTTAAAGTTGGCTTAGAAGGATGTTTTGTGGTAGTGTTGATATTAAGTGAAGGTTTGTTTGATGGATTGATTTCTATGAAAGGACAATAACCAAGACCATGAGTTGTTTCTTGCATATTAGGCTCTATAGGGACATGTATACCTTTTTCTCGAGCACCACATCCTTTTCCATTGTATCCAAGTTGTTCCAGAAGTTCGTAACCTTTTCCATAAATCTTTTTCATTTCTTTAGGATTCAGAGGTTGTTGATAGTCAGTTTCGTCAAATTTGGTTGTGTATGTTGTATTTTCCTTTGAAGTGGTTGAGGTGGATGCTTTCGAAGGGTCTTCCGAATTTTGTGTTGACATCATTTCTTTTTCTTTTCCCTTGTTAGAGTTTTTGGTTATGATCTTGTATTCACCTATGAATGTTGGTGTGAAATCTAAGGAACCCCACTCATCTTCTAATAGCTTCGTGACTTCTTCAATGTATTTTTCTTTATCTTTTTGTTGCACGGGTTCTAGTTGTGTGGTTGGTGTTAATGTTGAAAGGATTTTCCTTGTTTTTCTTGAGTTGTAAAACATTGTAAGGCTCATTATTAGTGCCCAATATGTACACTTTGTTGTTGTAGACATACTTCATTTTACGATGAAGGGTAGAAGTCACTGCATGCATCTCATGAATCCATGACCTTCCTAAAAGAATATTATATGAAAGATCATCAGGCATAACATGGATCGGGGTTTGTAATGTGGCATTTCTAGCTTTAATAGGTAAAGTGATTACACCAAGCGGTTGTTTTCGCATGTTATCAAAGCCATTAATAGATAAATAGACGGGTTGGATTTTTGATTTATCAACACCAAGCTTATCCAAAAGGTTTATACTACACACATTTAAGGTTAAGCCATTGTCAACGAGGGTTCACTTTATCCCTACGCTATTGTATTGAGCTATGATAATGAAAGCATCATATTATTTTTGCACTTCCAAAGGAGGCACTTTGGTGGAAAAAAATGTCGTTCACGATTGTATCCTCTTTTACTAAAGCCTTCTTAAAATTAGGGGAGGTGTTGAGAGATGGATTTGAGATAAGCCAAGTGGTAGAAATGATCTCATCTTCTTGTTTTCTAATATTTTCCAAAGGGGGAGGAGGATAGGGACAATCATGATTCTCAATGCTTGTATCTTCTTTCACCAAGATACCTTCATCACTAATAGGAGAGGTATCAGGTGAAGAGCAAGTATGATTGTTATGATTGTCTACACTACCATCCTCACCAATGGGCAATGTAATATTAAGGATTGTGTCAATGGTTTGATCCGCTTACTCTAAGATGTTCTCATAACTATGAAAGACAGTAGAAGGATGACTAACATGTTTCTTAATGACCTCATTGTTGTACTCTAAATTGAACTCATAAGAGGGGATGTTGTACTTATGCAATCCAAACCATATCAAATCTACATTGGTTGAAATAAAACATGTTATCATGGAAAAGTAAAGAAAGTGCAATGCAATGACCTAAAGTGAAATGTTTAAATGTAGTTTTCATATTTGGAATGAGGCAATTTATTGATTGTACTGTGCAACAACCTAAAAGATGAAATGTTGTAAATGCACATTTAGAATTGAGCAATGCATGAAATAAACCAATTTAAGCTAGATTGAGTAAAATGCATGAAATGAAAAATCAACCCACTGAAACAAATAACCAATGGCAACAAGCAAAAGCACAAAAAATCTTTGTTTAACCCTGAATACTACAATCTGAAACTCCATAGGGACTAAGATGCCAGCAAGGGAATATTGGTCCTACTAAAGGAATTTGGAGGGTCCAAAAAGTGGAACAGAAAGCACACAACTCAGACACGGTTCTGAGCCAAAAACCCACAGAGGGAATAAGATGCTAGTAAGGGCGTTTTAGTCCCAGTAGGGGTTTTTTCCAAAAAAAACAACAAAATTTGAGTTGATAACAGTGTTCCTAGGTTGCCTACCCAGGGACCTGATGTTGAGAAACATAAAATTGGGCAAATGAAAGCAAGAAAAAGCAACTAATGACAAGCAATTGGATGCAAAGTTGAATGCAATTTTTTTAATTTTGAATGCAATAACAATGTTCCTAGATGCAATTAGGATGATTAACAATGCACTTTTTAGTTTTTCAATGAGATAAGATGATGCAAGAAAGTTAAAATGCAACCTATATGCACTTTCACTAATGCAAATGTGAGAAACCATAGATGCACTTTCACTAATGCAAGATGCAACACAAGAATGAATGCAACCTAGATCTAGGACTTTAATGGACTCCAAATCATAAAATGAATGTTACAAAAAAGTCGGGTTCACCAAAATGAACCATTGAAAAATGGGGTAGGGGAAATGCCCACCTATTTTTCTAGGTCATTTAATAATGTCCTAAGAACCCTAATTGGATTGACTATCAACCTCACAAGGTGAGTCAATTCTCAATTAGGAGGACCTAGGAAAGGGGTTCTTTCAACTTTTAGGGGTTCACCACCAAGCAAATGCTTGGAAAAGACAAATAAGCATTCAACCTACAAAACCTAATAATGCAAGCTAAATGAACGATGCAAATGATGAAATTATGCAACAAGATAGGATGTGTGTGTACTTGGGAAGTTTGGAGATGTGATGAGGATTCCAGAAATGCAAAGAAGTTGTTCAAATATGCCAGGGAGGACAAAGACGCCTTTACTACTGTCTTAGTCCTGCTGTTGTTTTTTGGTGCAGATGCCCAAAATCTTTAGATCTCGGAACATAATCTCAAAGAATCTTTGAAAATACCCTTGGGAGGACTAAGATGCCCTAAGTGGCATATTAATCACATTCTAAATTTTTTAAATTTTTGAATGTGATCCTAAGCTCCAAGGTCTGCACTTGCTTCTTCTCAGATCTCAAGTTTTGAACTTCCAGATTTTACCTATAGGTGAGTTTCCATGAAGATGACAACTTTGTAATGCAACTTTGCAACTTTGCAATCTTGCACTCCAAATGATCTTCAAGTCTTCAACCTAAATTTGCAATCACAAGAATGCAAGAGAGGGAAAAACTTGTTAATGTGAAATGAAATAATGGAGGGAAATGATGAATGGACAACATGCAATGTTACAACTCACCAAACCCTTGTTCTAAAGTCTGAAAACTTGTGTGAAGTGGCTAGCTTGAATGTAGATTTTGAATCAATGGAATGCTTTGATAGATCTTGCTTGAATTGCTTGCTTGAATCAAAACCCTACATCACAGATTTTAGCACAAAAACACACATGATGCAAGAATCTCCTTTTATATGATGCTTGAATCTTGGTGATGGCTCCAAAATGCTTGAAGAACTACTCTTGAATGCTCTTGAGTGAATACTTGAATGCTTAGATTGATGGATATGAAAAATGAGTGAGGGAACCTTTTATTTATACTTATCTATGCTTAATATTTTGAAATTACACCACAACAAGCCAACATATGAAATCATTAATTAAAGGAGGCTAAATCTTGCCAAGATTTGAAATTGAATTCCGAAAATACCTCAAGGAGGACTAAGACACCCTAGGTGGCGTCTTAGTCCCAAGGCATGAAACTTGGGGCACAAACTCCAAAAAGGGGCCTATTTAAGTGCTCTCAAAATCAGGGTCCCAAGACCCATGGAGGACAAAGATGCCCTAGGTGGCATTTTAGTCCTAGTCCATGAATTAGGGACACAAACAAAATCATTAAATTATCATTTATCTTTTGATGATTGTCGGGATTAGCCATAAAAAGATGTAGTTTGTTAGGCTTGTAGATGCAAAATAGGACCAATTAAGACATAAAGAAGGATAAATAAAGAAAGATGCGCCCAAACAAGTGTAAAAATGCAAGAGTATGCATTTTCCTCCACTACAAATGTTTATAATATGTTATTGATTTAAATGATTAAATAGATTTATGTATGAAAATGACTGATTATGATTTATGCTATGGATAAATGATTGATTATGCAAATGATTATGGATTGTGAGGACAAATTTTGAGTGTGTACAATTATGATTTAGATTGTTTAAATAGAATATATAAGTCTAGAGTATGAAATATCAACTTTATTGCTTGAGTGGCCTTTGAATTAGAATTTATGTTGATTACTAATGACTATGAATTCTTTTAGATCTCTCTCTCAAGGTTAAGTTAGGTAAATATTATAATATAATTATTTTAGTTGAATAAGTTGTGGTTATAGTAGTTATATAGTTGATTGTCTGAATTTATCTAAGTGATTAGTTTGATAGGGTGTGATAGTAAAATAATCATTAAATACCAATTGAGTTTAAGATGATTTATTTAAAAGTAAAATTCTTAAGCATTGGGTATTAGACACTCAATAAAAAAAGCTAGTAACCTTTTAGAATATGAAAATTGAAGATGCATTCTAGGTAAACAAGAAATCATATCAAATTAAGCTTCACACCAAACACCTCTTTAGGTGTTTGCAAGTAGATGATTCTTTAGGTTTCCATCTTTGTTTCACCGAATAGGCTGATAGATGATGAAAAAATATCTAGGGAAATAAGACCCTAGAAAGGCTTGTGTACCAACTCATTAAGAAGCATAAACTTGGTTTCAAATATAACTACATATTTCATACATTTGGTTCTCTAGAATCTTAATCATGGGATACATGGTATGTAGGAAATCTAGGAAATGAAGGATGTTTCTAGCACTTAGATACATAGGATATTGTGAGGTTTTATGACCTATTTCATAAAGATAAACTCTATATATAATTGGTATTAGTAAAATATGATAGTCATTGATACTGAGAAAAAACCTTGGAGTAGATTGGTCTTGTACTTGGTTGCTTGCATGAAACTCACAAAAGGGTAGAAGATATTATAGAAATTTTTAAAAAACTCAATGTTCTTGTACTCGATTGGTTTCTTAAAACCTAAGGAAGGGTACAAGATCTTTTGTGACTTATAAAAAACCTCAATGTAGTATCTTGGACATGATGCGATTTTTCCACAAGCGACTCAGGACCTAGTTGGTCTTGAGGAGTCAAAGTCTTTGGCTAGAGAATATTTAATTATCATTCATGTCCTAATAGGTTTGTATGGTTGTTTTTAAGTGCCTACCCATATCGGGTGGATACATGGTCTGAATCAATCACGTTATCCCAATGGGTAGAAGAGCTCAAATTGTCTATGGTTAATTCTTGGGCATTCAGTTGAGACTATCGAATATTAAATAAGTTACAAATAATTATTCTTCTTTCTTGTGTATAATCATTAGAAAAAAAAATTATTTAATCAAATGGTTGTTGAACCAAGCCTATTATGTTTGGATAAATGCCATCCTATTTAGGTAGATGTTTGTTCTATGTGATTGAAGGTAAATTTTTGATATAAAAAAATTGGATAAAAATTTGTGGTTCAATCAAAGTGATCTTTACAATATGCCACTTTAAAATTATTGCATAAATTAAAGGTATGCAATTAATTTTAAGGTATAAAAGGGGAATGTAAACATAATCCCTAAGAAAAATATATTTAATCATACCCCCCTAGATTCACTAATATAACAACCATAAGGATATGAAAAATAATAGGATGTTGCAAAAAGAGAATATGGTACATATGATATTGTGTACAAGAGATGACATAGGTAGAATCAAAGACAATGTCACATATGTGTCAACAACATTATAAGAAGACACATTGGGATTATTATTCCTTGGGGTTAGTGCATATTGAGAAATAAACAATCATATGATATTGGAGAAATTATCATCATTCCCCAAGGTACATAAAACTATAATCATAGAGGAACAAAGTACATAAAAATAATATTGAAAAATATGTAAAGGCTCCAACTTAGATCAACATTATTCTATTTATAAATAATAGAAGTTTTTGCATAATCCATATGGAGATAAAAAATAAAAAATAGAAAACACACATCCAGGTGTCTTTTCTAAAAAAAAATTGTCAACATGAAAGAGACCTAAATGTCCCCATACTTGACATAATGTCCCAAATAAGTTTTAGGATAAAATATAATATATATAGGAAGAATTATAGGTACAAGTAGATGAATGCTACAACATTGTGTTCATCTTGCATTCATTTACTAACGAGAGTAGTGTGGATCCTCCAAGGGGAACTAACATACACAAACATTCACATGCACATGAGAGTACACATAATAAAGCACAAAAGACACGTATGTCCTCTAAAAAATATACACATGCATATATACAAATGAGATAAAGATATAGTCATATTCATCAAACTTCTCATCTAGCAAGTAATCCTCATCCCAATCATGGTCATATGGGACTTGAGAGTAGTGGACCTGCTACAAGAGTCAACAAAGGAGATATTATAGTAGCATCAAAAGAAGTAGCAAGAGGACATTTTGTAGATGTGAGAGGACCATTAACTTAATATTTTTTTTAAAAGGAACAATGATTAGTGAATGAGTGAATATTGCTAATAACATGGGAATATCATTAACTAAATCAAAGAGGTACCTCATTTAAATGGTTTGTAGTCAAGTGGAGAATATACATTAATCTATAATCCTTTATGATTCCAATAGATATCAGGGGTCCAGGAACAAGATGTTGTTGAAAGGAGCAATTACAACTAGAGAGATAGTATATGTAGAATAAATCAAAGAAGGAGGTGAAGGCATTAGTTTAGACTTGGGCTAATGGTGGGGTTGAGTAGGGCAGTGTTTGAATTTATGTTTTCTTAGTAGTCAAGATGGTAGGATAATATCTAATACAAATGGTTTTACGATGTCAATAAATTATTTATGGTGGGACAAGGGATGAAATTATGGAACTAGAAATCACATGAAAATTAGGTAAGTTATGGGTTTGGGGTGAGGAGGAATATCAAGATTCTATGGAATAATATGAGGAAGGGAATAATAGATCATAAAAACCTCAATTATTTTAAATTTGTTATCATTTTCTTTGTCTTGAGGATTTTTAGGAGGTGGTTCAAGAGTATACTAGGTGTGCATAGGTTGGGTAGAGGTAGATTGGCAAGCAAGTGGGGTCGATCTAGGTTGGGTAGTAAGTTAGGTGCAATACTAAGGAATTCTAAGAGGTATCCTACGCGTATTTTTAGAAGTGGATGGGGAAGGTTCTTGCACTTTTTATTTTTCTCTATCATAGATGGGTGTAGTAGGTGAACATGAAGTTAGTGGGGAATGTGAAGTAGTAGCAGGTGGGAAATATTATGGGAAAGATAGAGGCATAGATGGTGGGGTAGGTGATGTAATGGAAGGAGGTTTTGAGGTGAAGAGAATGATTTTCTTGGAAGCATAAAAATGGAAAATCTGAGAGAGTATCAATATAAGTTTGAGGTAGACTAGATAGGGTTGGGAAAAAATAATTTAAGAAGTGTCTCAAAGTAGAAATTGATTGGTATGGGTTATGAGGGATGGTGAAGATACAAGCATCATGAGAAAATTTAAGATAGTGGTAGATGATAAAAGGGACATCCCACATCACATATCTAAGGATGGCTCAAGCAAATATGGTAGCTATCTAAGATAGAGATGAAATGTAAATACATTTATGTATTTAGATACTAAGGGAGAGGAGCCAATCATGGGCATGTGACATATGGTGGGTATAAAATATGACAATTTGGGACCCAATTTTGGGTAATAAAAGAGTCAATAAATTTACACTTAATATCCAGCTGCAAAACACTTTAATTCATAAAGTTCACAAATTGACCAATCATGTGATGCCACATCAGCGTACCAATAATACATGACTTAGTGACCCACTATTGGTCAATGACACATTTTGGCTCTTTTTTTGTGGTTTTTGAAAAACAGTCTAGAAACATTGAAAAATGTGCGCAAATTTTGCCAAAAAGGGGGGAGGCAGGGGGCAGGAGGGGCGGGGTGCCAACAGGACTGTGAAGGGACACGTGTGAAAAAATCAGTCGACTTGAATGCTGCTGACATAGACCCCTTGCTCAACATCACCCTACCCACCACCGGCTCCTCTCCCTTACCTTAATTCGAAGGTTGATGGATGCAAGAGTAGGTATGGAAGTTCTATTATATATAATGTGAGGAAACATAACCCTCCCCACTCGCAAAATATAATGTGAGGTATCCTATTACAAAGCTATTTGTAACGGCGAAATTTGAAGAGTACTAGGCCTAAGCACTTTTAAAGCATTATAGGCGGTCTCGTGTGGCTTTTGTATACATAAATTAATCTTGGGCCCCCCATAAACTCAATGCTAAACCTTCGTACCGAAGTTTGTTTCGGGGAAACGTGATGCTGGAAGACATGTGGTATCCGCTTGTACAGCTCGGCGCCTTCTTCATTTGAGTATCTAAAATATGCACGGCATTCCTATTCTATTCACGCTTTTCACAACACTAATATAGAAATATCTCGAATCATTGGTCCATATATTATTGTCAACAATAGCACTATAGGTTTAGTGAGTAGAACCTTAAGACTTGGTTTATTTCTCTTTAATTATCATATTGTAAACACCCAATTGGATGTCTAAAGATGGAGACTTTCCCTCTCACAAGAATCTTCACTTATTTGGTCATATTTTGTTGATGGTTCTACCTTTGTTCTTATGATAATTTTTTTTTTTTTTAAGATTTGAGAATTATTCTTGTCTTTAGAATGGTTGAGTTGCAATTTTGGTATCAAACAAAATTCATAATCATAAACTAAATAGTTCATGTGTCATTTAGTTTCTCATAAAATTATATGATAGTCCTGACTTCTTAACTTAACATGGTTCCAATGGCTATGCCACTTGCATCACAACACACCTAAAAAAAGTTAAAATTTAGTACCAACAATGACTAATGCATCACCTTCTTATTGAGCTATTAGAATCCATGTTTAAAATCATTCTTATTCTAAGGAAAAAAAAGGTTGATAGGTTGATTTTTAACACAAGATCTCAAGCTTGTATCAATAATTGAATAAGACTAAGATCTAGAAAATAGTACTATTTAACAAAGAATGTGAGTAATTTTTGTTAACTTGTATTTTTTCCTAATTAAGCTACATCTATCCTTTAAAAAAGTACTAAGAGGGAAATGGAGATAGAATATTGTGGAAACAAAGAAATAAAATATGAAAATAAACTAAAGAAGAACGAATCTAGATGAGATAGGATTCTAGGAGATATTCATTTTAGATACTAGCATGCCAACATTGTTGTCCTCTAATTACACTGTCATGCTATAGTCACATTCTCATCCAAAAGAAATAGAAGATTCGAGGAGCTATATAGATGCCAAATTTCTTATACATGAAGAGGATGAACACTCACAAAACACAGCACAAAAATATCTAGAAAAATATGGAATAATAGTAAATATTTTTTAAATTAGACTTAACTTAAATGGAATATCAAATTGACAAAGAAAGGTTTAAAAAAATGTTGATAGTGGGTGTTTTCTTTTGCATATTTGAGTGTGGATATATGTGTCACAACCTTCTTTTAATGAATTACTATTTATTTTAATTCAATAATTATGATGGTTGATTTGTCTGAAAATAATAATAATAAAACAATAATATTTTAATTCTTTTAATAAATATGTATAGAAATAAAAATAAAAGATTACAAATAATAAAAGTATTTTATAGTTTTTATAAATATTCCAATTTAATAGTCTATCTCCACCATCAATAAATTAGTTATCTAATTGTAATAACAATTGTGGAATAACAGTTACAAGATTTAATGAAAGTGAAACATGGAAAAAGAGAAACCCTAGGATTGACTTACAACCTCAAAGGTGAGTCAACCTGCCCTTGATGAAATCTGAAATGGACTTGAGGATGGCATGCAATGATTTGACTAGCCTAGTGATGCAAATAACTATATGGATGCAAAACAATAGATCTGGAAAGTCAGAAAAATTTAGACTCCATAAATGGATTGAGCAGAGTACTGTGCACTTGTGGTATAAATTTGAGCTTGATTTTGGAGGACGTTGCTACCAAGGGCGATAGTGTCCTTGTTGCTGAAATTTAGATATATTTTTGTAGTTTTTAAGAGCCAAATCAAAGCTTCCATGCCCCACTTGTTGCATTGTCGAATCTTCATCGATTGTCGAGATAAGTAAGTTTTTGTATGTTGTCAAGATGTAGGGTTTGAATGCAATAATGAAAATTTGACCTTCAAACTTCTCCCAATCTTCTTCAAATTTGAAACCTACACATTCAAAGAGAGAAGGGTTGTGCCATTTAGGGGCTTGCCTTAGTCAAACCTCGTGTTAGTGTTTCCACTTCCACAATGGCAATGTCAATGATAGATAGCTTATCCTTTTGAGGGATAAGGATAAATGATAAAATTAATGATGAATCAACAATGTATTGCAACTCACCACTCATCAATATCTTCCTTGAAGGACTAAAGTCATGCACATCTCCTCAAGGTTTGAATTTTGCTTGCTTGATTTGCTTGAAGACCTACAAGGGTTAGATCTCACAAATAATATGAAAGCATAAACATGAATAAACTCACATACACTTTGGCATGATGCTTTGATGTTGAATTGCTACCATAAATCTTTGAAATTCTGCTCTTAACTTGCTTGAATATGCTCTTGACAATAATTTTTCCAATAATTTCCTAGATCATTTCAAATGATGCAATAATTAGGTATCTATATGCAATTATTTTAATTTCTCAAAAATAAATCCTGATAGTCAACTTTAGACATTTGAAATTCAAATAATAAAATGTTGACACTAACATATTTGATTTTGGAAGCAAAAGAGGGGGACTAAGTTGCCCTAGGTGACTATGTCCGAGCCCTATTTTTTGAGAATTAAGGTATTGGAGACAAAGTATTAAGTAAATGCATTTTTTTTCCACTTGCAATTTGTTGGTAAATATTAAAATGGGCCACAAAATGCATAATTTAGGAAATTAGGTGTTCAATTAGGTCCAATTACTTAAGGGGGAGCAAAACATAGTGTGAAATTGTCAAGGGTGACAATTTCACACTATGTTTAACCCCCACTTTAGTGAGAGTATGAACTTATGCTCAGACTCACACTAAAGTAGAAAAATATGTCAAGAGGGGTCTCAGTGTCCAAATTTTGAAGAGATAGGATGACTACAAATCTAGTGGGGGTACGCAAGCCACAAAGATTCAAGATCCCATGACAAGACAACATAAGCACAAAGGAACACACATGTATGTAATACAACACAAAAACATACACAAACATACATGAAAAAAACATGAGGCATACACAATGAAAACACACTATCTAACATGACAACAAAATGAACACAAACATAATGCAAACATGAAGAAAACACATAAAAGACACACAACACAACATGAGATTAGTACTAAAGGGATTCGAGTCAGTAAGGTAAAGAGACCTCAATCTTAAATTGTCCCAAATACCAAACATCATTCATCAAATGAATGTTAGACAAAATAATGCTCCCATGAGGACTAGCAAGCTACATTATACCACATTGCGCATGAGCTACATGGACCTATTGGCTAGCAAGCTACATTATGCTAGGTTTCCATGTAATGCAATGGGTTCCATGAGGCTAGCAAGTTGCATTATGCTAGGACACTCATGAAAAACATAGCTCTATTGTCAAGCAAGTTGTGTTATGCTTGACGACCATGTTAAAGGGGGCTCCCATGAACAAACAAGTTGTGTTATGCTGAATCCATGGACCAATTTGCCAAAAATTTAACGTCTAAGGAGAGAAACCAACCTCTTCTACAAAGGTGTATAAATGTCTAAGAGACGGCAACAAAATCACCTAATAAAGTGCATAAACGTCTAAGAAGATGCTGATAAAATTTCCTAAGAAGGCACATAAATGTTTAAGAAGACGACAAAAAACTCACCTAAGAAGGCACATAAATGTCTAATAAGACAAACAAGAAAAGGCCAAAACCTCAAGGGGTGTTATAAACAACACCACCACAAAAGATTCTTTATAAAAATAACAAAGGGACATTGTGCAATACATGAAGGGTCACACCTTAGGGAATATCACACATGAAATCACCACTAAGAGTGGACAAGTCATGGAATAAAAATATCACACTTTAGGGAATACTAGCCATAGTATTGCCACTAAAGGGAACATCATATGCCAAGAAAATTTGCACCATTAGGGGACATCAATCCAAATATCACCACAAAGAAGACATTAGCATAGATTGAGAAGGCCATACTTTAATTGAAAAGGTCACACTTTATAGCAGATGTATGCTATCATCACTAAAAAGGGACCATTTCTTATGTAAACAATGAGTGGGGAACTATATGCCCCCCTCATAATGTTAGTGTATGTGCTACACTAACATTTTAAGGAGATGCTGAGGGATCCCTTGGTAGAAGGAATGCACCTAACACAAGGCTAGCTAACCCCTTGGCTCCCAAGTGTAGGGACAAAGGTGAGCCAAGAGTGGATGGTGACATGCTTCTCCTTGCAAAATGAAATATGATTGCATAAAACTTAATTTATATCCCCATGCATGGTAGTGAGTATTGTGTGATACTACAACTACCACATGACAAGGAGAAAAGTAGATGTGTATTAATCAAATGTATCATTTTTAGGATGAACTAAATTTAAAGTTGTGTTGGGAGGTTCTTGCATGATGACAATGGCATTAAGTGAAGGTCTTTTTCAAGCTTTCATTATTCTTGAAGGACAATAACCAAGACCTCTTTTTGTTTCTTGCTTGTTGAGCTCTACTAGGGCATGAATAACTTGTTCTTTTACACCACATCCTTTTCCATTATAGCCAAATTATTTAAAAATTTGATAACCTCTTCTATAAATGGCTTCCATTTATTTTGAGGAAGGTGGTTTCTCATAATTAGTTTCATGTCAGGTTCACCAAAATGAAACATGGAAAATGAAAAACCCTAGGGTTTAGGCACTTTTCCTAATGTTTCATTTAATATTTGGGGGTAGTAAGGGTTTGATAGATTTGGAAAAGATATAGGATTAACTTACAACCTCAGAGGTGAGTCAACCTTCCCTTGACCAAATATGAAATGGACTTAAGGATGACATGCAATGATTTGACTAGCCTAGTGATCCAAGTGACTATACTGATGCAAAACAACAGTTCTAGAAAGTCACAAGAAAATTTAGACTTCAGAAATGGATTAAGCAAAGTACTGTGCACCTATGGTATAAAATTCAGCCTAATTTTGGAGGATGTTGCTACCAAGAGTGACAATGTCCTTGTTGATGAAATTCAGATCTATTTTGGCAATCCTTAGGAGCTAGATCAAAGCTTCCATTTCCCACTTGTTGCACTATTAGATCTTCATTGATTTTTGAGATAAGGGAGTTTTCATATGTTGGAAAGATGTAGGGATTGAATGCAACAATGGAAAATTGAACTTCAAACTTTAGATCTATTTTTGTATTCCCTGAGAGCCAAATCAAAGCTTCCATTTCCCACTTGTCACACTGTCGAATCTTCATCGATTTTCGAGATAAGTGAGTTTTTGTATATTTTCAAGATGTAGGGTTTGAATGCAATAATGAAAAATTGACCTTCTAAATTATCCCAACCTTCTTCAAATTTGAAACCTACACATTCAAAGAGAGAAGGGTTGTGCCATTTAGGGGCTTGCCTTAGTCAAACCCCGTGTTAGTGTTTCCACTTCCACAATGGTAATGTCAATGATAGAGAGCCTATCCTTTTGAGGGATAAGGATAAATGATAAAATGAATGATGAATAAAAAATGGATTGTAACTCACCACTAATCAAAGGCTTCCTTGAAGGATTGAAGTCATGCACATCTCCTCGATGCTTGAATGTTGCTTGCTTGATTTTCTTGAAGATCTAAAAGTATTAGATATCACAAACAATATGAAAACATAAACATGAACAAAATCACATACAATTTGACATGATATTTTGATGCTGAATTGCTACCATAAATTTCTAAAATTCAGCTCTTGACTTGCTTGAATATGCTCTTGACAATATTTTTTCCAATAATTTCCTACATCATTTCAAATGATGCAATAACTAGGTATTCTTATGCAATTATTCTAATTTCCCAAAAAAATAAATCCCAATAGTCGACTTTAGACATTTGAAATTCAAATAATAAAATGGTGACACCGAAATATTTGATTTTGGAGGAAAAATAGAGGGCTAATCACCCTAGGTGACTGTGTCCCAACCCTATTTTTCAGGAATTAAGGTGTCAGGACAAAGTATTAAGTAAATACATTTTTTTCGCTTGTAATTTGTTAGTAAATGTTAAAATGGGCCACAAAATGTATAATTTAGGAAATGAGGTGTTCAATTAGGTCTAATTACTTAAGTGGGAGCAAAATATAGTGGGAAAATGTCAAGGGTGACAATTTATGACCCTACAAAAAGATTCATTAAAGAAGAAGAAATAAATAGAATTGCATGTCAAGTAATAGAGTATTCATCTTTATTTTGATGATATTGGGAGGTTCACTACCCTAGGGTGTTGAAGTATCCATGGGAAAAAGCACTTTTTCATATGCCATATTTTTTTTGGCAATACTTTAGAGTTGTAAGGATGGATCTATGAAATATCTATCAGTTGTGGATGAGAAATATCAATAGCCAAGTACATTGTGGGTTATAGTTAACCCTTGATTATTTACTCATTTTCATAGCTTCCTTAGTTGTTGATTATGGTTTTGTCAGTTTCCATTTTACCCATATCAAATGCACATGGCCCAACATGTTTATCAAGCTTGGAAACGAAATAACAATAAGAAGACAACACTATAAAGGGAATAAGACATCATGCAAGGAGGTGAGTTAAAATGATAAGGGGGAGGTGGAAAATCAAGGAGAAGGAAAGGATAAATTCATAAAGAAATTGTAGGTATGCACCCGTATAGTTTTCATTCCTTTCATGCATTTTCATGTAGGGATGTAATTGGATTTTCTATTGTGTATTGAATTGATTGTATCTAATCCACATTCTGATAATACATCAATTGTATCATACTTTAAATTTTACTGATTGGTTGTGGTGAACTTTATTGCTTGGGTTGTATTAATAATGAATTTTTGTGATTCATTTAGAGATGTAACTATGAAGAAGGACTCTATGAAAATATTCTCATCATTGTCATACTTTCTTGCTCAACATCATTAAGAGATAATTTACACATTTTTCTTTCAAAGTACTCCTAATGGTGGAGGCAAGAAATATGTTGTCATAGATTTAAAATTTGGTTTTACTCCCACCCAATCACTTTTTCTTTAAAGTTTCTAAGGCATTTTCAACAAATCTATTTTGACCATATCTTGCAATAATGGCATTCCATTAGATCCTATTTCATTGAGATATGCTTTCAAACAATTCGTGTGTCTTGTTTGTTCTTCCACATCTTGCATGTATATCTTCCAGGGTGTTTGTAATCCTTTTTTGATGGGTGTCCATATGTATACAAAAGATCCCATTTTTGTGCAAGAAATGATGGTAGGTAAGGTAGTGGAATTTGGTTTTACATCAAATAATTGCATTTTATTGGAATTTTCTAAATCATTTTGAACAAATTAATTTTTTATATATCATATAATCATTACATTCCATGAGGCCACATCACTTTCAATAATTCTAACAAATAGTTAGTGGGCCTATTCTATATTTGCATATTTTGATTTTTCATTAAAGTTTCTATAGCCTTTAGTTGAGAGTGGTTCTTATTGATCAATGATAAAAAAAAATTCTATGTAGTGATGGAGCCTCTTCTCTCTGGGAGTCACAACATTCCTTGCATTGGAAATCACATTTACTTGGGATGTTACAATATTAACTATTTCTGATTGAACTTATATATATTTAAAAAGGATCTGAAATGTCACTTGTTTGAATTAAAATGTTTGCAACCCAATGATAAGGATGGCACCGTAAAATGAAATCAAACTCAATTATTTGAAGTCGAAGATAATTGTGTTTGAACCACTCCAGTGTTTTGAGATGGATACATTCTTCTATTCAACAAAGGTTAGTCTCTTTTTGAGTTGGTAGAATGTCAAGTCGACAATAACTTCTTGGACCTGATGACAACCTAAGCGCTTATTATCTAGAGTCTTGAACCTAACATTTGGAAATTTTGAAGTTGGCTCAAAATTATTTTTGGGTAAATCCTATCATGATATTTGTTGTCTCAGTTTTTGTCACCCCCTTTTTAAGTCTTGTCCATTTTAGAAAAGTTTTGATTTTGGCTGTCGACTTCTAATGTGGTTTCTAGAACCCCATTGGGTTCCATTGTGGTTGTCATAACCATGGGTTATCCCACCATTTTCATGTTAAAGACTTATCATTTCCCATTTTAACAGTTCTCTTGTAGGTTTCGAGAACCATGTTGGGACCTAAAAGAGTTTTCACAACTTAGCTAAAAGCTAACATTAAATAAAATAGTTTGTGTGCTTAAACAAAATTGGTTAAATTGCAAATGTTTCAAAACTTCATCAAGGTTTTGAAACCTTTGTCAGGATCCAATAAAGTTTCATAAACCTCATTGTTCTCTGATTGGATACTCTCGTTCAAGCTTTGAGCTCACAAAAATTGAAAATTTGGCTTCAAACTTAAGTTTTTTAAAGTTTTGAGCAATCTAAAAGAAAAGAAAAAAACATTTTGAAACTTTGTATAGGTTTTGAAACCTTTGTCAGAACTCGAAAAAGGTTTCAACAACCTCAATTAATACTGACATAATTCATTTTACAAGAATTACATTCTTCGAAGAGAATTTTTAACAAAGACTTTCAGGTGGTGATAGAGGTTTCAAAACCTCTATCGAAACCTGACAAGGTTCTCAAAACCATCGATTTCTCTAACACTGTGTCATAGCCATTCATTTTCATTTTTTCAAAGATAGGGGCAGCAAGTGTCAGATGATAAGACATTGCACACACCAAAATTAAGGTGCTCCATTAATGTCCACCCACTATGTCAGAATATTAGTTATGGGCACTTATAATGGGATTCAGTCAGTAAAGGAAATCATTTTAATAAGAATTCAAGAGAAAATTGTAGATTATGAAAGAGTAGAATTGCAGGAGACCTACAAGTAGTGGTGTTGGGATAATTCAATCTTAACATAGAGGTATAGTGAAATTCTCCTTATCCTAGTATGTCATAAAGTGATATAAGAAGAATACCCACAAATTTGGAAACAAAAGCACTATTTTAATAGCTCATACATTTTGTTGAACTATTTATTGAACATGACTCATGGCCATTTTTATTCAATTGTGTTCATCATGAAGTACAAGTACTTGGGATATGAACATTTGTTTGGTTTGCCGATTACATTACCAAAAATTAAGGATACCAGACTAGGGAACATAAATTTAAACAAATTTTGGGAAAGAATTGGGAAGGAAGACAAATCCCCAATTACCCAATGACTAATTGAAAGTGGGTTGTTGCAAGCTACAAAATTTCTTGTGGTGATGCAATGCACAAACTTAGTCATAGAATGTATTAGCCATTATGATTCCAATACAAGGGAAATAAGGACAATTTTTTTTGACTAGTTGTCAAGATTAACATGGATAATTTTGCCTCATGTTTTCACTTGCTAGAAAGAGAGGAATATACAAACCAATTTTGTTCTTTCCCATCAACATTTTTAAGAAAATAAGGGATAATATAAAAATGTTATTGCTCAAGAATGGTTTGCTGCCTGATAGAAGGGAAAATCTTAGTTACCTAAAAAGTTACATAGGACCCATTTTGTGGATGAAATATTTGATATGATAGTTCTCTTGCACATGCTAAGGGGTAATGAAAAGGCTCATGATTTTGAAGACTAGATGTAATTCTTTATCCGGATACTTATCCATAGCGAACAATATTTTGATTTGGCTCAACTCATTTGCAATCAAATTCATTCAATGATCATTTGGTTTTCCCTCAACCAATCATTCTCTGTCTTCCTATTTGTTCTATGCTATCGCATGTACTAGACCTTGGCTAGGTTTGAGACTAGTGGAGGTACATGATGAAGATATCCAAGTGTATGATTATTATAACCAACTCCAATTGGAAAGGAGTTTCAAGCATTTTTAAGGGTGACACATTCACGAGGATGGTAAGAGAGATTCAAGGGGACATAGGTTTAAGGATTTCTCTAGAGGTCGTTCAATTAATTGTCACTTATGGTAGCCATTTTATACAATTTCAAAGTTTTACCTACATCAAGATTAGAGGTTTTGACATAATCCCTTACAAGCTACCTAAATATATAGAGGACAAATTTGTTCTCATCGAAGTATGTAGGCAAGTGGAAAAAGTAAATAAAAGGTCCTAAGAGAGGAAGAAGGTAGGTATTCAATTCCCTATCAGCCTTAGATATTACTCTTGCAAATAAATATTAGATGTCCTCAATATTGAAAGGGATTTAACAAAGTATACAATGCAATTCTATGAAAGGAGATTCCCCTTTGACAACAAAAACTTTGTTAAGGAGAATCTACAATTAGGGGCAGGCTTTTACCATATTCCACATTTAGAAGATTATTGGACATACTACATACATGAGTATGACGTTCAAAGAAGAATTTGGATGAGATTATAATTAATGCAAATTGTAACATTCAAATTAAATTGGGATATCCAAGGTATAGAAGATGATGAATCAGACCTATTGGACCCAATTTTTATCAAGCATATATAGACAACCAATTGTGTTAATGGACTAGAGTATTAAGGAGATTAAAATCATTAATGCCAAGATTGCAGTGGTACTCAAGAGAACTTAGGATTGGGTGGCTAGGAAGACTACAAAAAAAAATGCCATTGTGCCTCCAATATCTCAAGATACTCAACATCAAGTGGAAAGTAGCCATGCACCATAATCTTCCTGTATACCTTGATATCTATCCTACTCTAAAAGTGCAAACTAAGAAATGTGAAATGACAAAATACCAAAGACACCTCAAGATTAGCCAAAAGAGTGATACAACAAAAAGGAAAACGAATAAAATGATATACGAATAGTTTCACCTTCCTTGTTGTTGATATCCCTTTGATTGGCCCTTGCTTGTAATGGTTTGTGTGCTCCTTAGATGATTGCTTGAGTGACTAAATGCAAGATTCAATGTGCAAGATGGTTAAAGAGATGGCTAAATGATGGTAAAAGATTGAGGCTTCAAATGGGCAACATGTAGTTATGAAAATACAAAGTGTTGAAAATGCCCTTGAGGAGGGGGTATTTATAGGAGAATTTGAATTCTCTAGAGAATTCAACGGTCAAGATTGATCCAACAAGGCCAAGATGAAGGGCTATGGTGGGTTGAGAACCCACAAGCCCTCACATCTTGACATGTGAGGTGAAGTGGACAAGGGGATATGAGGTGTAAGTGAGGTGTCAAAAGGTACATGAGGTGGAGGAAGGACAAGCACCTTGGGGAGTGAGAAGATTTCCTCAAAAAGGGATTTCTTGTCCCCAAGTGGGAGTGAAAGGGACATTTGAGGAATTTTGGAATTCCTCAAAAATCTACATGGGAAAAGGAAAGGTGGTTGGGGAAATAATGTGAATTAAAAATTCACATTCCTAGGAGGATCTAGAGGATAAAAAAGGTGGGCTCCAAAAAGTGGGACTTGGTCACATGTGGAGATTGTGACAAGTCCAAGGTTCTAGAAGCCTTGAAGGATGGAATGTGAATTAAAAATTCACATATAAAAGGAGGGGAATCTAGGATAAATAAAAATGAATTAAAAATTCCTTGGGGGAAGAGTTGACCAAGGTACTAATTAGGTTTAACTAATCAGTAATTAGAGGATAATTAGGTTAATTAGGATTAAAAGCCAACTTGCAAAAGTTGGAGGATGACACATCCTAATCAAGGATTAGGCATGTGCACATCCTTAATGAAGATTAGGAAATGGATTAGGATTAGATGAAAATGACATGTGAGGAAATTAAATAAATGTAATATTTATTTAATTTATTTGATGAAAAGAGGATTAGGAGGGTAAGGTATTTAATTATTAATTAAATACCTTAGGGATTTGGAGAATTAAAGATATTAATTAAATAATAGTAATATTACTTAATTAACTCGATAAGAGGATGTTTAGATGAAAAGTGATAAATTTGGATAAATTAAGTGTCCAAATTTGGATGTCTGCCATCTTTTTGAGATGGTGTTACAAAGTAGCATCATTTCAAAGAATATTAAAATATAGAACCCTAAGGAGATGGTTAGATTGGAAAAGATGCCCCAGTCATCAAAGGGATGACTAGGAAGGAAGATGATGGGGGTGAAGATGAAGAGTAGGGATTGAGGATGCCCCCTCGAGAGGACATGCAGGTTGAAGAGAACACGTGTGTGCTCTTGAAATAGATGATGTGATACAAGGGGAGATGAGGAAGATGATGCAAGGTGACGGGTAAGAGAGTAAGTGATATGGAGATGAATGAAGCACAAATGGATGCAGAGACAAAGATGATGTTGCCCCAGTCAAGGGTCAAGCCAAAAGGGGTTTGAGGATGGATGGAGTGTTGTCAATGAGGATAGGGAAGGATACATCCCAATGAGTGGTATTGATGAGGGAAGGATACATCCCAAAATACCACAAAAGGATAGGGAAAAATACCTCCTAATGATGAGGATGAAAGTGTTGTTGATGAGGGAAGGATATATCCCAATGAGTGGTATTGATGAGGGAAGGATACATCCCAAAATACCACAAAAGGATAGGGAAGAATACCTCCCAATGATGAGGATGAAAGTGTTGTTGATGAGGGAAGGATATATCCCAAAACAACACTGAAGGGATAGGAAACGATACAGATGGATGATGATGATGATGGGTCAAGGTGGGTAACAAGATTGGGGACACGACCAAGAATTTGATTAGATTATTTGTGCGAGGTATGAGTTGATGAGGATAGGATTGAGATGTGAGATGGATGAAAGGTATAAGGATGATAGGGGGAGTGTTGTTGATGAGAAAAGATTGGGTGGATAGATGAGGGAGAGTGATGAAGGGTGAAGGGATGGGGGGAATTTTGATAGATGGGAGGATGGGGGATACATGGAAGATGATGGAATGGAAAATGAAATGCAGTCCTAATGCGATTTGCCATCTTCGGAGCACTGATTTTTGCTATAGCATAAGACACAAGATGCCAGGGTATGAAGAACCAAGGCGAATTAGTGTCTAATGCATAAAACAAACACAACAGATAAGAAGGCTATCCCAACACCCCAAAGTCGCAAAGACCTTGGTCGGGCCAAGTATTGAGATAACCACAAGCACAAAAGGATGCCCCAACATAACACAAGACCTCGGGGATCTTGGTGGGTACTACGTGGGACAACCAAGAAGACACAATCAAACAAAAAAGCAAGATATGCCCCTATGTTGACCAATCAAAACACACCATAATATGATGGATCATGGCGGCCTTGACAAGTGATGATAGGGATAAACAAAATCCAAAAGTATCAAAATATCACAATCAATTTCAAACGTCCTTTGCCATTGGATCCAAGGGAGGGATGGGATTGATGAGGTCTGTTAGGAAGGATGCATCCTGTTGAGACCGATGATGGGTACTAAGCTAAAAGATCGATGTGATGTAAGATATTCAAAACTGATTGGATTTGATGATACAAGTGGCTCTTGTTTATTGAGAACCAGCTAGATAAGTAAGGGCATAGCTTGACGACATGACACAAGGGAGATAAGACATGAGATTGACACACCCTAAAGACCTAGGGGCTCGGGGGCCGATCAAAGATTAGCCTTGCCTACGTAAAAGTGCAGAGCCCTCGTAGTTCGATAAAAGGCTGACGACTGACCAAGATGGAGACCTTGATGGATGGTAAAGATAGGATGTACAAAAGGAGAAAGACCGATGGTAGACGATAGAAGAGCAAAGTGGATAATGAAGATCGATGATGGAACCCCGGGGGCGGATCAAATGATCGACCTTGCCTACGTGAAAGTGCAGGGGCAACGTAGTTCGACAAGACCAAAGGCAAATAATGGATAAAGGATGATAAGATGATAGGATAAGTGGATAAAAAGATGGGACCGATATGACAAGATAGGATAGACCTGTTGGATTTGATAGGATGATGATGATCACATAAAGCTCAGGGATGGGATAGTTATCTAAAGCAGTAAAATGACTTGGAAGGATGATATGATAGATAGATGAGTGATGAAAAGTGATAGGAGATTGGAAAGATGTGCAAGAGAAGTAGGGATGATGACGATGAGATAAATGGCATTGGGTTGCATGGGGGGAGGCCTATAGCTAGATACCAATGATAAGGGATTGTGAGATGGGATGAGGATAAAGATGGAAGATTGAATAAAGATATAGGGATGGGGGAGTGGAGGGATTGTTTGGATGGATGGGAATATAAGGACTGGGAGATGAAAGGGATGCTAGGATAGCTAGATACAGAGATAAAGATGGTGAGATGGAAGGGATGTTGTGATAGATGGATAGGGATAGAAGGATTGGGAGATGAAAGGGATGCTTGGATAGATGGATACGAAGATAAGGATGGGGAGATGGAAGGGATGCTATGATAGATGGATAGGGAGATGAAGGGATGTTATGATAGATGATGTCTCCAAGGATTATGTCACAAAAGAAGTAGATGCCCCCACTCTAGATATGTTATATATGAGGAGGCATGAGGGATAGAAGACAAGTGGGTGGGAAGATAAAGGAGATAACTAGATGAGGATAGGATGGGTGACTAAGGAATATGATAGAGCATGGATGAAGGGAATGTATACCAATAGGTGTCCAAAGCATGCATAGATAGGTGCCCCTATTTTGATCAAGATCACAAGAAGGATGGAGGGAATGGGAGATAAATGGGATATGATGGTAGGATGCAGAAGATAGGTGGGATGGAGGGATTTATGAAGAGGACTGATAACAAGGAAGATGTGCATAGCTGGAAGCATAGCGGATGGAGGGAATGCATATCGAAGTTGCCCCCAAGTGCAGATGGGGATTTACGATGATGCCCATTTGCCGTAAGCCATGGTACTTATCCACGCTTGTTCGCCAAGTTTTCACCATTGGACCAATCTATTTCTATTTTTTGGATCTTTGTGGATAAGTACGTAGAAGGAGATGTGCTATCAAGGAAGGACAAGATTTAGGAAGACACGTGGATAAGGATATGGATGAAGGACCCAAGCATAAAGTTCCATATCACCTATAGTAAGAGCCCATGTCTGAACCGACCATTGACAATGTCAAGGCCAACCCATGAGGATAAATAGATTATGCAAGAGGATGAATTAAAGGGATTTGAGAGGGGGGATACATGGGATAATGGATGGAATGATGCAAAGGGTATGAATGGAATGATGGGGTGGATATGTGATGGGGAGATGTGTTCAGGACCAACATTGGCACATGTGATGGTGGAGGTGAAAAGATAATAGGATTGATGGATGGAGAATGTGGGGATAATGGAGAAGATGGAATGGTGAATTTTGGGACATGGGGACCCAAGACAGATGTAGGAGATGAAAGGCATGATTACTTTTGATTGAAGGACTTTGGATGTTCTTATAGATTTTTCATGTGATGGCATTGCATCTTTTTTCTTTGGGATCCACATGGTTTTGATCTTTGCTTTGGTGGGCCTTTGTGGCCTATGGATTTGATGTATATTTAGATTTTTCTTTTCTTCACCATGTCTTTTAGAGGGGACATGAGGAGCCGTAGATTCATGTGGATGCTTAGATTTATGCATTTTTTCTTTAATAGTCAAAGTGCTTTTAGTAGCAATGGGATGGGTGTGAGGAGATGGATGATGTGGAGTGATGGTGGTAGAATTATAAGGATTATGTGTAGATGGAGGATGTTTAGGTATGTGCCTTTGTTGATCCTGATTATAGGGTATGTGAGAGGGATGTTTATGATGGATGAGATGGATAGGTGATGGATGGATGAAAGGATGGATAGGACGAGATGGAGGAGGTGATTTTGGGATATAGGGGCCCAAAATAAACGTAGGACCTGGAGGCAACAAGGGCATGGTAGATGGAGGATTGGAGATGGTAGATGGAGGGATGTAAGGACCCAAAATGGATGGAGCAAATGGAGGAATATGGATGGTGGTTTTGAGGTGATACGATAGAGGAGGAGGGATGGCAACATATGATTTGGTGGAGCGATGGAAAGAGCCTATATTTATTTTGGAAGAGGCTTGTTGAGGACGTCTAGAGGTTGTACCAACATTTTTAGATTGTGATTCATGAGTAGTACATCCAAGACCTTGCAGATACAAATGTTCTTTAGGTTGGATGGGCTCTATAATACCTTGCTCATGAAGGCCTAAACCTTTTCCTTGATAGTTCATTCTCTTGAGTATTCGATCTAGGACAAGATTTTTGTTATTTTGGAAGAATGATGCAAGTTCATTATTAGGTGGAAGAGGAGGGTTGGTGTATATGCTTTGTTTTTCTTTTGTGAGGAGACCACCATGGAGGAATGTGAGAGGACCAAGGGGATATGCAAGCGGTGTGGGGATAGCATTTTTAGGAGATGATGGGGATCATGAGAAGGAGATGATGGGATAGCAACATCAGGAGAGGGAGTAGGGGCCATGATAGGATTTAGATTTGTGGTAGTAGGCTCACGCGATGGAGATGGAGATGGAGCAGTGGAAGCTTGAATGACAAGGGGATCATGGGATGAAATGGATGGGGGACCGTGATCTTGAGGTGGACTAGATGGGATGGTAGGATCTTGATCTGGAGAAGGGGATATGCTAGCATGCTTTGGATTAGACTCTTGGCGTGAATCATCATGTGTGGGAGGCATGGTAATGGAGTCTTGTTGGGACTCTTCAAGTGGGGAAGATGGAGGGATGAAAGATTCATGAGGTTCATTGGAATGGGTTTTGGTGCTACTAGGAGTGGGAGGAGTGGATTGGATTTGGCTGTCTTCAATGGATTGGGTAGATCTAGGAGTAGAGGGAGTGGATTGAATTGGGTGTCTCCGATGGATTCAATGGTTCTTGGAGTAGGAGATGAGGGTTTCAATGGATTTAGTGGTTTGAGCAGTACTAGGGGTGGTAACATCAATAATAGGTGTGGTATGGAGAAGGGTCTCATCACTAGTGACCGTGGATGAGGGATCTAGATGGCATGGTTCCATGAATTCAAGAGGTGGAGTTGGGGATGGCTTCTTTGTAATGAGTCCTTGGAGAACTTCTGAAATGAAAGACTTGCATATGGTTGGATTGGCTGGGGTGGTAGAAATGGATGAGGGATTATGGATTGGTGGACTAGGGTTAGGTGGAGGAATGGGATCGAATGTAGGACTATGAGTAGATGGGGGATTAGGATTGGATGGAGGACTAGAGTAGATGGAGAATGGGATTGATGGAGACCAAGAGAGATGGAGGACTAGGATTGGATGGAGGGTTAAGGTAAGGATATTGGGAGTGGTGAACAAGATAGGGGGACATGGATTGTGGATTAGGACAAGAGGATATAGGTGGTGTGGTGGGACAAGAGGATATAGGATTAAGGTAAAAGGTGTGGATGTAGGATTAGTAATGTGAAAGATTGGGAAAGAGGACAATGATAGGGGGGACATGGATGGAATTGTAATAGGAGTATTGGGATGGAAAATTATGATAAGAGGATGTAGATGTTGTATAAGAGGATGATGTAGATGAAGGACATGACAAATATGGGGATGAAGAAGATACTGGATATCCATTGTCAAAGGTGGCATAAGGAGCATGATTAGGCATGGATGAAGACATAACAGGATAACTGGAAGGGGTGATTGGATTGTGGAAAGTAGGTGGAGAAAGCTTACTAGTGACAATAGCATCAAGGGGATCTATGTCATATTCTTCTTGATCGACAAGACTTTCGTTATCGTCATCCACGTAATTAGGGTTTCCCTTGACTACTATTGATGGAGGATGAGGATTCATGATGGTGAAAGGATAATTTTTTTTGGATGGGAACAGATTAAAGCTCAAATCAGGATTTTGGTCAAGCTCATATCAGGATTGGACAAAAGCTCAGATTAGGATGATTGGATGGGATTGCCTTTAATTTTTATGGGATTCAGTAGACGGATGATTGGATCGGGTAGATGATTTGATGAATTTGATTAAAGTACTAGATCAGTTTGATGGGATAGGATCAAATGATTAGATGATGTTGATTGGATAATTGTGATTAGATGAAGATGATTGTATGTATCTGATTAGAGGAATGGATTGGTTTGATTAGATAGGAAGAAAAAAAAGGTACCACTAGATAGAGCTCAAAAAATTGAGCAATTTTTGTTTTTGGATGAAGTCAATCTGATGCATGGTTTGTAAATGACAGCCCTGGGAAGTTAGGGGTGTGTCCACCCTACGATGCGGGGCATGGCCGCCCTGGGATGGTCAAATTCTTGATAGGTGGAAATGGAATGCACCACTAGATAGAGCTTAAAAAAAATAAGCAACTTTGGTTTTTGAACGAAGTTGATTCGACGTATGGTTTGTAAATGACAGCCCTAGGAAGTTAGGGGCGTGTCCACCCTGCGATGCGGGGTGTGGCCGCCTTGGGATGGTCAAATTATTGATAGGAGGAAATGGAAGGTACCACTGGATAGAGCTTCAAAAACTAAGCAACTTTGGTTTTTGGACAAAGTTGATTCGACGTGACGGTTTGTAAAATGATGGCCCCGGAAGTTAGGCAGGAATGCGATTCCGCAAGAATCGGGTGTAGCCTTCGCAAAGAAATCGTGGGCTTCAAAGAAAAGTCAAAATCAGGGGCATAGTCAGCAAAATCAGGGGCGTAGACAGCTTTTAGGGGCGTTGACAGCAAAATCAGGGGCGTAGATAGCAAAATCAGGGGTGTGGACAGCTTTTAGGGGCATTAACAGCAAAATTAGGGGCGTTGACAGCAAAATCAGGGGCGTAGACAACTTTTAGGGGTGTTGACAGCAAAATCAGGGGCATGGACAGCAAAATCAGGGGCATAGACAGCTTTTAGGGGCGTTGACAGCAAAATCAGGGGCGTGGACAGCAAAATCAGGGGCATAGACAGCTTTTAGGGGCGTTGATAGCAAAATCAGGGGCGTTGACAGCAAAATCAGGGGTGTAGATAGCTTTTAGGGGCGTTGACAGCAAAATCAAGGGTGTGGACAACTTTCTGCAGTAAATTAGGGGCGCTGCTGCCTTTCTGCAGGGGCGCTGCCGCCTTTTTGCAGGGGTGCTGCCGCCTTTCTATGAGGGTGCTGCCACCTTTCTGCAGGGGCGTTGCCACCTTTCTGCAGGGGCACTGCCGCCTTTCTACGAGGGCGCTGTCGCCTTTCTGCGAGGGCGCTGCCGCCTTTCTGCAGTAAGGCAGAGTTGGGTTTTGATGACAATGGCTATGGCAAGGACGCAATATGATAAAGTAAGGCCAAAGTATCAAAAATTTGATAGATTTTACACAAGAAAACACTTCAAGCAAGCACAATCCTATGATTAATATTAAGGGTATGGCAAGGCAAAGTCTTAATCTAGGATGCACAAGGCTTATAGGGAGTCCTCGATATACTCTCGGTACGTGAGGCACAACCGTGAACACCAATCCATCACAAGCGTGAGTCGGGAACCCCAACGAGATACTGGAAGGCTCAGACCAACTCTTCACGTCTATCTAGGTATCACCCTAGCTTCGACGCTCTGCCAATTATGACGCAACTGGATTGGGGTACAACTTTCGTTCTCCCCCCTTTATATACCCTGCCGGTACGCGTGGTTGAAATCATCCCTTAGGGTGATGAAATCCCCAAGCAGGTCCCACTAAAAAGAGGACACTAACCGTTTCCAACTACTCCCCAGGCTCACACAAAGTGCAAGGGGAAAGTGAAAACAAATCAATGCCCCCTTGGGTAACACAAAAATAAACAATCGCAGCAAGCAATGAAGTTTGTTCCCCCTAATTAGACTATATTCTAAAACAGCAAAGATGATTTTTGAAAATCTGATCAAGTAGATAACCCTGCAAACAAATGTTAGTTGTCTTCTTTTTCGTCCTTGGTCAAATTACGCCACAATATGCTGCAAAATGTTAGCAAAAAACACCAATATCCTTGCCAAAACAGTGTTAGAGGGTTACTACTTGAAAATAGCAAAAAACGGAAGCAAAAACGAAGCTAAAATGGCTCTTTTACCTTCCAAACTGTGCTGTTTTGGGGCACTGCCGCCTTTCTGCAGGGGCGCTGCTGCCTTTTTGTGGGGGCACTGCCGCCTTTCTACAAGGGCGCTGCCACCTTTCTGCAGGGGCGCTACTGCCTTTCTGCGAGGGCGCTGCCGCCTTTCTGCAGGGGCGCTACCACCTTTCTGCGAGGGCGTTGTCACCTTTCTGTGAGGGCGCTGCTGCCTTTTTGCAACAAACTTTGTCAGATTTAAAAAAACGGAAAGTTGTGTCCCTCCCACTGCAAGAAAAGTGTTAGTAAAACCTTCTGAATATATCCCTAATTGTAGCAAACGTGTTAGAAAGAATAAAACTTTCAGGTGGCCAAGAGGGCGCTGCCGCCTTTTTGCAGGGGCGCTGCCACTTTTCTGCGAGCTTTTCCTACAAAATTCTTAACCAAAAGAGATGTTAAATGCAAGACCCGTATGTGGGTCCCACCGGGCGTGCTAGAAATGTATTCCTTGATATCTATCCTACTCTAAAAGTGCAAACTAACTAAGAAATGTGAAATGACAAAATACCAAGGACACCTCAAGATTAGCCAAAAGAGTGATACAACGAAAAAGAAAACGAATAAAATGATATACGAATAGTTTCACCTTCCTTGTTGTTGATATCCCTTTGATTGGCCCTTGCTTGTAATGGTTTGTGTGCTCATTAGATGATTGCTTGAGTGACTAAAATGCAAGATTCAATGTGCAAGATGATTAAAGAGATGGCTAAATGATGGTAAAAGATTGAGGATTCAAATGGGCAGCATGTAGTTATGAAAATACAAAGTGTTGAAAATGCCCTTGAGGAGGGGGTATTTATAGGAGAATTTGAATTCTCTAGAGAATTCAATGGTCAAGATTGATCCAACAAGGCCAAGATGAAGGGCTATGGTGGGTTGAGAACCCACAAGCCCTCACATCTTGACATGTGGAGGGTGAAGTGGATAAGGGGATATGAGGTGTAAGTGAGGTGTCAAAAAGGTACATGAGGTGGAGGAAGGACAAGCACCTTGGGGAGTGAGAAGATTTCCTCAAAAAAGGATTTCTTGTCCCCAAGTGGGAGTGAAAGGGACATTTGAGGAATTTTGGAATTCCTCAAAAATCTACATGGAAAAAAGAAAGGTGGTTGGGAAATAAGTGTGAATTAAAAATTCACATTCCTAGGAGGATCTAGAGGATAAAAGGTGGGCTCCAAAAAGTGGGACTTGGTCACATGTGGAGATTGTGACAAGTCCAAGGTCTAGAAGCCTTGGAAGGATGGAATGTGAATTAAAAATTCACATATAAAGGAGGGGAATCTAGGATAAATAAAAAGGAATTAAAAATTCCTTGGGGAAAGAATTGATCAAGGTACTAATTAGGTTTGACTAATCAGTAATTAGAGGATAATTAGGGGTTAATTAGGATTAAAAGCCAACTTGCAAAAGTTGGAGGATGACACATCCTAATCAAGGATTAGGCATGTGCACATCCTTAATGAAGAGATTAGGAAATGGATTAGGATTAGATGAAAATGACATGTGAGGAATTAAATAAATGTAATATTTATTTAATTTATTTGATGAAAAGAGGATTAAGGAGGGTAAGGTATTTAATTATTAATTAAATACCTTAGGGATTTGGCAGAATTAAAGATATTAATTAAATAATAGTAATATTACTTAATTAACTCGGATAAGAGGATGTTTAGATGAAAAGTGATAAATTTGGATAAATTAAGTGTCCAAATTTGGATGTCTACACTTCCATTCAACAACCATCATCCTCTATTCAATACATGATCCAAGGTGGACAAGGAGATGGTGATAAGGATCCTCCAAAGAAAGGAATACTAGAGAAAACTTGTGGGGATGATGTACAAAGGAAAACACATAAAGAGAAGGATAAACAAGTAGAAAAGAAGTAGTAGATGTGCCTTCCTCTCCATCACAAGTAAGTGATTCTTCTTCTCCCCATTCTCCCAATTCTCCTCCACCAAATATACCACAAAAATATCTTCCCATGGTAGGCCCTACCCCAACTTCTTCTCCTGAGGTACAAATCTCTAATACTCCCCCCTTAGGAGAGCTTTACATTTCACATCTCTTGGTACCAAATCCTTGACAACTCCCACTTCCAACTCATGGATAGAGAAAAATATCTCAAAGAAAAGGAAAACAGTCCAATTGAATCTCCCTAATAATTATTTCATTGGTCAGTTTCTCTAGAGAATTCCCAAGTCTAAGAAACTAAATATTACATCTAGATTGATGGAGGATGCTGATATAGGGAATATACATGTAGAAGTGGCACATCCCTTTGCACAAAGGGATGCCAAAAAAGTGAGTGTTAGTGATTTTAATATTAGTAAAGTTAACTTGGAACCTTCCACTAGAGATGGGAATATACACAATTTTTAGGTGACAATCACTAGACTTGTGGAAAGGACAGCTAGGGATAGGCAAAGTAAAAATGAGTTAAAGTATCGGGTACATATTTTAATTGATTGCTTAAAATCATTGATCGATCCCGTTCCTCATCCAATTAGTCAAATAAGTGCTCCTTTTGATCTAAATTCATCTATGGGGAATGATATGGTTAGTAAAATTCATGGTTATAAAACTTATGAGATCACTGAAAACTAGACTAAAGACATCCTGATTAGAGGAATGAAACTTATCACAAACATGAGAAAGATATGTGAATATATTGAAGTGTTGAAAGTTGAGATAGAAAATGAGATTACCACTACCAAACATGAGGAATCCATTTGGTTAAAATCAATGGTGATTTCAAAGCAATGCTTGAAGTGTAAGTAGACAAATAGGTGGCTAAAAGGACCTTGCCAAGTGTTGATGGCAATATATGCATTATGTGGAAGAGGAGTATCAAATGGAAGATTTAATTCTTGAAACAAAATGTATTGGAGAAAATAAAGTTACTTAAAGAATGTAATCAAATGAAAGTTGACATCCAAAAGAACCTTTTAAGAATTGGAATCCATCTCCAGAAAGAGAACAATCCTCATGATGAGGATTTGGAAATTTTAAAGGAGAAATTTAAAGAATTGATGGTGAACCTCTGTGATAAGAAAAAATTTAGTGTGGAGAATATGAGAAGATTGAGTGGTATTGATATGTTTCTATCCAAATTCCTTGGACATGCAACAACATATGTTGGAAAAATAAATTTAGCATGAGCGAACAAGGCTCTAAGGAAATTAAGGATTAAGAATGTGATCATCCCACAACATAGTGAGATGCCTCCGATAGTCAAGTCATTCTACATGTACAAAGACAAAACCACCATGCTAGCTACTTTACCTTCTCAAGAAGAAAACACCATGAATGTGCCAACTTAGCAATAACTTTTCTTGCTTTTATTGAATATGTTTTGTAAAGAATGTTAAACCTCAAGAAGTTAAAGAGAATTTTTATTTTCCCTTTTTAGTTATTCTCAAGAAACTATTACACTTATGATTATATATGTTATGATGTAATCAAATGAACTCTCTTACCAATTTTGAAGAAAGAAATAAAAGGAGACTGTTGAAACTAAAAGTTGTGCATTTGTGAGTAATAGTTAGATTAATGAATGAATGAGATTCATTATAATATGTGTTATAATCAATTTATTTTGGTGATTACATTTCTTTGTGAATGTGAAGATCATTTTTATTTTTGAGTTATTAAATCTACTTGAATTTTATTTTTGTCTTCAATTGATAGAATTTATCGGTTAAAATTCCATAGAGTGCAGTTAGTCTGTGTGTTAAATGTCTTTCATGATAAAAATTTATTTAATGGGGTTCAGTGATAAACATTTATGAGTATTTGATTTTAATTTTATGCCTTTCTTGCTTTCTAGTTAAAAGCATACCCACATTTTAAGTTTTAAAATTCAAAAAAGAATATATTATATATTAAAAGAGGGAACTTTGTACCTCATAAAATTCATAGAGAAAATGCTTCACATAGCAATAGTTTAGTCAAATATTGATTTGCATTAAAACAGGGCCCAATAAAGTGAGGAATTTAAAATTTCAAAAAGTGCACAATCTATTAACCAACAGATTTTGGACGACTTTACTGGGGAAATCAAATGAAAAGACAGTTAAAAAATTATAATAGTTTCCTTACACATACAATTTTAACCTTATGAACAATAATGGTTTTACCACACAATAATGATATCCTAGTCCCACAACCTAACCTTAATTGGGTGCAAGATAAGAAAGAAGATATCACATCCGAATTGAACACATTACCCTAGAGGTGTCAGAGAAACAGTGAAGAGTACCATTGGGTAAATCTAGTACTAGAGGAAGAAGAACTAGGAGAAGAAATTAGGAGGCTTCAACCTAGATAGTAATTACAAATTATCGAAAGAATCATTGCTATTCCCACAACTCATATCAGAATAAATCAAGGCCAACAACATCAAGGTAATTGATTCGTAAAACCATTTCTACAATTTTAACCTTATGAACAATAATGGTTTTACTGTACAATAATGATATACTAGTCCCACAGCCTAACCTTAACTAGGTGCAAGATGAGAAAGAAGATATCATATCCCAATTGAACACATTATCCTAGAGGTTGCACAGAAATAGTGAAGAGTACCATCGGGTAAATCTAGTGCTAAAGGAAGAAGAACTAGGAGAAGAAATTAGGAGGCTTCGACATAGATAGTAATTACAGATTATCAAAAGAATCATTTCTATTTCCAAGGTTCATATTAGAAGAAATCAATGCCAACAACGTCAAGGTAATTGATTCATAAAACCATTTCTACAATTTGTCAATAATCACATTGAATTACAAAACATATACAAGAGGTGAATGTAGTAGGGGTGTAGTGGATTCAATTTTTGAAGCTCTATGAGAAGGAAAATTTTCAAAATCTTCATTACTAGCCAAAAACCTCTATCCAATCTACCAAGAACTCGTGTTGCATGATATTGTTGTTCCTTTGATTGTCAACTTTACTAATAACATGGCTCAACAACTACTAGTACCATGGGGAGTAGCTATAGGCCCATTAAATCTTAGGAATCAATTACATGAGTTACCTAAGGGTTCTAGAAAGAATATCCATAAGTTTAAAGTAGATAATAAAATATCTATAAACGATCATATCAACACCTTCTTCATTGCATGTGGAGTGTTGGGTGTCCAACATGAATATGTGGCTATGAGACTATTTGTGGAGTCACTTAAAGATATTGCTATTGAATGATTTTACCATCTACCAAATGCCTATGTTAATTCATGGGATATTATGAGGAGTAAGTTTGAAGATAGGTTTAAAAGTGTAGAAGATGAAAATTCTTTACTTGCACGGTTGACACATTTAAAGAAGGAAGTTCATGAACCAATGCAGGAGTTTGTGGCGAAGTTCAATAAAATTGTAAATAAAATTGATACTACAAAAGGACCCACTCTTGAAAACTAGAAATACTTCTTCATTAATGCACAACCTCTGGATGCCATCGTTCATTTGAGAAGAGCATGAGTTGCTAACTTGGCTACAACACAAAGTATGGCAATCAAATTGGAAAATGATCTCATCACCATTGGAAAATGGAAAAGAGAGCTTCATACAAATAAACCTTAAGCTTCTACCTCTTCTGATCTAATGATTCAAAATTTGGTGAATGACATCATTTTTTTAATAAGATAACTTGGGACCTTCCACTAGAGATGGGGATGTACATAATTTTTAGGTGACAGTTGCTAGACTTGTGGAAAGGACAACCGGGGATAAGCAAAGTAAAGATGAGTTGAAGCATCAGGTAAAGATCTTAACTAATTGCTTAAAATCATTGATTGATCCCATTCCATAGCCAATCAATTAAATGAGTGCTCCTTTTTATCTAACTTCATCTATGGGGAAGGATATGGTTAGTAAAATTCATGGTTATAAAACTTATGAGAAGATCATTAAAGACTATACTAAAGGAATCTTGATTAGAGGAATGAAATTTACCACAAGCATGAGAAAGATATGTGAACATATTTTGGTGTGAAAAAATGTCTTGTACTTAGATAATGCTTATCAGGGGAGTTATTCACATGTTAAGTTTACTTAGGTGCTAAGATTATTTCTAGAATACTTAGTTGTCATGTATAGATCTTATCTTTTTGACTTTTATGCCAAGTTAGTTGTCTCATGTCATAGGATTAAGACACTTGTCATGATCTTGTCTAATCCTATGTCTCACCTTGGATTTATAGCCAAGGGGTTCTCATTTGTAAATCAATTCTTGGACATTCAATTCCACTGCAATCTTGAGCATTACATATTGACCTCTTTGTGCTTTCCATTTGGCCTCTAGCTCTTGGGTATCTCCATAGACAACTCTAACATGGTACCAGAGCAAGTTGGGTGCCTTTAGTTAATATTTTTGGAGAGATCTTGGTAGATCTTATAAATTTGAGTATGATCTTCTCTTGCATCATATGATGATCTAGGGAATTAGAAAAATTTGATAGAAATACCAGATTTTGGGGGTTCCTCTTTGTGGCTTTGTATAATAGGTTCAAATTTGAGCTTTTTGGAGTAAATCTAAGCTCACCATTGAGTTTAGGGTGTTTGAGAAAGTCAAATTTTCCTTTTATTTCATCCAAATTGATCATATGAGGCTAGATCTATGAGTGTTTGAAGTTGAAGAGGGTTGCTAGATCCAAGAGGTAGCTATAATTTTGGAGCATTTTGGGTCAAATCCAACCCTGACATTACGTCCAAAAGGCTCAAAAATCCCAAGATTAACTATTAATTCATTGAAATTAGAAACTTTTTCCCAAGCCATCGGCAAAAAAATTCCCCTATTTGGTCGTGCATACGACCATAAGGTCACTAAACTGTTGGGTGGTACGATTTTTCTAAAAAATATATATATTTTCTATGAGTTGAAATTTTTTTGAATTTTTTTTATAAAAATTTATATATTCAATTATATTTTTGTTTAGAAAAAATAAATTTATAATGGTCTGCAGAATCGTACCTGTAACACAAGGGTTTGTGGAGGATCCATGTGGCACAAACCCCATAGGGCCCGCTACCCCCAACGCAACAATGGTCGGTGATGGATTTTACCAAAAAATGGTGAATTTTTAAAATATTTTGTTGAAATAAAACTAGCGATATTAAAAGTGAATATTTCGTCAATATCAACAAATCGACGATTTTTTACTTTCAACGGTTGTTTCAACTCATCGATGGCAATTTGCAAGAAATTCGACGGTGGTTTTAAGATCCATATCATATTCTGAGAACCTGACTACAACTTGTGACGACCTATGGGACGTCAATTTTAACCCAATGTTTTTGGCATATTGAGGGAATATTTCTTGCTGACGTCAGCAAGGCCTTTATAAACTTACCCCCTCTCTATTTGAATTTTTCTTTTGAAGGGTGATTTTCAAACTCATATAACTTGGGCTCAGAACCTTTGTTATTTGAGATTTTTTTTTATTTGGGGTAAAATTTTGTGCTCTTTGTAGTGGTGTAGTTGGTCTTTTATTTTGGTGCTTGGTTTTTCCATAAATTGGATATTATCACAAGTGTTGTTGAGTTGTGCTCATTTTGGGAATTTTAAGGGATCTGTTCTTGCTCCTACAATAACATTTTTGGGTGATTTTTTTTTAAAGTGCATATTTTTTCATGTACTTTTTAGTGGTGTGATTAAATTGATCTCATTCTATGTAAAAAAAATCTTTGAGCTTGTGGCTAATTTTGGCATTTGTATGCACTAAGATCAAGTCCACTTCATTGTTTTGGCAAGTGGCATCTATAAATGCACTAAATATAAAGTGCCAAATAATACTGTTGGGGAGGATTCTTGATTGAGTGATTTGGGGGGGAGGTATTTTGGTGCATTCTTTTGATTTGTTTGCTTGTGCTCTTCTTTTCCATGGATTATTCTAAGGTTCCTTTACTTAGGTCATATAACTATTCAACATGGCATCAAAATGCATGGAGTATTCTAATGACTAAAGGTCACTCTCTATATGTTGAAAATAAGGTACCTATACCTACAGATGTAGATAAAAAGATAAAATGGATGATTGAACATACCAAAGTTCTCAGATGTCTTTGTAAACTAGTTTCTCAAGATCTACTATTTGAAATTGAATCATGTAAGAATTCTCATGAAGCTTGGAACAAATTGAAAAAATTTCAATGGTACTACAGATGTAGTAAGAGGCTATCAAATTGATAATGAACTGATGAGCTTTGATCCTAAGAAATTTAACAACATCTAGGACAACATCACTAAATTCAATGATCTAAGAGAGCAATGTAAAGCATGTGGAATTGATAAGGACATTCACTCGGTCTATAATACATTGAACAAACTTGGTCTTGATTATTTTGATTTTGTTTCTAGCTTTCATACTCATAGGTTGACTATGGGGTCTGCATATACTACACCTTCATTTGCATCATTTTCGAAGATGTTAATACATGAGCAACACAAGCTTATATCGATGGTTCTCATCAAGTCATCTAAATCTCAAGAATTGTTGGCTAGTCAGGTGAAAGAATCAAATAGGAAATAGAAGAAATCAAAGAATAATCCTCATTCAAATCAAGAAAAGAATAAACCCTCTTCCATAGATAAATCATCTAAGAAGGAGAAGCCAACTTGTTCATATTGGAAGAAGCTTGGACATGATGAACATTCTTGTTATAAGAAGGATATTGATGAAATGAAACATCTTCTTAAGAAGAATCATATTGATCTACCTTCCAAAATGTTTGAGTCAACTTCTTTTTCTTCTTCAAAATAGTCTAATAAGGAAAAGATCATGCTGGTTTAGCTTTTACATAAGGAAATAAAGGGAAAGATCTTTGTGCTTCTACAGGTCTTGGATAAGGGAGATAACTTCTAGATTCAGGAGCATCTCATCATATGGTATCTTCGTAGTCTATATTCTCTTCTTTTGAGCCTTGTACTATGTCTCCTATTTTGATGGAAAATAATACATACATGAGTTTAATTGGGAAGGGATATATTGATATTGTGGAGGGAACTTTCAATGATGTTTTGTGTATACCTCATTTGTCAAACAATCTTCTTTCCATAAATCATATTACACATGGAGGAGAAAGGAGGACTATGGAATTCACTCCTGATTCAGTTATCATTAGATACTTGGAGAGTAGAGAGATTCTTGCTACTAGGATGGTTGATCATTCATCTCGGTTGTATACCTTTGCAAATTTTTCCTTTGATGATGGCATTGTTCCTTTGGATGTTAATCACACTTCTAGTGTGAACCATGATTCAGAGGAGACTT
Organism: Sequoia sempervirens; assembly: GCA_007258455.2. Classification (NCBI taxonomy): domain Eukaryota; kingdom Viridiplantae; phylum Streptophyta; class Pinopsida; order Cupressales; family Cupressaceae; genus Sequoia; species Sequoia sempervirens. The sequence goes on from VDFB02281492.1 coordinate 34,114,386, forward strand.
TTGGATACTTTACTTTGGGGATTCTCACATCATATCTCATTTTTGAGCCTTGTATTTCATCTCATCCATCTTCTGTTGCATTTGGTGATGCTTGTGTTGCTACAAATATGGCTTCTTGTGATTAAGTGTAGCAGGATTTTCATCGTCTTCCAACTACATCTACTTGGGATGCATACTTGACAGACATCAGTGGGTTGTTTGTTGAGTCTCAAATTTCAGATTTGGGAGACACTATTGGTTACATATGCTCATAAGTGTTGTTGAGTTGTGCTCAGATGCTTTATTGAGATTACAAAAATCAACAAACAATTGCAAATCTCCATTCTTCTTTCTAATAGGCACTAGGTTTGAAACTCATGTAGAATGTCTTATCAAAAAAGTAATTCAAGCAGACATGAGTATTTGCACTTCTTTTTGAATCAAAGGCTTAATCAAAGCATTAACTGGTCTTTGTTTTTGTCAAAATGGTTTAACTTATAGTTTTAGAGGAATAGTGTGTGTGATAATAGAAGTGTCATAAGTTTTCAAATCTTAATAAGTCCAAGCTATGATGTGGAAATAATCTATAAGATCTTTTTCTATACTCTTGTGTACATCTTTAGTACACACTTTACCAATGAACATATTTTTTGGATCATATTTACCACTAAGTTGCAAGGTTCATAAACACCTCCATCTATTTTTGGTAAGTTTTTTTTTGTCTTTTATCTTATCAAAATCAAAGAAGTGTTCAAATTTTATCGTTTCTCTGGGGATGGCGTTATCTTTTAAACTAATGATGTTGTCATCCTAAATTTTTTGTCAGGTCAATCATCTTCTTCAATTATCTAGGATTTGAATAATACCTAAATTTTTGATGAAATCTATGTTGCAAGATGGTGTGTCCCTGGGTATTCCTTGTGCAACACAGTGCTTGAGTTCGTGACATGGCTTAACCGCCTCTTGTGGATTTTGTATATTTCTGGCGGTTGTATCAAGCATTAATAGGTCAATCTTTTGGTGCAAAAACAACCACCAATGTGAAAATTGGTATCAGAGACAAGGTCATAGGTTCGAACCTCTCGCTTGTGTTGGGGGAGGGATCGTTGCAAGATGGTGTGCCCCTTGGTCTTCCTTGTGTAGCACAACACTTGGATTCATGACATGGCTTAGCTGCCTCTTGTGGATCTTGTATAATTTTGGCAGCTGTATCGAGCATTAATAGGTTGATCTTTTGGTGCAATGACAACCACCAATGTAACAATCTAAGATATGGTGATCATCTTCAAATACTTGTAAATTGGCAATGTAATCCGATATTGAAGGGATCAAAACTAATTTTACCAAAAAAAATTTAGATCAAACATGTCTAAAGGTTTTAAAGTGCTCACAATAGTAGGTAAGGCATCAACCTTTTGGCTGAATCATCATGGGATGTGTGTGATGTTAAAAGATTCAAAATTCTCAATCAAGTCCCATACCCAATGTCTATAGTGGGATAAACACTTATAGTGGAAAACATACTATTTTCTAACCTATCTAATGATAAGTTCAAAATCTCCAAATACTCTGAGCATTTTGACTTTATTTCTAATAGCCAACAATAATCCATGAGTGATGGCTTCATATTCAACAACATTATTAGTACATTGAAATTGTAATCTATATGCAACCAAATATGACTTTCCTTGCAGACTCACTAATTCTACTCCTATTTCAATGCCTTGTTTAGATTTTGAACCATCAAACTTGAGAGTCCATAAGTGGCTATTTACATTTTTTCATTTAGGAACTTTAGAAGTGATCCACTATCTATGAGTGAATCCATCTTGATTTGTTTTGCAATAGCCCTTATATGAAAAAATTCATTCCTCTTACTTTCAATACGTACTTCATTACACTTTGATGAAGAAGCATAGGAACTAGTACTGACAAAAGGAATATTACCTTTGATACCCACAATTGAGATCTTGGTTTCATCATAAAAACCGGATCCAAGATCCTGCACGATAGCCACAGTCTTCTGCTTACCCTTCTTATCCTTGAACCACTTTTAAGAACATGTTTCATCTTACCAATTTTTTTGTTTTCTTTCTCATACTTTTTGAGGCCAATGGGATGATTTCCAGAGCTATCGCCATTCAATATTTCCAAATGTTCTTTACCATTATTCTCATGTTTGAGTTGATTATTAAAAAGGGCCATTGTTTGGAGAAATCTCAACTCTCCTCATTATCTCAAGGCACATTGCACAACTAGTTTATGAAGGTGACAAATTATGGAATTTGCACCAGCCTTGCAACAATTTTTTTTAAGGGTTCATTGTGCACTTTGTATTTATATGGTTCTCTTGTCATAAGTTTCTAAAATTTATCTAAAAAACTATCTTCCCTTTTAGAAGAATCATAATTAGATTCAATTAACACATCTATTCCTAGGGTGAATTGATCTTGGACATTTAGATTACAATGAGTATCTCTTCTATTTGAACCTCTCTAGTTCTTAATTTGTAAATACCTAGTTCAACATCAATGTATAGAATTTCATTGTTCTGATTATATTATGTAATCATGTGTTCCATTCATAGTTCCCTTTCTATTCTAATTTGGTTGGAGTTCCTCTCTAGGGTAACCACATACGCGAAAATTAGTGGCCATATACCATTTAAGGTCTTTGACCAATTTATGCTCAATAGCATTCCATATGTGTCAGGAATATTAACTACATGTCTATCAATGAAATGTTGCACCCTAGGATTTGAAGCTAGCTACATGTGAGTATTAGTGAGTCCACTCACTACATTTTCTTCAGTTTTATCTAGCAGTGTTACCTTCTTCAAAGATTTAGCAGGTGTTAATCCCAATGTTTGACATACAAAAAGAGGAATAATGTTTGCTAAAGCTCCTAAATCCACTAAACAATTATGTAAATTCTTACCAAATATTCCCAATGCTAGCAAAATAGATGACTCTGTCTTTCCTTTGTCTAATGCTACATTCAAGCATTTGTAGGAGGAACAATGTTGTTGTATTTTACCTTTAAAAGAATATCTTTAGAAGGTGTTTCCTTACCTAGTTGACCTTATTTAGGGATGTCTTCTAATGTGCTTAGGAAAGCCTTTTTAATCATTAGATTTTTGAGTAGTTCTAATAAGGATAGATTAATTTTCACTTTCTTGATCTCATCAACCAAATAATTCATCAAGTTATCTTGTCCAATTAGCTCTGTTTTTCGTAACAAGTAGGATTGAATGCATTATAAGACCGAGGAATCACTTTTGGGGCATTGGGGTTATTACTTAATTTACTGTTTGGAGATGTACTTAAATTGTTGGGTGGTAATGACATAGTTAGTGGTCCTTTCAGTCTATTTCCACTTGTATTATTACTTAAATTATAACCACACCCCTTTTTATATTGTTGAAAGGCCCAAACCTCGTTAGTTTCACCTTTGGGTACATTAGATCATCTTGATAGGGAAAACTATATGTTTCTAGCATCATATTTGAATCATCCTCACAAGAGTAAGTATTTCTATCGAAGGTTTTCCTGGGTTCTAAACACATATAGCTATCTAAAACTAAGGTAGAATCATATCCCACAGGAACTATCTCATTACCCTATCACACACTAGACTTGAATTATTCATTGTTGAATGTTGTTGTTAGGAAGATGTTAGATGCAGTCTTAAACTATGGACAATCTATTTCTACATGGGCGTCGGTGTTATGAATTCTACACCAGTTATTTAACGTATTTTTTGCTAAATTAACCTTTGATGCTTGTTTATTTATCAAAGTATTTATATTGTCCAAAGGAGATACTATTACACCATTATTAGGTCTTGTATTCCATAGTCTAGGTGGTCTAGGAGTGTTGTACGTGGGTGCTACCACAATAATGGTTTACACTTTCTCGAAGATCCTATTTTTTGCTGAAATCACAAATTTTTAGAAAATATAATGATTTAAGCCTTGAAAAGTTCCATTTAAAGGATTCCAATTGAATATGGTTTGATCAAACCACCTTAGACCAAGTCCCCTTGGATAGAACCTCGTTAGTTTTAAACCATACCTATAATGGAGTCTCCTTTACACCTATCAAAATGTTGATAAAAAACCACTTTTGATTTACCTTTTGGGGGATCAAATGATTTTTTTTTTTTTTGAAGTATGTAGTCCTTATTATAAGCTTCCAAAAAAGTATAATTTTAATTAAATTAAATTTTATTATTATATTTATTTTTTATTTCTTATGAATGTAGGTTTTTCATTGAAAATCAAGCTCTCTATTATGCACATGTGGAAAAATAGAATATTATTAAAAAATAATTGAAAAATATGAGTGCACCAGATATTGGAGTCCTTGATCCAACAAAAAAGAATTTTGATACATACAAAAAAGTTGTGTTATAGGATGCACTATGTCTAAATTGTAATTGGTTTGAATTTGAAACTTGATTAAAGAAAAAAAATCAATAAAAAAATATATAACCAAGTGGAAGCACTAGATATTAGAGTTACAAATCTAAATTCGAAAGAATTAGAATTTTATCCTTAATGGAAAAAAAGTTATGCGTTATACAGTGAGTGTCACTTTTTAAAAATGTTGTTTTCTGAAGAAAACTAGTTTTCATGGGAGATGGAAAAAGAAGTGCAATATCATTCCAATTTTTTTGAAAAAGATATATTTAGAATCTACAGAAAAAATTTCATGAAACTCTAGTTTGCATCATCTTCAAATTCCTCACAGTTTAGCCGCTATAGGTGTCTGAAAGTGAAGATTTAGTTAAAAAAATTATTTCAGTGTCCAGTTTGGCCAAAAATTGTAAATCACTATTGTGGGATCACCCACGTCCTATTTTTTTGATTCTAATTGCTACTTTGTGTGTAAAGGCATTGATTCCTTAACTGAGTAGCCTCTGTAGTCAATCTTTTCAACTAAGCAGTTATCTCCTTTATGTATTCCTTATCCTCTATGCTTAAAGGAGTTGATTGTCTTGTGCTTCGCTGAAAAATGATTTCCATTAGGATTTAACTCTGTAATAGTAGGTCCAGGATACATTATCATCGATTGATTAAGCATGGAAGTATAGTAATTAAGAGCTCAATTTATCCTATGCATTTGGTTGTTATTAACCAAACTTCCTATGTCATTTATTGGTCCATGACTAACTTGTTTCATCTCACAATTAATACTCATTGCTTCAGCATAAGCTTCAAGTAAAGTTATGAGTGGTATCATTTTTCTCTTTACAAACATTGCGGTCAAGGGGTCCAAAACGACATAATAAACTACAATAGCGACTAATTCATCTATGATGTAGGAGCACCTATACCCTATTGTCAACCTTGGATTATTTGAATTTGATCATCTATTGAGTTAGGTGTGATATAGGTGTGTTATGTGTCTATTTATGTTCAATAAGGTCTTTAAGGACCATTTGGTGTCTCATTGATTCATTCTTGTAAACAAGGTTACATATGAGAAGCAATTGTCAATGATGACAAAGAAGGGTTTAAGTAGGTTCAAGATGATTTTTGTGTATTAGGTCATGTGTTAGGATTCCATAAGGTCTAAATAGATCATCATAAGTGCTTTCAATGTATTTAAGTGTTTTGGAGGGTCAAAAGGTATAAACATTGCAATGTATGGAAGTATGTGGTACAAAACTTGTAAAAGGTGTATTTATGACCTCCAAGGGTCATTAGTGTTTTAAAAATCAGTTGCAAGGTAGTTGGATGTTGGGATGAGATGAAGAAGCCTTTAAATGTCATGAAGTCACCGAATGTAATGTTGATTTTGGAGTTTTTGTGAAGAAAATACATTGAATTTTTCAGAGTTAGCAACAAATTTCCTGTGTTTTCTGACTTTTCCAGACCTGTACGGTAACATACAGTCTTTTTATTGTGAAAATATTTTTTGAATGATGTAATGGCATGTGTCTTCTATGTTTTTCATCAAGTTTGAAGGTTTAACAAGGATTTTGAAGCATTTTATAGTCAATTTTTTGTGACAGGCCGGAATACCTTGTTTTGAGGGGTTGTGACAAAACTTGTGTTCTAAAGGGCCCTTACACCAATTGTACCTATTGTGACTCATGTAAGGGGCCCTATAGAGTTTTATTAGATGGTAGGCTGAATGATAAAATTGTTGGGAAAGAAATAAGGGAGATAAACCTGTTGTTCCTATGAGTTTTGGTGTAGAAAATGCATGTAATGAGGGCTTTAGCCTAGGGTTTGGTAGAATATGTATGGGAGGTCATGTATTTTGAACTTTTAAGCATTTACATGGCTATTAGACAATGTTAAAGTTTGTTCTAAGGCCTGGGAGGATTTGGAAGTATCATATTCAATAAACCCTCATGAATAATGCATGAAACAAGGGTTTTTCAAGTTTGGCATGAAAGTGTCTATACCAGTGGAATCCAATAGTGGTTTTGGAGGTTTGGAAACATAAGAAATTCTGAACCAAGGTTCATGAGCCTATGATAAGTTTAAGAATATGATGCTTTGTAATTTATGCCTAATTACCCTAATTAGGTCAGTGTAGAAGTGGTAATTTTGGGGAATTGGTCTAAAGGACTTGTATTTGATCTTGAGATATGTGTTGCAACTCTAAAATGGGTGTTGGTTGTCAAAATTTGTGAGTTGTTTAGTATGATCAAATAAGTTATTTTAATCTTGTTAGATGCCTCTTAAAGGTAGGTTGTCAATTTGATTGGGTTTGAGCCTCCCAGGTCTGCATCAAAATGGTATCAGAGCTTTAGGGAAAGGATTCCTTGTTGGTAATTTGATTGGTTTTTGCAGGGTTTGAAGGAATTTTATTGAAGAAGATGCCTCCTAAGAATGTTGGGGCTGCTAGGGAGTTGCAAGATCTGAAAGAAAAGCATGTTAAGCTTCTAGAATCTCACAATTTGTAGTGTTGGCAAGGCTTGCAGCCTTGGAGACAAAGAAAAGGAGAGATGTTGAGGAAGAGAGTGAATCAGAAGAAGATAAAGAAGACTATGAAGATGCTAATGAAGACCTAGATCCTAAATATCAAAGGATGGTAAAGCTTCTCAAGGAAGTAAAAGGTGGTACTCATAAGGTAAAAGTTGATCTTCCTATTTATGGTGGTAATATTAATGAAGAGGAATTACTTGATTATATAGCTTCTATGGATAACTATTTTGAAAGTGAGGATGTTCCAGAAGAAAGATGGTGAAGGTTGCAAAAACAAAGCTAAAGGTACATACTCTTCTCTGGTGGGATTATGAACAAACAAAGAGGAGACAAGGCAAATCAAGAATCATTTCTTGGGACAAGATGGTGCAGAAGTTGAAGGGTAAATTTCTTCCAAAGGATCATGAGGTTCAATTGAATAAAAAATTGCAAGGTTTGAAACAAAAAGAACTAAATGTTAAAGCCTGCATTGATGAATTTTACAAATTAAGTATAAGATCTAGGAAGGATGAGGAAGAGGCTAAGAAGGTAGCTAGATATCTAGGTGGTTTAAGGTTTAATATTCAAGATGAACTTGTGGTTTCTAACCCCAAATCTTTGGAAGAATGTTTTCAACTAGGAATCAGGGTGGAGGAGAAACTTAAAAGGACACAAGAGAAGGTAGTAAGAGGAAGAGGTGGTACTTCTAGGGGTAGAGGCACCTTTTCAACACAAAGCAGATCCAAAGAAGGTCAAGAAGATGTTGGGAAAGGAAAAGAACAAGGGACTGAGCTTAGAGGTGGATGGAGAGGTGGAAGATCCAATCATAGAGGAAGAGATTCAAATGAATTTGTAGGAAGATGCTATAAATGTGGTGAGTTTTGTCACCCTTCCTTCAAGTGTCCTGACAAGTTTAGTGTTGTTGTAAGTGGAAGTGAAAGAAAAGGTGATAAAAGAGTTCAATTTGTGAAAGGGGATGAAGAAGAGAGTGTTAGTTGATCAAGTAGACCTATAGATCCATAGGTAGGAGAATCACTCATGATAAGAAGGACCTTGTTGCAAGCACAAAAAGAAGAAGATTTGAGCCAAAGAAGGATCCTATTTAGAACCTCGTGCAAATATAAAGGTAAAGTGTGTCAAGTTGTAATTGATTCTGGTTCTCAAGATAACATGGTGTCTAGGGAGATGGTAGATAAGTTGAGTATAGAAAATATTCCTCATGTAGCACCCTACAAAGTTTCTTGGGTGAATGATAGTCAAACCTTAGTGGTGGATGAACAAGCCTATGTAGATTTCCAGATAGGGGAGTACAAGGATGGAGTTTTATGTGACATTGCTAATGGATTGTTGTCATTTGCTCTTGGGAAGGCCATGACAATTTGATAGGAATTCTATGCATGATGGTTGGGAAAACAACTACACCATTTGGAAGGATAATCAAAGTTTCAAGCTAACTCCTTTGCAAGGGAAAAGAGAAGGACAAGGGAAAAATTAAGGTGGTGATCTTTGGAAAAAAGGAACCTATAAAGCTTGAGGATGGTAAGAATAACTTGTTTTATGTTTTGGAGCAGAGTTATGGTGTTAAGGAAGCAAGAAAGACACCTCCCAATGGTGTTAGGACAGTGGAAATCTTATTCTTGCGAAAGGAAGAGAAATCCATTATGCTTAGGCCTAATTTAGGCAAGGTAAATGTTGATAAGTTTGCAGGGCAGTATGGGAAACAAAGTGGAATGCTTGGAGTGAATTTCATGGAGCAAGGTCTAATGATTAGGACTATTTTATGTCCTTTGGTGAGTCAAAAAGGAGGATGTACAGATGCAAAGGTTGTCAAATCAAGAGTACAAAAGTCTAATAGAGTAAAAAGGTTTGATGGGACAGTGATAAGACAGGTTAGAGGGATAGTGAAGATAAAACAAGAAGAATAGGGCAGTGAGAACAATTACAAGCAAGGAAGATTCTTAGGAAAGAATTTAGTACATGAGACTACTAACTCTTGTTTGTATGCAGGTACAAGTGCAGGGAAACTAAAAAATTTAGGACAAATGATGAGAGGACATACATCAGGTCTGAATACAAATGCATAGCCACTTTTAAGTGTAAACCCAATCCATAGTATAGGGCAATTTGCAAAAGTACAAAGAATTCAACAATGGAAAGTGTTCATGAACCAGAGGAGCCTACAAGAAGGGTGGGGGAGTTGGTATCAGCCTCTACTCATGAGGCATGAGTCTTTTCTTGTGGGGGTGTATGGTGCAGGAGCACCTATACCCTATTTCTAACCTTGGATTATTTAAAGTTGATCATCTATTGAGTTAGGGGTGATATAGGTGTTTTATGTGTTTATTTATGTTCAATAAGGTCTTTAAGGACCATTTGGTGTCTCATTGATTCATTCTTGTAAACAAGGTTACATATGAGAAGCAATTGTTAATGATGACAAAGAAGGGTCTAAGTAGGTTCAAGATGCTTTTTGTGTATTAGGTCATATTTTAGGATTCCATAAGGTCTAAATAGACCATCATAAGTGTTTTCAATGTATTTAAGTGTTTTGGAGGGTCAAAAGGTATAAACATTGCAATGTATGGAAGTATGTGGTAACAAAACTTGTAAAAGGTGTGTTTATGACCTCCAAGGGTCATTAGTGTTTTAAAAATCAGTTGCAAGGTAGTTGGACGTTGGGATGAGATGAATAAGCCTTTAAATGGCATGAAGTCACTGAATGTAATGTTAATTTTGGAGTTTTTGTGAAGAAAATATATTGAATTCTCAGAGTTAGCAACAAATTTCCTATGTTTTTTGACTTTTCCAGACTTGTACGGTAACGTACAATCTTTGTATTTTGAAAATATATTTTGAATAATGTAATTGCATGTCTCTTCTATGTTTTGCATCAATTTTGAAGGTTTAACAAGGATTTTGAAGCATTTTATAGTCAATTTTTTGTGACAGGCCGGAATACCTTGTTTTGAGGGTTTGTGACAAAACTTGTGTTCTAAAGGGCCCTTAAACCAATTGTACCTATTGTGACTCATGTAATTGGCCCTATGGATTATTATTAGATTGTAGGATGCATGATGAAAGTGTTGGAAAATAAATAAGGGAGATAAACTTGTTGTTCTTGTGAGTTTTGGTGTAGAAAATGCATGTGAATGAGGGCTTTAGCCTAGGGTTTGGTAGAACCTATATGGGAGGTCATGTATTTTGAACTTTTAAGCATGTATAGGGCTATTGGATAGTGTTAAGGTTGGTTCTAAGGTCTGGGAGGTTCTGGAAGTATCATATTCAATAAACCCTCATGAATAATGCATGAAACAAGGGTTTTTCAGGTTTGGCATGAAAGTGTCTCTACCAGTGGAATACAATAGTGTTTTTGGAGGTTTGGGAACATAAGAAATGTTGAACCAAGGTTTCATGAGCCTGTGATAAGTTTAAGAATATGATGCTTTGTAATTTAGGCCTAAGCAGCCTAATTAGGTTAGCGTAGAAGTGGTGATTTTGGGGAATTGGTCCAAAGGACTTGTATTTGATCTTGAGATATGTGTTGCAACTTTGAAATGGGTGTCTAAAACCATCATTTTTTTTTTCTAGTGTTTTGGATAACATTTGAGTTAATAGCCAAAAATTGAGTTTGCACTACTACTAGGATTTAAGAGGTGAAAGTGTGAAATCATGCTTCTGTTGGTTGTCATACTTTGTGAGTTGTTTAGTTTGCTGAAATAAGTTATTTTAATATTTTTAGATGCCTCTTAAAGGAAGGTTGTCAATTTGATTAGGTTTGAGCCTCCTAGGTCTGCATCAATCTACAAGATGAGGATCTTGAAATCTAGAATATGCCTTTTGAAACCTATCATTGAAGTGGGTGTTGCCACAATACTGTGTCTCACTTTTGGGATGTGCTGATTTTTTCCTAAAATCACTGTTTTTAGAAAAACTAATGATTTAAGTCTTGATAGGCTCCATTTAAAGGGTTTTAATTGAAGAGGGATAAATAAGACCCCCTTAGATCAAACCCCCTTGGATAGAACCCCTATAGTATTAAATCATAAATGGAGTCTCCTTCACAACTATCAAAATGCTGGAAAAAACCACTTTTTCTTTACCTTTTGAGAGATTAAATAACATCATTTAAAAATTATATTTTTCAAGATTGTAGCCCTTGAAACTAGCTTTCCAACAAGTATAGGTTTGATATATTTTCATTTTATCATGTATTTAATTTTCATTTTTTACTAAACATCAAGCTCTTTGTTGTGCAGAGGTGGAAAAATAGTAAAGCATTGTAAAAAAAATTCAAAAAATACCCATTCTCTAGATATTGATTTCCTTGTTTCACCCAAAAAAGAAAAAATGGATTTTGATATAAGCGCAAAAATTTAGGCTGTACGACATACATGCATGTCCAAATTATAGTTACAATGAATTCAAAAATTAATTTAAAAAAAAATGCAACAAAAAATTATGAAAAAATATCCTTTCCCGAGATATTGATGTTGAGAATCTATATTCCAAAAATTAGAATTTATTCCTTTATAGAAAAATAGTTATGTTGTACAACTCAAACGTTACTTTCCAAAAATGTTGTTTTCTATCTAAAACCAATTATTAAAAGAGATGTTGAAAGATTCATGATTTATTTCAGAAAATTTGAAAAAAAAAATTAGAATCTACACACAAATTGCCACAAATCACTAATTCACATCATCTTCAAATTCTTTAAGGTTTAGCTACTATAGGTCTTAGAAGATGAAGGTTCAATTAAAAATATTGATGTAAATGTCCATCTTGGGCAAAAAGCGAGACACAATATTGTAATTTCACCCAAGTTTGTTATGAATTCACCTTCATTATGCTTGATATGAGAAAATTGGTGGTAAATTATGGTCGAACTTACAGGTGATCTAAACCTGGAAAGAAATTGATTTTCCATGTTTTTCCATGACTTGATAGAATTATGTGGTAAATTAATGCATCACTGATAAACTTCATCACCTAAGGTATAGGAAAAAATCCTATAGATGACATCTTCATGTTGAACTTTAGCGCTAAAACAAGTGTCCTTGAATATACTCAAATGATCCTCAACATCTTTGTGAAAATAATACTTTGGACACAATTTATCAAGATTTTTAGGAAGATCATGGTACTGCGGAAATTATATTGGTTATTCCACATTAAAGAAAGTCATAGTAACAAGAGGTGGTATGATTGGTACTTGAAATCTAGGAGCAACACCTATAGAGTTTGATCTTTGCCTCCAGTTTTCTCTATGAGTATTTAATTCTACTAATTCCACCCGAGGATCACTAGACCTAGACCTAGTGACAACTCTTTGACGATCCAATTTTTTCTAGATTAGAAGCAAAGGGCCCTCCTTCTAGTGCCAATTTTTTTGATGTGGTTGTTATGCACACAACAACATGTAGATGAAGTCTTATTATTTGAACAACAAAACTTGTTTATTTTGAAAGAATCACCAAATTTGGTTAGGAATTTGGCTATCCCAAGGCTTGGGAATGTCAGGTCTTGATGTACTAGTTTCACTCAGAGTTCATTGTGCAATTTTTATTTTAAGATAAGGGGCCTACTAGTATTCAAAGTTGCTTCCAACGAATAATCAATCATGTAATAATCCTAACAAATAATGATTTCATCACTTTCAATCTTTAATTAATTCAAATATTTTCAAAATAAACTGTATAAGATCAAGGTAAGAAGAAAGAAAGCCTAAGAAATTAATGGCTCCCGATTATTACCCATGCATATACTGAGAAATAAACAAGCTAAAGCATGAAATATTTTGTATTTCACCAGATTGCTTCACAACTGCATACAAAATAGTGCAAGATTTTTGAGAAAAATAACTGTTCACCACTGAGATAGCTTCAAAATGTACCCAACTTTGGCATAGCAAATTGATTATTTTAGTAGGAATGAATAACTTATAGTCATGTAAAATATACGATTTGGAATAACCTTCACTTGCTTTAGCATTATCAATATCTATAGTAAATACAAGTCTTTACACTGGAATTGAACAAAAAACATGAAGTAAAATAAATTGGCGATGTACTAGTTCTACTATTTCAACAAATTATGATCCTCCAAAAATGAGCAACTCACTGCCTTTTATAGAACACAAGGTGGGAGTTCATTACAAAAGCACATGGCTAGAGAGGAAAAGGCAAATTAACAAAAGAAACATGGCACAAAGATACATTCTACACATAAGAAATGCCAACTCGTATCCACTTAGGAAAATATCAAATTTATGTTTTCATCACTTTGATTTATGTTGAAGATTCCCAAATTCCTGAAGAATTCAAGAAGAAAAGGTATTTGGGCTCCCCCAATCTTCAAAAATGTAGAATCTAATTTGCTAACGATGACCTTCAAAGTTCCCGCATTACTTCCCGTATTGGAAAAAATACCCGCTATTGAATCTCCTCTACTATTAGATGAATCCTTTGTTACTTTTTTAAAAAAATCACCTCCTATCGGTATTAGTTTCTAATTCTACACTCCAAAAATCCACAAAATTTCACTCATTAACCATCCATCATTTAAACTTAAAATAAGATTAACATCTAGTTGCTTTTAGTTATTTCTTCAAGTGCATCTTCTCCCTTCCTAAACCTATATTCACTAAAAGCCACCAAAACACTATTCATATCTTCCCTAGGAACATTTTGTGTGAGCTTCCATTGATACTTTCTCAAGCATATCCATCAAGCACATTCTTTATGTCATCATTTCTTTGCAGCATGTTTGTTCTGTACCTTCTGTTAATGTTCCTATTTTTCACTACTTCTTCCATTGATTCTTTTTTTAAATGCTAGATAGGGTAATTGATTATTATATCAATTATGGATTTGAATAATTTCACTTTGGCATCATCTTTCCCTAAGCTATCTGGACTCTATATTTTTTGTGTAAGTGTTTCCACGAGCTCCAAATCTTTTTTGATCATCCTGCAAATTTTCTTAATGACCTTTCATTTCCTCTATGCACTGCAGTAAATAGTTTATTTCCCAATTAACTTTGGAACATCTTGTTCCATGACCACCTTTTCTTCTAATAGCTATTGCACCTCCATCTTTTGAATGGCTACCATCCACTGCAACTCCATGTCATTTAATGTTAGGTAGTCTTTACAATTGGCCTCTAGCATTTTGGACATCTCAAACTAATAAGATGCTTCTTTAAGTTTCCCTATGGCTTCTCTTATTACTTCTTCACCTTGTTTCATTACATCCCCTACCCAATTTTCAAGCAAATTTTCTTTGTGCCTCATACTTTCAATGGTGTCCACTTGTTCCTTGGACATTATCATTGGGTTGGGAGGAAATTTTTTCAATGATTGGCTAGGCTAAGCCAATGCTTTGAGAAAACTTTGCATTTGAGCTATGCACTCTTTTAGATCTTTCTTCTTTTGTTTATCTTTCCTCATTAGGGCAACCGTCATTTCCAAGCTCATTCTCATTTATTCTATATCTTGCTCTCGTGAAGCATGCCCCAAGTTAATTATTGATATTTGGTAATCTCGGGTCATAAATTCACGTTTATCCTTCTCTCCTACAGGAGTGGCAACTTGTATGATATTTCCACCATCTACACTTTCTTTTACTGCATGTCTAACTCTGGCTTTAGTCTTAGGTTTTGGTGTTTAATCTACCTACTACATCATGATTCTGAATTCTAGTGGTACCAATTGAACTTGCATTGGTGGTTGCAACTGTTCAGCCAACCAATTAGGAATGTCCTCACTTGATCCTTCTTCTTTTGGACCCTCTCTCGTTACCTGATCTCTCTGCTTGGAGGCTTCTTTTTCTGATATATGATCATTGCTCTCCTCCTTTTCAGGGGTGCTTTCATTGTCACCTTTTTCCTAAACTGATTCTTTTCTTACTTTTTCTTCCCTTTTCATCCTTTGTTCTTCCCCACTTTTCTCTTCTACTCTATCCTAATGCATGAGTGTCACATGAGGTTTCAAGACATCAACTTTTCTAGTATCTTCATGTCCTTCATTAACCTTGGTGGGTTCAACCGAATGATCCTCATTTGAGATTTCTTTTGGTTGAGATTCTAGTAGTTGTTCTTGTGTATTGTCATTTCCAATTCCCAGATGTTGGGATTGGTCTTTGGTCATTTCAACATTTTTTGAGTTTACTAGTTGTATCTCCTCTCCTTCTCTTTCTAGGAGAGTAGGATTTTAAAATTCGTCAACCACTTGCTCCTATTGAATTAGAGGCATTACTTCCATTATTTCTTCCATCACTATTTCTTCCCCTTTAGGGTTATTCTCCTCTTGAAGGTTTGGATATATTATTTCCCTTGAACCTTCAAAAAATCTCCTTGGATCATCCTCATGTTCTTCTTTAACAATTGGGGTATATGCTAGTCTCAATTCTAGCTATTGTTTCCCTTGCATCTGCTTTATAATATTTCCCAACCTTTCCCTTTCTCTCATGTCCTGATCCATTGTTATTGTATGTTCTTCTATAGGAAGTGAGTATATCTCCCCCATAGTCTATCTCATCATAGAAGTTCCCACTAAGGGAGGAGAGGAAAACATGGTTGTGGTTGGTTGAGAGACCCATCCTCTCATCCAAATATATGCTTTTCAATTTTCAATTATCTCCTCTAAAGTTAGATACTCAACTGACGATAGCATGGATGATGATGATACCCTTCTGGACTTTCTTAGTAAATTCAACAACACTACCCTAACCTCTTTGTTGGGATCCTTTGGTCGTGAAGCTATTGAAACTCCTTGACTTGGGGTTTCAACATTCCTTTCTCTAGTTTCCTTAAGAGATTTAGCCTCTATGATTCTCCTTTTCTTACTCAAGCAATCATCATGCACTATGTCATTTATTACCTTTTGATTTCCCTTCCTTGTTGTGGATATGTAATGGCTACTCCTTTGGATCTTATTCTTTGAATATTCCTATCAATCTAAATTTGACTAAATTCTACAATCGACTTGGTTATTTCATCCAGGGATGTGATCTTAAGTTCTCTCCTATTGGGATCCTCAATAGGCTAATAAAAAATCTATCAACATTGTACTTTGGGTTCATTACATTTTCATCATCTTTACTCAATTATGTTGGAACATCATGTTTTCTCATAATCATCATCTAATTCAATGTCAACCTTTGATGTGCTCTTCTTCTAACCTCATTCTCATCCTCTCAATCATTCTAGTAATCTTCTAAATGAGGTATGTAAGAAAACTTCTTTCCAATGTGTTTGGAGAGCCTTCCTGTTGGGTCATATTTAGATCTACTCAATCCAAAAAACTCAAATCCATGCATTAGCAATTCATTTTCTGCTAACTTAGCATTTCTTGTGCTATATTTATAGTTTCCTAAAATAATAAGAAATTTTATTTTTCCTTTCTTAAGAGCTTGTAGAAACACACCATGAGATTCCATCCCCTGTCTTGCAAAATCCAGTAATAACACCTTGTCTAAAGGATATTTCGGTAACATATATGAGAACCTTGAAAATCCCTCAATCTTGATATAGGTAAATTTTGGAAATTGGATGTACCAACATCAATGATAAGTGATAACCACCTGTGCATACACAAAGATTCTCTTGGCTTTATCACCTTCCATAGTTATGATCACCTTCAATAATGAATGCATCATTGACCCTTCGGTAATGGTTCATATAATCTTTAGCTATTATCTGAGGGTAATGTTGGTAAACTAGCCTCTACCTTGGGTTAATACCCAGAGTTCCTATTCTATTTAAACCTTGAATATTTTCCCTTACTGCACATAATTATATCGCATATGTGAAGTGTCGTAAATTGTCACCCTTGAAAATTTCACATTATGTTTCCCCCCCTTAAATTATTGGACCTAATTGAATACCTAATTTCCTAAATTATGCATTCTATGGCCCATTTTTAATAATTATTGACAAATTTCAAGTGAAAAATAAATGCATTTATCTAATACTTTTCCCTCGACACCTTAATTTCCAGAAAATGGGGTTGGGACACACACTAGTAGAATTTGGCAAATAAATGACTACATGACTAAAAATTTTAGTCACGTGACTATCACTAGTAGAATTTGACAAATAAATGACTAATATGGTCATTTATAAGTGACTAATTTGGTCATTGGGTAAAATTACAACTAAATGACTAAATAAATGACTAATATTAGACAGATAAAAATGACTAAATAAATGTGCTCATTATATTAAAATCTTGGCCATAATTTTCATTTTAATAAACATACTATAAAACCTTTGTCAAGACCTTATTTTCAATTGTAGTTTGCCATAATTAATAATAAAATATTACAAATAAAATTACTAATTAATATTTTTTGTGGAATAATTATTTTGTTTTGTGGTGTCATCATTATATGAACACCAAAGTTTCTTCTAAATTGAATACCCAACTCCTCAAAGGGCCCAACTATGTAGTGTGGAAGATAAATATGCATACAATTCTCAAATATATACTAAGCTACTTATAAGTTTAGATACTCTACATTTACTGGAGGAAAATAATAATATTACAAATAGTTTATAAGTATTTTTATATAAATTAGTTAAATTATAATAGAAGAGATAAAGATGGACATAAAAAAAGAGAGATAGAGACAAAGAAATATAGAGGTAGAGAGATAAAGAGGAATAGAGATATAGATGGAGAGAAAGATTGAAAGAGAAAGGAATAGAAAAAAGAGAGATAATACAAGAGAGAAATATAAGAGATAGAAAGGGAAAGAGAGATAGAGAAAATAAAACTAACTTTTGATTACTTGTTTCATGACAAAAATCCTAGAATGGTATGTGTCCTTGGGGAGTTATGATCAAGGTAGCATGACATTTGATATAGACAGACAAACTTATAGAGAGAGAAAGACATAAAAGAGAGGGAGATAGAGATAAGATATAGAGAGAGAAAGACATAAAATGGATAGGGAGATATATATAAGATATAGAGAGGTGGATAGAGAAAAAATAAACTGAACTCCTGTAATAAATTTACTATTACAAATATATAATTTTGTCTAATGAAATTTTTTATTTAAAATATATATTTATTGAGTGAATGCTAATTGAGACCTTTGTTACATAAACAAAATCATTTGCTAAATGACCTACCAATTGACCTCATGTACTACACATATGTCTGAAAAAATACACCACAATTTTCTCTAATTGACCTTTCATACCTCTTCGATGTACCTATTGCACACCAAGGTGCAACTGCTAGTAATAATTTTATATATGTACTTAACATGTCAAAATGTGCTCATTATTAAAATCTTGGCCATAATTTTCATTTTAATAAACATACTCTAAAACCTTTGTCAAGACCTTATTTTCAATCGTAGCCCACCAAAATGGAGAAGCGAAAGTCAAAACCTTATTTTCAAGTATAACTCGCTAAAATATCAAAGTGAAAGTCAAAATCTTATTTTCAAGGCACCCCACCAAAATGGAGAAGTGAAAGCGTGACACTTGATTTAGGGTTGCAACCTCTGCCCATTTTTTTGCATCAGACACGATTTGTGCAAAATCTTGTGGTAAGTCGCTTTCCATGGTTTCAATTAATTTTACTTTTCAAATCTTTATGTGACCAAACCATTTTTTATTGTGTTAAGAATGATTGCTCATTGCATAGGTGAATTTACTATATTGCCCAAGCTTATTTTGAAACCAAGGATTCATAACAAGGCTTGCCTGTGTTAATCTTAATCTTGAAAGTAGGTGGTCTTGAATAGGAGCAACACAATGATTACAAGAATATTACATTTCATTGCTAACTTTGCCAAAACAATTGCCAAATAAATGAGGATAAAATAGAATTGCTTCAAAACAAAGAGGTAGACATATTATAGTGCAACCAAAGAATATTCTGAAATAATAAGATGACAATTCACTACTACATAGATGGGCCCTTTAAGACGATAATTTAAGACAAAATACTAATTTTATCTTAAACATATTTAAGTTATATTTTTTATTTTAAATTATCTCAAATTAAGACAATAGAAATTAAACATATTTAATTTATTTTTTTAATTTTATATTGTCTCAAATTAAGACAATAGAAAAAATACCTTTTCCCTAAAAATATAATTAATTTTCCCACACCTTTTCCCTAAAAATATAATTAATTTTCCCAGACCTTTTCCCTAAAATAAAAACTAATGTGTTTTCCCATCTTTTCGATGGCTCTGAGTTGGCTCTCCCGTTTACTGCTATAGCCGTGGTGTTGCACTTGGGATGCAGTTTCTTTTGGCAGGAAGGCTTACAATGGGTGTGGCGGGAAGTGATCATTGTATTGGATTTTTAATGATTAGGATTTGTAGAAAATATTATGCCCTAGCTGTCGTTTTCTTCAACCCGTGGGCTGTCTGCAAGCAAACAAGTAATATTGTTAAAAACCCTAGATCTTTATGCAAAACAAACTCGTCCTAAAACAAATCGTTGTAAATTAATAGTCTATTTTCATTGTTTATCTCAATAGATTTGATACAATTAGTGTTCTCAAACTAATTTTCCACCTACTGATGACAACTATAAATTCATTCATAATTATTTCATTATATGGTGGTGTGACTGTGAATACACAAGCAATTCAGTTATGACAATGGTGAATTTAAATAAGAACCTTCAAATTTTTCACATTTTTTTCAAGTCTGTTTCTGATATCATAGTAGACAAGATGAAAAAGATCTAAAATTTTACATAGAACATAGGTGAATGTAAAGATAGAGATACCAGCAATTCAAAAGGTTATGGGTTTTGCATCTACCAGGTGAGCCTTTCTGCATGCTGATATTTTTGTAAATTCAGAACAAAATTTATTTGAAATGGCATTTTCTGTACTTTGATACAAGCATCACTACTACATACAAGGAGGTTTTAAGACACTAGTGTCTACCAGGTGAGCCTTTCTGCATGCTGATATTTTTGTAAATTCAGAACAAATTTTATTTGAAATGGCATTTTCAGTACTCTGATACAAGCATCACTACTACATACAAAGAGATTTTAAGACACTAATTTAAGACAAAATATTTAATTTTTTAATTGTCTTAAATTAAGACAATAAAAAAACTCTTTTCTCTAAAACACTTTTTTATTTCCCTCCACATTTTCCTTATGCATTTCTTTTTTTTTTTAGGATTTTCCCTCTTTATCTAAATTCTCTTGCTTCTTGATTCTTGAATGACAAAGAACAAACAAAAGAACATAACAAATAGAAGAGCCAAAGAATAGGAACAAAGGCATTGAGGAACAAATATGACAACCGACACGGAGAAAAGTGATCAGCAGATAGGGGTCATGAAGCACAACAAACAAGGGGTTTTCCAATAACGATAAGGGATTTTCAGAGAATCAACATGGGTCCAGGGTCTGGGGCAAGCTACAGTAATAAAGCTTCTATGAAGGACCTAATTTCATTCGAGCCCTGAGATCACATTCATTCAAGGCATTATGTCAAGATTAAGTCACACGCCTTGTCCATGCTTCCACTTTTTACTGAAACAATTCATACTTCTTGTCTATGCGCCTTTCACTTTTTGTTGTCAAACAACTCACATGCCATGTCTACGCTTCTTCAATTTTGCATACATGTCTACCAACACAATTGGAACTACAACATTTGAAAACTATAACTACATCTGTTTTATTTCTTGATAGATGCCCTTACCCTGTCTGAAATCTCCCATTTTGGCACAGGCAGAATGGAAGCTGGAAAAGGTTGAGCAATCTAGCCTTACGCTACCGATCTCATTTGCTTGAGAGTTTCAAAAGTTCGTTTGATAAATCCATCCCATGCATATCTTGTTATTATTGCATTCCACGAGACCATGTTTCTCTGATGCTTGGTCGAACTTATTAACACACTCTTGCCAGCTAGGAAGAGCTAGGGTTGGGAGAGTAAGTGCTTTCTCTGGATCGATGGATCTTGTAGAAGGGGTAGCTCCCATTCCATCAGTTCCCAACCATTTCATGGAACCTGAGATAGGGGTGGGAGGGTAGACGAATCTAGAGCTAGTGAGGGACCAAGGAATCCTGTATTTGGTCGAATGTTCAAGGTCTTATGACTCTGCATAGTGGTAGGACTTTATCTATGGCTTTTTTCTCCCATTGTTGGGATCGTTCGTCATTGATATTCGTGTACTCGGGAGGAATAGCTTCTGTGTGGCAAGTGATGCAATGCAATGCAAGTAAGATCTCGTGTGGGGAATTGGATGGAGAATGAGGCATTCTCTGCCTTATCCTAACATCCACATTACTTACTGTATAAACCAACCACCGATATTTACTAGCACTACCTTACATCTGCATATCCTCTTACTAAGCTTTCTTGGCCCTGCACAGGTGTTATTCTCTTTCTAGGATTTCTTCACCCTGCACTGGTGTTCAATATATAAGCCTTGAGATTAGAACATTTTATTTGCTATTCCATAACTTGTCATATTCTTACAGTGTGTAGTGTTGATTCAATAACATAATCAGAATCTGACCATTGATCACAATCTACATCAAAAAACCAACCATCAACCACCCAAGAGCAATAAACAAACCAAATTTCAAGTTTAATACTGCAAAAATCCTTTGTTTCTACGTACAAAACCATTACAATACAATATACATGCAGGTAGTCCATTGTGCTAACATGTGCTAATGTTCAAATTGTACCTGGCCTATTACAGCTCCAACTCAATTCAAGTATATGTATAAACTATATTTCAACCAAAGCAAATGCAGACATGACCAGTTCTTAAAAGCATATGTTGAGTCTTTGAAATCATATGTTGAGTCTTGAAATTTTTGATTGAGTATACATATAACATAGTGTCTTGTAATTACTATATGGCATTTTAGACTCTCAATGTAGATTAACCTGCCCCAAATATGCTTTTAAAGATAATTCACAGACCCATTTAAAATTGGCACTACACTGGTCTATGACATTTTTGAAAATCTTGGCCTAATAGGTATTCAAAATCATGATAGATCTTATCAATCACTGCAAGTTCACCTATCTTTGACAATCTGAAGCACTAAACCTGAATTTTTTGGGTCTTTTAACTAGTTAAAAATTATCAGCAGTTGACCAAAAAAACTAGCTTGCAATTTTCAATTGAAAATAAATAAAAAAATCCAAACATGTGCTTGCTATGTTCGGTAGAACCAGCATTGGCTCTATGTACAAGAATCAACTATTTATATGATGTAAGTTGTCTGGTTACAACTATTGCCATTGGTTCCCAAGGGATCATGATTGTGGATGCATTCATGGTGGGCAATCTATAATGGTTGTTTTAATGTTGGAGGCTGTGACAATTGACATTTCCTCGGGCAACAATTTCTCTCGCTTCAACCACAATGGAAGACTACTTATGCTATGCTCACAAATTTATCGGGTACAATGGGCTGAGTGGATATCCAATACTTATGAGCCATGTCGATCTTGGAGACTTGATCAATGGCAGTTAAATGGACAAATGTTGTCTTGCCAAGAAAATATTTGTATTCAAAAGCGAGGAAATTGAAATGGTGGTTGTTTATATCCAAAAACTATCAACCCCTTTTTTGTGCAAATGTAAGGGAGGTATAAAAGGGGATTGAAAATCCCATTAAGAGGTTTGATTGGCAGATGTGGAGTAGTTTTTTGATGTGACAATAGACAGAAAACAAATTGCAAAGTTCAAGATGTGTAGAAACTTGCCAAAAAGACAATTAATATGGTTGGGTCTCTATTATAAATTGCAGGTTATAGTGAATAAGATGCCATTATCATACTTTTTGGAGTTTTTCCACCCTTATGATTTTCAAGACATATCATCATAACAAAATATAAAAGAGGAGAATAGAATAAAGTTGATAGAAAAACTCATAATTAAGGGATTAGTAGAGTTATCAATCTAATGTATTATGAATCAACATATCCAATAAATAATCCTCACTCCCATTTTTAGAGAATGGAAGGTGTAGCAATATAACTCTTGAAAACACGAGAAGCAATACAACCATTATCTACATTATGACTCCATTGGGAGCTCATGAACTCCACATTATCATCAACTTGCAAGTGGAATATGATTGTGTTAGTAAATAAACCCTAAACCACTACAATAAGAAGTACACACTAACAGTAAAGAAGTTAAAATTATGGAATGTTATCATATTTGGTGGTAATGTTGGAGTTATGAATAAGAAAATGCATGTCACAAGTTGAAGTATGTAATATGGGCTAACACAGTAAACTACATAGTAGTTATTGGTAAAAATCTATTTGAACTTATGAATGGATTATATGCCAATATGATAAATAGTTTGAATATCTTAGTGTATCAACTACTACAAGATATTTAAGAGAGATAAATTGATGCAAAATTCTCATATAATTTTGCAAAATTCACGACATCTATCACTATTTAGTTTAAGAACTACCATTGCTCCTTGATGTCTACCTCTTGCATTTTTAGTAATTCTGTCTCAACAGTGTTCAAAACCTTTGACTTTAACTCCAGTATAATTATTAGTATTTTGTAAGACAACTTTAGTACAATTTTAGCACTAAATTGAAAATTTGAAAAACAAATGAGAATACAAACCTAAATTGGCCATCTTTTATCACATTCAAAATGACATTATCCTTTACTTCAACAACTTGGATCTGATGGAGAGCCACTTGATGACTACTCAATTTTCTTGTCTTTGGCATTGAAATAGAGATTAAAACAAAAATTTTGGTTGTTGGTGACTATGACTGTGTGTTTATTTATTTTGTATGAAAGCTTTGTCTTAGGTTATTAATAAGTTTGTATCTTATAAGCAAGCTGTATAGGTGACTTGGAGGGTTGAGGAGGTTATCTATATAAGGGTATTTTTTTATCTTTTTCTTATTTGTTATTGTCTTGAATTTGACATTTGCTTCAATTTGTGCATCTCTGGAATGAGAAAATATTGTTAACTTTGTCAAAATATAAGTAGTGTTCATAACATGCTGAAAAAAGAAGTATTGACTAGTAAAGAGAACAACTCAGAGGTTGCATATGGTGGGGCTTTGTGGGACATCTTCTGCAGGGAGGATGTGCTGAAGCTACAAGCCTATTTGTGGAAACATTGGAAAGAGTTCAGGCATCTCAATGGTGCCTCAGTAAATTTGTAAGTTTTATTTCTCATGTTAAAATTATTTCTTAATAAAATTATGTTATTCCAAAAATGTCATGTATAGTATGTTGGTTTTTGCATTTTTTAAAAGAATATATTTGTGCTTCAAGTTGTACATCCCATTCATGATTAGACACTCTTCTTGAATGAAGATCATAAAAAGAAGCTGAAGGAGGAGTTTAGTAAGTAGCATTTGAGGCTTTGTGTGGTGTTGTTTTTTGACTAGGCATGATGGAGCACATATTTTTGCAACTAACTATTCTTTCTGTGTGGTTAATTTGTTTTCCTTACAAAAGTGGAGCCATCAAAATTTGAGCAACATCTTGGTGAGGCAGTATTTATTCCAGTAGGATGCCCTCATCAAGTAAGAAATCGCAAGGTGAGATACTAATATTGAATAATCTTTGATATTTTCTTCCTTTTTTCCTCTTTATGTAATGTGATTATTATGAGTTTCAACTTCAAATTGCGAAAAATTCTCCAGTGCTTTTCAAAAAAAAAATAATCTTTAGATATAGCAAGACTATCAAAGATGAAAAGAGTTATCCTTGGGTTTAAATATTACATTTTTTCTTGGAAATAGTAATGTACTTGTTTATAAGGTTTAAAAGCATGGTCAACTAGTTTGGGACCATCAAATCCAGTTCTGAGATTTGCT
This sequence comes from Sequoia sempervirens, assembly GCA_007258455.2. Classification (NCBI taxonomy): domain Eukaryota; kingdom Viridiplantae; phylum Streptophyta; class Pinopsida; order Cupressales; family Cupressaceae; genus Sequoia; species Sequoia sempervirens. Next base: position 34,139,120 of record VDFB02281492.1, read on the forward strand.
GATAGGTGCCATTCCCAATGTTCTTGCATCCACATGTTTGGATTTTGAATGAGAGAAGGATGTCAAAACATTGGTTCTCCACAATAACTTGACATTCAGAATCACAATTAGATGTATATTTTTTCAACCTTCATTTATATACTGAGTATGCTTTGAGTGATTTTGGAAAAAAACTTGAGCTATTTCAAGACTTTTAAATATTCAAAACAATTAACTTGGGTATGAAAATAATAATTTTTACTTTGAGACACAGTATGCTCAGAACCATCAAATCCAGTTCTAAGATTTTCTGACTAGCACCACTCCCAATGTTCTTGCATCCACTTGTTTGGATTTAAAATTAGAAAGAAGGATGCAAAAACATTGGTTCTCCACAATGACTCAGCATTCAAAATCACAATTAGATGTATAGTTGTTGGGCCTCCATTTATATGATAAGCATGCTTTGAGTGCTTTAGAAAAATGATCTTGAGATATAGCAAGACTTCTAAATCCTCAATCCTGTCCTGCAGTGTTGTAGGGGCCACAAGGAGCACTACCCTTCAAGCTATAAGGGTCTTCTCTGTGAGGGAGCAAGGGAAATGTTACTTGCTTCTTCTAAAATATGTGAATCTTAGATTATGGAAGTACATACAATCTATGAGTTGCCACATGGATCAGATGCAAAGAATGGCTCTAAAGAATAGAATGGAACCATAAATTCCAATAACCAAATTCCCATGTTCAAGTGCTTAGTCCAAATAAAAATACTCCCACTGGAGTTTCACTAGCACATACTTTGACTTATGATGATGATGACAGATTTGAGTGAAATGCCTATATGTATATGTCTAATAATAGTAGGTGGGTCATATCCCTGGGTAATGTTCAATATATTTGTGCTAACATGCTTCCCCTGTTATGAACCAAGTAGTTCACTTAGAAAGGAGATGATAAACTTTGTGTTTTAACTACTGGAAGAAATAATGGGTCAGGAGAAGCAATGAAAGATGGAACTTACACCTTGGGATGTTTAATGATATAAAGATCATTTTCCTATTTACCATGTATATCCTGAATTTTCTGAGTGTAAACTCATCTATTTCCTTTTTCTAGACTAATATAGCATTTAATTCCTATTAATAAGGGTAAATTGTTGGCTAGATTAATTGGTACAATGCTAACATCATCAAAGAAAGATGCATACCCTTCATAATAAGGCATAATTCAAGGATGGTCTTCCCACCACCAATGGTGGCTTCTGCTATAATGAAACCTACAAACAATTTTTCCACCAAAAGCAACTACCAATGATGAAATTGAACCAATAATTATGGTAAAATATTAATAGTTCCCAAGAATGATGATGGCTTAACAAGTCATGTGTGACAAAACAGTCTTCCCCCTCAATGCATGTGTCCTCTTTTGTGTTCGTGCTTTAAAAAAATTAATCACTGATGAGGGCATAGCTCAAGACATAGAAAATAACCCACAAACAAGAGAATAATTTTATTATTTAGAAAACAAAGCTTCTTACATGCAGAGGATCTCAAATCCCCAAGTTCTACAACACATGCAAGTTACAAAAAGCTACAGAATCACCCTTTCGCAATATGCGAGCTTGTCCCTAAAAAGTTACCCAAAAATTAGAAACCCACCCATAAATAGAGCTCCTCTTTAGTTTGGAGCCAAAAAAAAATTCAAATTTGAGTTTAGGCGGTTTGGCGCCAAAAAATTACAACTTGAAGTTCAAATTTCAAAAGAACATTTGCAATTGTATCTCCTAGAAAGTGCGCCAACTTCCTGGGGCCATAAATTTTGATCCAGGACTCCGATTCGTGAACCGTTTGAACTGTTGGAAAGGTCTCAAAGTCAATAACACACTCAAAACCTGCTACACTAATTTTGGAAAGTTTTAGGGCTGATCCGGGAACTCTAAGTGCCTCAAATCTAACTCAGAAGATTTTTAGGTGCAAATATAGAAAACTAAAACTGCAATATCGTTCAACCCAAGAATAGAAAATAAAAACTATAAATTGGGAATTTCATTATGATGAAAAGGGTATCCAAAAATGTAAAAACATCTAAAAATTGAGAAACTTGAAATTTAACTATTTTTGGGTGATGCAAGATTGCCCTTACACCACTGGATGCTCCTGCATCAATCACCAACCATTATTCTATCAATGCTGCCAAGAAGAGGCCAACATGGTTGTAAAATCAAGAAGAATGAATAGTATGATGTCCTTAAAAGGAGCTCAACTATTGCTATGACCAATCATCAGTCCATCCATTATTGGTCTTGACTTTTGGTGCCATTACATGACTTTGGAATCTATGCTTCTTCATAGCCAAATGATAAACCTAATGGCAGGAATTGTGATACTTGGATTGAGAGTGAGAATGCACCTCTTTCCAAAATTTTGGTGTCAATATGACCAAGATTTGGATGAGTATATTTCTATTTTTGACAATAAGATGAAGAGTCTATTGGTGGTTCAAGATATCATTTATTTGATGAGGAGAATCAACTAATAGTACATGATCTATTTTAGTTTTATCAATGGTAGAACAATCACAATGACCAACATCTATTGATGTAGATTCAGAACATCTGTTGCCTGCTTGCTATAGTCTTAGCTTGGGCTCGATAGGAGTGACAACACCCTGTCCATATTTGATTTTATCAAGTTCACCACTTGCATAACTCGTTTGCTGAAGAAATTTAGTTCCAATACCTTTCATGTGCTTCTCAAAATCACCCAAAAAAAGACTTCTCTTTTGTGACAATCAAAGTGTGATCATCTTGGAAAGTTTCTTATAAAGATGTGGAAGAAATTTTATCATTGGAGGAACTAGATCCTCCTACAATATTTTTATGTAAAGGGCCAGAAGTAATGAAGTCATTCTTTGATATAGAAGCAGATATTTCCATTATTTTGTCCCGTAATTGCTTAAGCTTTTCTTTGTGTATTTTCATTCTAAAGCTTCTGTAGAACAAATTTAATCTAGATGTAATTGGAAATCCAGTTGACAACATTACTAAATTGTAGAAAGTCAATGTGCAATGAAAACAATGAATTAAAGTATAGGAAGGATGAATCCAGAAGAAAATGAGAGTTATTTGCAAGAAGGTTACTCTGAGAAGAGATGTGAAGCCACAATGTTGATTTTAACATTTGGATGATCCTTTATAGTTATTTCTGGCAAGAAATGAAAAGTATAGAATTAGGAAATGAAACAATTCACCAGGGGATCTGAAAAGCCATGTAACGGTTGCATTTGAAGGTACCTATTGTGATATTTCTATCTCACAATTCCCAATATTTTTTGGGGCTCCTATTTGCTTGTAAAAAGCCTAAGACAAATTGTCACAAGAAACCTAGAACAAATTCTAGGCTTACTGATGCATATTGCAACTTCAGATTTTTAGCAACGGCGATGAAACAGATCCCCTAACAAGGTGGGCTACTAGTTTTTTGGTTATTTTGTTTTTCAAAATTGTCCCTAAATGCAATTTGGATCAAAGTCAGTGGGGTTTTATAAACTGCAAATGTTAAGGTTCCATTTATTAACACACCTATTCATATTTTTCACAAAGATTAGTAGCATGTCTGGAATTTTTTTTATCTTCAGCAGCCTTCGATCTAACAATTTCCTTAGTAACAATTTCCTTGGTATTAAAATTGATTCTTTGCTGTCATGCATTTTACTGAGTTTTTCCATTGTGAGCAGTTTGGGGATTTTACATTTTGATTGTTCTTTGAATTCTTTTTCTATTATATTGTTATGTTTTTTTGAAAATGCAAGATGATCTTTATAGTAGAACTCATATTGGAAGGAATTTTTGATTGTTTTGTAGTTCATGGTGTTACTAGAGTAATTTTGTGCACTTTTAGAATTGATTCCTTGCTATGGAGTTTTCTCCCACTCTCGTTGATAAATGTGGTCTCATATTAGTAGAAATAATATTTCCAAAATTATGTGATATGTTTTGCACGTATATTCGTATCTATCTTATTCTGATTGTTTTGCATCCAAAATATTTTAAGATTTGCTATATTTCTATTTGACACTGCATTAGTATATGTAACATAATCCATATCCATGAAGGATAGGCCTTCCATATTTGTTTTTGCATGGCAAAGATTGTCTGTGATCATGTTTCCCAATAATGTTGAAACATTATTTTAAAGAGACTCCAAATTTAAGATATTTTTCATATGCCTTGTTGCTACTGAAGAAGAAGTTTATCCTCCGAGTTTTCTTTAGAAGATACAAACATAAAAGAAAAATAATATTAATGTTATTATTTACCTGTTAGAATCTCTTGGTGGATACAAGCTTGGGTGAGTGTTGATATGGTTCTTTGAATTGAATTACATGTATCACCCATTTGTAGAATCTATGGAATTTTCCCAAATATCTGTTACCCCAGCCTTTTTCTATCTGAGTAGATATACATGTATTTTATTTAATGAAAGTTACAGATTAACTAGAATTTGATGACTTATATTCATAATATTTGAGGGAAATTATTGTTAGGATGAGTTACAGATTTGGAGCTCTTTT